>VZSC01004574.1:14752-131774 GCA_013398225.1 Steatornis caripensis
TTTAAAACAAGTAGTGTCAGTACTAGAGCAGTAGTCTGGTATATTAACCCATGCTTTGCAACTCACAGAGCTCTCTTTTCTGATGATAGGTTGTGTATGTGTCTGCCTCCCAAGCACACATTGCTTGGTGTTCTTATCACACGTTTATTGTGATTTTTCTCCTCTAGGAGGTAATCCTTTGCCCAGCACTTCCAGTTGACCTGTGCCTAAACTATCTCCGTTCATTCATTACTTCTACTGATTGCAATCAAATGAACAGAATTTAGCTGAGTATAATTTTGGGCGAAAAGGAAATTGTATACATACACACACGTATAGAAGAATTAAATGGTTATTAACAGTGACAGGCTGGCCAGTGTGAATTTTGAAGTTCTTTGCCCAAGTGGATAGAGCAAGCACAAGTTCCGTCTTCCTGCCCCTTCTCAGTCTTAGCAGAGAGCCCTCTTGTATTTGGTTTCATGTTGCATTAAGAGCAAATAAGCTACTTCTCTAAATGCTTTTCATATAACAAAGAACGAAGCTGTGAAGATACTAGACAACTGTGTCTTCAGTTAACCGGTGGCTTTAAATGTCAGTGATTAACCAGTGTTCTCCCACTTCTGTTTTCTTTGAAATGCCTTCCCTCCAGACCTTAGGGCGTGCAAGCAGGTACTGTTATTTCTAGCTGTTACAAAGTTAGCACCTTTCTATTGAAATTTTGGGCTTGTTTTGTAGACTCTCAATTACTCTAATACAAGTACAGGGCCAAGTAACATCTGTTTGCCAAACCAAGCAAAGTGAGGACGTTTTGGTCCAGTTTTAAACTTCTTCTAACGATACTGGATGTGAACCGATGGCTTGGTTTTAAAAGGTTACTATCACGTTCTTTGTATAATCTTTCCTCCATCTTGTCGAGATTATCCTACGTTGGTGTGTTCTGTCAGGTTTGGTTGTGCTCTTAAAGGTGTACCATGTTGGAGATCCCAGGTATAGTAGATTATCACTGTGTAGAGATCGGATATAGTGGAATAGCTGTAGTGTCCTTGTTAATGTTTTTGTTCATCCCTTTAATTATCCCTTATGTGGGTGACTTCGCCTGATATTTTGCAGTTGTTTTGATGCGTGTGTTAGCATAATACTGCTGGATTTACACAATTACTAATAAAAATGGTACCTCTGTAGCACCTCTATCAGTAACTGTAGAATTAATGTAGTAGTTCGTATTTGTGTAGCTGTTGACTTAGTTTTATTTGGAGGATATTGCGGTTAGTTTACCCCAGTAAACTTGAAATACAGTTTTGATATTGAGCTAGTAATTCTTTTGTCATCTTCTAGATGATGAACTTCTATGTGCTTTTACGCTCTTTTTTTGTAGACAAGCTTCCTGTTTCCAGATGATGTGTTTCGGGGCCGTGCGGTGCAGCACGTCTTGGTAAATCGGCTCAACTGTAGTCTAGCTTGGACAACACAGAATGATAACAGGTTTCAAATTTAATAATACTTCGGGGTTGGCCTAGATGATCTCTAGAGGTCACTTCCAACCCCTACCATTCTATGATTAAAGGACATAAAGTCCTGGCGAGCTTCTAACCACCGCCCCTTGTAAATGGTTTTATTTGGCTTGTGATTGATGTTTGAGGTAATTGGTGCATACTGTAGGGTAGTGCATGATTTGAATTTTCTGGATAGATCAACAGGCTGAATGTGAGCAGCACCAAAGTAGTTATTTTGGGGTTCACAGGCGTGATAAGGACATCTTGGAGCAATGTGTTCTTAATACAAACCAGCATTGCATGTTTTTGCTTGGAGGGGATTTTTAGGAATAGTGCCATGACTTACTTTTTTTTGTCACTTGCAGCAAGAACTGCAGATGGGGAGCTGGAGAGCTGGTTGTTGATAATACAGCAGGCATTTATCTTTGATGTAGAAGTACGTGTAGCTTTGCTAGAATCTCGCAATAAATGTTTGAGAATAATCCAGTATTAGAACTTGCATATGAAATGTATTTAGGAGCCCGCTTTGTCTTTGAAGTTGGGATGGTGTTTGAATAATTTAATGCCTACTGATAGGGATAATTGAGGGCTGTTCTACTCTCCTGGAGATGGTTTCACGTGGAGTGAAATGCTCAAAAGGTGGGGATGACCTTACAACTCTTCTGTATTTGTTTTAAAACTGAGTAAAACTGCTTTGGGCTTTAAAGGAGCTGAGACTTAGGAATTACAGGCTCTACGTTCAAGTGTGGATTGTTAGGAATGAATAGTTCTGTGCAGTTACTTTAACAGTTTAGTTCTTAGTGGCGTTCAGTTTCTCGCATCACATTCAGTTGAAGCTTAGCACCAAGCAGGACTAAGCTTTGCTAATCCTTCAAAAATGCGTTAACTTCAGGCGCACAAGTAGTTAATGCAGTCAGGGGGACTACAGGTAGCAATGCGCTTAAGGAGTCTGCTGAATTAGGATGTGTGTTTTCTGGGGGTAACCAAGAAATGCTGGTACAGTCCCGGTGCGTCTGTGTGCCTGAAGGTTTGTATGAGGACTCCTCTGCACCATTATTTTCCTTCCGACCTAGGGCATGCAGCCCATGTGAAGCATGCTGGTGTCACCCAAAGCGTGCGCTCTAGGACCGAAGGGAAAAAGAATAAAGCAATTGCAAAGAGCTTCGAATATCTCTGTTCTGTTCCAAATGAATCTCTTTCCAGCCTCTGGCTGAAACTTTGTAGCTGTGGAGAGAAGGCAGGCTGTGGCCAGGAGGGAAGCCAAAGCCAGCTGTCAAGAGGAGAAGCTGGCAGCTGAGTGAAGTGTTTTAAAATAATTGTGTGGGGAGCGTTCGGTAAGAGCTCTCACAGATTTTTTTTTTTTTCCCTAGCCATGCCTTTCCTTTCGGTACATCATTGATTTAAAGAAAAGGGGGGAAAACCCATCAGCACTATTGTCATATGGGAAGCTGGGGAATTCAGTCACCCTCCAAAGGGCAGGTTAAGGGTTGAGGCTGTGTGTGGCGCAAAAAGAGGGTACAGAAGTGCTATTGTGTGGAGGGGGTGATCTCTGTCAAATCTCACAAGATTTAGCGTTTGAACTCCCACCAGCTACAGTCATGTTTTGGAATTCCAGTTTTTATTTGAAGAGGTGATGGTATTTTTTTAAGCTGTCTTTTTGCTGCGGCACATACTTTTAATGCTCTATGGGGAAACTGTTTGGCTCGCAGTGAAGTGCTAGAAGTGATAGACTGGCCCACATTTTTATTTACAAAGGAGAATATTTTGCTCAAGTCTTTGCCAAACCCCTGATGTTTTAAGGGCAGGAGGATGAGGAAAGGGGCTTAGTATAATCAGTTTGTAGAGAAGCTACTGATTTCCGCACCACAAACTTCGGGTTTAAACAGATAGTGTTTTTTAAATTTAGGGACAATGGATATGTTCTGCAGAAGCCTTGTGGTTAGTGCAGTTTTAAAAAAATCAGTAAATCTTTACTGGCAGCACAAGCAGCAGCAACATTTATGTAAGTCCTTAGTGTTACAGCATTGAATTTTCATTTTGATTTGCTGTGATGGAATTTTATTAAATAATCAGCTACTGTCCCTTGTTGGATGCAAACATTCAGTTTGTAGCCTGTTTTCCTCCTGTCTTTCCTGAACACCCCTTACCCCGTCCCCAGGACATAAAGCGTGCATTAAAACTTAGTCTGCCTTGGAGCAGAGCTGGAGTGCCCTGGTGTTCAAGGATCTCCAAGCAGTTTGTAAACTGGGCGTTATTCAGGTTACATAAATGAGCGTTCCTCAGCCCTCCGAGGGCTGTAGCGACGAGATACTTCTGTTGTGGCACCGGCGTGACCCATTTCTAATGTTCTCCTTCTAGCTTACCAGATTCAGGGCACCAAGTCTTATTTAAAATTATTGTATTTAAACTTGTGCAAAACTGAGTAAATGCTTCTCATCAGGTGAGAATAACTAAATTGATGTAACTTGGATTCAAGTAAAACCGTGGCAATTTAAATGGATACGATTGTTAGGAGTGAACTTCGTGTGATGCTTTGGGCATTAATATTGTGATTCCCCTTTGAAGTGTCCGTGCGTGTACGTATATACCTACTACTTTGTCACAGAGTTATGCCTAACTTAAGGGTGACTGATCTCATTTGCTTCACCAGAGAGCTCGCCTGTACATGTACCTTCAGGTGTACGTGATGCGAGGGTTAAGCCGGTAAAGCAGTTTTGATTGAACGCTAATGGAGCCTTGAAAGCATGGGGCAGTCAGGAGCCCTCGCAGCAGCTGGTCGCCTGGATGCCACGTTTACGCTCGTTTTCCAAGAACTTAAGGGGTGTTTTTTTTGGTTTGTGTTTGTGGGAGCGAGAGAACAGAGAAACAGAAGAGAGGGGAAACGAAAAGCAATGCTGGCAAACTTTCAGAAGCAATTGCTTTCCTGCGTTAGACTCGATTCTCATCTCTAAGCGTGCGATGAGCTGTGTCAGCTTTTCAGTCGCCCTCATGAAAACGGTGGCTTTGGGTGTGTTTCATAATCTTAACCTGTCCGAAGTCTAGGAAATATTAGGAAGAGCCTTCGGAGTTAAAGATTACATGAACCGTGGCCCTGGGACTCTCGCAGTTCTGTGGGGTACTTGGCGGTGCCGCTGCACTAGAGCTATGTTTCAGTTGCGTGCTACGTTCTCTTCTTGCTTTCCCTGCTTACAAAATAAGCGTAACGCACAACTCCCTCAATGTAAAGTTCTCTTTAATCTTCAAACCCATACATAAACTGTTCTTATTTGTAAGCAATCCTTGTTAATACTGAATTAGCAGTGCCGTCTCCTTGCAAAGCTTATTCAAGCGTTTCGTAGTAAATACTAGTATTTCCAACAGATGCAAGCTTCTTGTTAAACCAAGGAAAATTAACTTCACAATATGGATTCTTAAGCTCATGTGGGGGAGGGAAGAAGAAATTATTTTTGTGCTTCAAATCACTGTTATTTTTCTATATTCCTTGTATAATTATAGCCTAACTTATTGTATAAACTAGGATCTGATTTTTAAACTTGAATGCATTTGGAAGCAATTTAAATTTTAATGTAATCCAATTATATGAATAGAGGTATAGTTTAAATAGCTAGTGGAGACAAAATGGCACTTGAAATAACAGTAGGTGCTCTTACTCCTTCAGTTCTTCATAGTAGGAAAAAAATACCCTTGCTGAGCCATCATCTATGAACAAATGGAAAAGCTCCGGGTCCAGAATGTGCTTATATCCCTCTCAGATTTGATCCTGTGTGTTGTTCTCTTAGGCAGTGTTTTTCCTCATCCTAGGTAGGACCTCATCACCATAGGAACAGAGTGCTTCCAGAATATTTTTCTGAAAGGAAGAGACGTTTTACAGCAATTTCTTTTCTGCCTTGGAGAAAGACCTTGACTTGTTTGTGTTTCATCGTGCATGAATAAATGTCTGTGTGGCAGGAGGTGTGGAAGACAGCTTAAGCTGAGAGTTTAGTGTTAATTTCTGAAAGCTGCTGGTTCTGTGGCTCTCCTCTCCTCAAGTGCATTTTGCGTCTCCGCTGAGTCGGTTTGAGGACCGTGTGTTACGTTCACTGGGCGCGGTTTTGTGGAGGACGGCTCAGTCGCTGCGCTGCAGCTGCTGTGCGCGAGCGCGTTTCCTGCGGGGCAGGGTGGGTTCTAACGTGCCTGTCCGCTCTGGCTTCAGTTTACCGTAGGAGAACAGAGGTTACGCTGCAAAACTCCTGGACTTGTCTGAGAGGAATGAGCATGCGTATGCAGATCCGCCTGCGCGGTTTGGGCAAAACTATGTATTTTGCTCGCTATCAATAAAAGCAGGTGTGACCCCTCTCCCCCATTTGCTGGCACTGGGTGGCTGAGGAAACCCCAGTCCGTGGGATGAATTTAGTGCTTGCACGGTACTCTTAAGAATTCCAGGTGCTTGGAGCAATCCCTCCTAGTTCTTCATTCAGGTGCTGCTTCTAACTGAGCTGTGGGAAGAGGGGGGCAGCGCTGCTAGCTCTTCAGCATACAGACCTAAACCTGCCCCTTCACGTTAATTTTAACTCATCTGTTGGATTTATAAGCAAGGGCTCTGACGATGGATGAGTTTTGCATGCCTGAGAGTTCCCAGTTTTGATGCCCTGGGTGGGTAAGGACAACTGTATGGAATGGTGGTGCGTGTGTCTGGAATGCCGGGCAGAGATAGGGCCGTTCTCCTTCAGCAGTGCTTCCAAAAGTTCTGTGTTTTCTTCTGAAGCAGGAAGTGAAATGCACGTAGGATTATGGCTCTGGAACTCGTGGCAAATCATATGGTATGCTCGTTTGGCACAAAAAAAGAGTATGTTAGCATCCTGTTTTAACTTAAGTTTAGACATTTACTCAGGGTTCTCCTTCCCTCTCCCTCCTGCCCTTCCTCCTGTGCTCGTGGGATGAGCAGAACACAATATGGCAGTGAAGCAGCTGTCTCGGAATAGGCTTGTGCTTAAAAATCCAGTTCTAATAATCCTGCCCTTTCATGTGATGCTTGAGGCTATCTGTTGAAGCATGTGCTTTGCATCTTCACTCTCCTTAAAACCAGAGGAATGTTTAACTTGCTTCATCCCTTCTTTGAGGAATCTTCACTTGCCAGCTGGTGCCAGCTCACTGCTGTGCCAGATCATTTTGCAAATTCTCTGTAGATGAGGCATGAAACGATCTATTCCTTTTACCGTGTTCTTTTTTGAAAGCCTTGCCTGTACCTTTGGCCGTATACATTGTCTTCGTGCATTTAGCGAACCCCTTACACTACTTGTCCAGAGAGTTTTGTTTGGTGCGTAACTGTTGATGTAAAACAAACGGCTGTGTGGCTCCAAAACCGTGCTCTTCACTGAGCGTGGAATTCAGGTGAGAGAAATTGTGAGACTTGTGGTACGTAAGACGTCCACTTCGATTTGAAATCTTTTTCCTGGGGAGTAGTGTGCTCCCTGTGAGCGGGCGCTTCTCCACATTAATACCTGGGTGGGTACAGAAGCAATTAAGCAGTCTCGCTTGTTAAAAACGTTGGTTTGGTTTTCTTAATACCTCGATGGAATTTTTGCTGCAGCAGAGCGGCTGGGGTGCCCGTGCTGAGGGTGAGAGGATGCATCGCTGCTAGAGCAGCTCAGAGCTGGATTAACTTCAAACCTCTAAAAATAGCTTGCAAGCCATCAAAAGCGAAAACGCTTTTTTCTCTGCTGAATCATGTATTCCGAAGGGAGGGCATATGAAAATTAATCTGTACTGCCTTCTCTATGGCGTCTTGCAGAGAACTGGCTAAACAATGGAGCGCAATGCTACTGTACGCTTTGAATAGGGGGAATTTCTGTAGCAGTATTGCAGCAGAATACGGGACAAACGGGGTTTTAAATCTGACTACGTTAAAATGAAATGCTACAAGAAATTCTTCTACTTCTTTTTTCTGTAGGCCTTCTAAGGTCGCATTTGAGAGACAGTTATGCCGTAATATTTCATAATTTGGATGATTAGGAATAACTTGAATTAATCTGTTTTTTTTTCTGCAATCTCTCTATTACACTTCAGCATTTGTAATGACGCCTTTTGTATAGCTGGTCGTTACTGATCTCTGGCATTGATTAGGTGAAGTTCAGCAGCTTCTGGAGGTGAGCAGGCTGTTCCAGGTCTGGTCTCGCTGACGCGGTAGGAACGGCTATTCACTTTCTCAAGTGCAGCTTGCTGGCGCTTTCTCCTTTTTTTCCAAAGTGATAAAGCAAGACTAACATGGCTTTTGTTGGCACTATCACAACTTGTCAGCAGTACTACTTCTGTTGGTGATTATGTGTGGAAATGGAAACTTGAGCTCTTTTTAAGCAGCGTTACCCTTTGTGCTTTTGCTGGAAGATGAGTATTGGCATGTAAGTAGTTTGCATAGGTGGTCACTTTTTCCTATCCAAATATTATGTTACAGTTTCTTATTAGGTTATACTATAAGCTGTGAGTGGTATTAACTATCAATTTACACTTTAGAGTTCTGGCTTTTCATTACAAAAGGTATAGAGAAATAAACTAGAGAAACAAATTGAGAGTTAACTGTGCTATCAAAAATACAGATGCGCCGCTGTAGTCTGAATGCTGCTGCTTTGCTGGCTGGAAGGGCCGATCCTTACTTGTCAGACTAGGAGTGGAATTGCTATCTAAGGCTGCTTTTAGTAACATGGCAAACAGCAGAGGTGTTTAGGAGCATGTACAACACATTTAGTATTTACAGGAAGTGTAGTTAATCTTATGGACAGAATTAAACTGGGTATTCCATCTACGTGTAACTTATGGTGGCCGGATCTGTAGAAATGCAGTTGCTACAAGTTTAGCCGCTGTCCTTCTCGGCAATGGAAGTATGTGTTGGCTACACATTTTAAAATAAAACAAATGTTACTGTTAGTGGGTTGGAGAGTCCTTATTGTTTCTGTGCTGGTTAAGAACCTCATTAGACTGGAGCAGATCCTTTTACAGCTGCTAGCAGTGAGCAAACAGGAACACCGTAATGAAGAAGGAACTACTTCCAAACATATATTTTCAGTTAATGGGGGCTTTGGACTAGCTAGTGACCCGAGATAAGTGCTATTAAAACACTCTGTCTACTGGAAAAAATACTAGCTGGAAGTCATTGCAAACTTGAGCTGCTCTTTCAATTGTGTATTTGATGGATGGAGTGATTATGGAAAAAAAAAAGAGGCTTCTATTATAGGTCTGTTCTGAAACATCTTTTAGATGTGGACAGTGTTTTGCCATGCTTGGTTTTTTGACTTTTTATATCTATGAGGAAGCACAAATTCTAATAATAAAAATCAATTTTTAAGGATTGCTACTGCAAAACTTCTTTAAGCATTGGCCAGAACTACTGTGTGGTATCGCCTAAATTGTACCTTAAAACACTTCGTGTACTTGCACATCTTGCCTTCAGCGCCAAGTTTAGTTGTCAGCACCAGGCGAATGTAATCTCTCCTCTGTGCTGTCAAAAGTGATGGGAATGGAAGAGGAATTCTCTTACCTCAATATAAATGGATGGATGTGTTAAGCCAGCAATCTTATTTTCATGTTGAATTTAATCCAATAAAACCTTCTGTTACAGTCATTGAGTTTTTCTGGTTGGTTTTCTAAGGGCCCGTAGTATTTCTGTCTTCCTTAAGCATTGTTCTCTGCTCCCTTGATGTCTTCGTTTCCTCACTTGAGAGACATTGCAAACAGAAGTGGTTGCTATTACACTTTCTACCTGTCTGAATTTGGAAAGATTCACGACTTAAAGCAAAGTTAAAGGGTACTTAAATTTCCCAGCCCCACTTTGTGGTTGAAACTCATTGCGTCTGTTTTTTAAAAAAACTAATACACTTCATGCACCGATGTTACTGTAAAAAGACTTAAACTGCCCTCCGCATTCTTTTAAAGAGGGTATTTAACTTATAGCAACGGGTTCAGCACCGTAGGTGGTTGCGCGAATAAAGGCATGCAGGGAAATGTCTGTATAGCATGTGGAGAGATGGACCACTGAGCCCGAGTAAAACGCAAGCAATTCTAAAACTAAAAAGGCAACGTTTGTGCGTGTGTGGCTTTTAAACCTTCCATTGAGAAGCTTTATAAGGACCACTTAGTGCTACGTCTCCCTTTGGAGGATGTTGATCAACTCGCTGTGTTTTTTAGTCTTCCCCTTACAGGCTTTCAAAGCTTGAGTTTTAACTGTTGAAAAATAGGTAGATTTCTCTCCTTTTACTCTCAAAATTTTAGCTTCTTTTTAGAACTTAATTTAAACGCCCATTTTTCAAAAGCCGTAAAGAAATTGGTTATCTGTTGAAGCTGTGTTTTACGTGCTAGTCTCCTGCAGAAGAGCAGCAGACTTTGTTCACTCTTTTCAATTCCAAGCTTTATTTTCCAAATAGCTGTTTTTTAAGCAAATGCTCCTGCTTGTCAGTGTAAGAGCAGTTGGCTTCGGTAGGGGAAAGTTACTCCCTTATAGTTATTCTCATCCCGCTTATCCACTGCCTCTTACGTCCCTAACCCTTTAGCTGACCTTGTACATCTTAGCGAGCTGTGTCAGCAGAAGTGACAATGGTAGCTGAAACTCGGTGACACTGTCACGCAGGAAGCAAGGTAACATCAAGTCATCGTTAACATTGAGCTAACTGTTAGCTCCTGGCCTTGGTGTTGTAACTTCTCGGTGCACGCGTTGTGGTGTACAAGTTACAGGCAGAACTTGCAGTCTTCAAAATGGTTTATTCAGTTGCACCTTTAGTGTGATTGCACTGGGTCTTAAACAAAGAAGACAAGAAATTTGTTCGCTTGAGGCTGAGCTCTCAGTTGTTGCAAATACCGGTGTTAGCCAGTTTGTATAAGGCTGGGGAAAAGTAAACAAGTTCTGCAGTTTTATCTGGATCCTTAACGCATCTTCAACCTTTGGCTTCTCAACTGAGTGGTTCCCGGTTCTTAGCCTACCCTTTCCTTGCTGAACTAAAGGGACTCTCGTAGGAGGCACCCTTCAGGTATCCGTGGGGTTCGTCAGTCAGCTGAAACAGCGCGACCGCAGAGACTTCCAGGTTTGGCACCACGTTTGGAGCTGCTCTCTCTTCATGAGGAGGATAGATGCTATGTAGTGAGTAAGCGGAGGTTGTATAATGGAAGACTTGCCGTCTTAGTCTGACTGGATAAGCTTGCACTTCGTATTTTTGGAGTGTGTGCTGGGCTGCTGGCACGTGCTCCCGGCGTACCCTTCTGTGGAGTAATCTTTGCTTCTGATGATGTGTGTTCTTTGCGGGTGTATGTGTTCAGTTGATAAGAAAGCATCTTTTGTTCGTTGATCTTTATTGCTAAAACAGTAGTGACTTTGGAGGAAGGGGACCTGAGTGCAGAGCTATTAATGGGGCTGTTAAAGAGCATGTGAAAACTGACACAGGTAGGAGGGAAATAGCTCTGTGTTTTAACCATCATCGCTAACTTGTGAGACTTTAATTTGACCATTGGGAAAACTGAAATAGCAAGTCTTAATTACTTCCTGAATCATCCGTCTGGGGGCAGCAACCTGATGTCAATGACATACGGAGATAAATACTGCTTTAGAAAATTGGTAGTAATGTATAGTAGAGTAGTAAATTATATTATAGAATTTATGTAATTAGTAACAATTTGTGTAATTAATATGAATGGTAATATTAAATTCAGAGGGTAAAAGTTAGACGCTTAAAACCACGCTGATAATAAACACTGTAAATATAATTCCACAGAATTATACTTTAAGAGTTGGTAGAAGATGTCTGAAATCTGACTGTGTAAACACCACAGACACGCAAGAACTTGGGAATTCCGGCTTTTTTTGGAAAGTCTTGTTTCTTCAGCCTCACTTGTTTACCTACCTAACCATCAACAGTTGGTATTTGTGTTTGAACCCTCTTGAATGAATTATTTGTTCTTGTTTTAATTGTGATGAGTAAAGATGTGTGAAATTGAAAACAATTAAACAAAATGCCCCACATGCTTTGGAGGGATATTAAATTAATGTGTGCGTGTTCCCTACTAAGCAGTAAATAGCAAGTATCTATAAAATGTCTCAAACTCAGCAGAAGTCTTAGATGCTTACGATTGCAGCATCAAACTGTTAATGCTACGTGTACCGTTTAAGCTGCTAGTGAGTTTGGTGCTTGAATAATTGTCTGACTGAAGAATTTTTGAGAAGTGAATTGAACAATGACACCAGGGATCACCATGAAACTCTTCTGTAAAAGTCGAGAGCACTGCATGAAATGGTCTTTGACATCCTTGCAGTTCAGATTCACAGACAGGCAGAGTCAAGAATATGAAAAACAGTTTAATGGAAGTTCAAGTTGTTAGACAAATTGTGGAAGAAATAATGAAGCTACGGTCTTCCCAAGGTATTTTAAGAAGGACTTTAAAAATAAAACTTAGTTGAATGATATATGTAACTCTTAGTTGGCACAGTAAAAAATAAGCTAATTAATGAATCCAAAATACCTTGTTTGTACCGTTTCAAGATACTTCAATAAAACCGGCTGAGGTGGGAGTTCTTGCTGGTAAGGAAGACCATGACGTTCCAGGAATCTTGAATAAATTGAGAGGGGAAGGGTCAAACAAATGGACTGAGGAATTAAGTCTTTAAAAACTACACATTGTTATACTGATTAGCAGAACTACATTTTAGCCTTGAACTGTTTTGAGTCTCAGCACTACGTGATAGGTCCAATTCCCATGAATAAACATGAATAGCATTATTCCTCTGAAATGTGGGACTGTTTCTGTAGGAATCCTGGGGTTTCCCCCTACCCCAAGGTAATGAAGCCCTACAGAAGGGTGTTCCAGCAAGCGAAGTAGCCTTCTAGATTGCCAGTAAGTGAAAATATTTTTTAAAACAAACAAACAAACAAAAACTTCTTCCTTCAGAGCATCTCAGAGTGTTCCTTCCAAACAAGTCCCTTGAGCCTCGGTCAGCTGCTGTGTGTAAGCTTCGAGTACAGCGATGAAGTGGGATGTAGCAAAATGCGGCAGGTAGTCCAAGAGAGCAGAATGCTAGCAGCAGATCAGGGAATGCGTTTTGTTCTGTCCCATGTCTTCTGCAGTGTGCAGTTAGTCCCTTTGCCTGATGCTTTCAAGGATTCGCAGCCTTTAATGGGACTGTGCCGTACTGGTATAGCGCCGAGTTCCCTTGGCAAGCGAGTGCCCTAGAATGGCTTTCTGGGTGTTTCCTTTGATTCAATGTTGAGCTGACCAGTATCTTACTACATAACAGGAGTTCTGTCGTACGTACTTTGTGTGTTGGGTAGAAGAGATATTAAAGGTCTGACTTGAGAAGTCTGTTCCTATTTTAGGGAGCATAGCGCTTTTCAGGTAACAGCAAAATCCTTCTCTTTGTAGATTGTAATCTAAGTCGGTCCCAAGTTTTGAAACCAAGCAATCGAGCGTTTAGTAGTGTCAGCCACTCAAAATCCTGCCAAACCACATCTAGAATATGCTTTGAAGAGCTGAAGTCTAGGTCTTCATAACATGAGAATTGGACTGTTAGGGGTTTTTGTGGCTAGCTTACGGTCCTTAAAGGAATTCACCTAATGCTGCTTGTTGCTAGAAGTAAAGGATGTGGTTTGGGGCTTCTACAGTATTTTAGTACTTGATGTAGACTATTTGGGCTATCGGATGGGCTTCACTGATGCCTTATGGCTAGCTAAGTATCTAAACTATGACCTGTTAGGAGTTCTCCCATAGGACAGACGCCTGAGTGTTGACTCTGATGGTGCTGGTTATGGTCGGGATTTTTTTGTGTGAAAATTCTAGCTAAAAACACGCGCTGGGTTACAGAACTTCTGTTACTTTCATGTGTGAACATAATGTAACTATTGCAATAACAGCGAAAAGAACAGGAGAGAAAATGGTCTTAGCAGTGTAAGAGATGAGGACCCTGGAAAATTTTTTTCTGAGAAACCTATTTTCAGCTATTCAGTGCCTGTGGTATTGGTCTGTCGCTGCTGGGGAAATATTAATCTCTCTTTCAATGCAGCATCTTGTATGCTGCACGTGTAGGGTCTGAGGAATCTCAGTGCTGATAGTCTCCTATAGCTTGAGTTAAGCTCGGTCAACCTGTAATAATTAGTGCCACTTGGAAACATGAAGGTGGAATTATCTGAGAGGGAAATAGGCTTCCTGGCCCCACGGCTGAAATCTGTCATGTTCAATATTGGGTGGAAAGCTTTTCTTAATCTACTCTACAACTTTTTAGCAATCGGTGCTTTTGATCCATGTGCCATATTCTCCAAGAAGAATTTCATAACTGGAACAGATTTTTGTTAAATCATTCCTGAAATACATTTTTCTCGAGTTTTTGCTAGGAGGAGATGGCACATTTGGAATAGACGTATGTTAATTCAGTGTTCTTGTTTTTGTATCTCATACGTGACTATTTGTTGCATGTCTTGGATGGAAAAAATTATGAGCACCCAAACTGGATGGCTAAGTAAATCACAAGAAGGCCATTCAGCGGCTCTTCTGATGTGACGGGGGAACAGTTTCGGTTCATGTTCTTGGTGTTAAGTTACCTCCTTGCCTCTAGCAATTACTGTCATTCGTAGGGCTGTGTTCTTGGCAAAGGACTAGGGGATATGGTGATTGTTCTCCACAACATCAGAGACTATGTTCTCTCTAGAAATACCGATTTAGCTGTTGTGCCCTGATCTATTTTTCTCACAGGCATACTTTTTTCCTGGTTTTTAAAAAGTAGATGAAAGCATGGATCATGGATTTTGAAATTAAATATCGTAGTGTTCATTGTCTGCTTGAAAAATTAATTTACTGCTCATTTGAAAGAAAATCTATCTTTACCAAGTTAATTCCCTGTATTGATAGGGAAATAAGGGAATTGGTTTTTCCCCACCTTTCTCAAGCAGAGAGAAAGGCAGCTTTGTCGTAAGGTTTTCCGAGCAAAACAGATTCCTGATGAAACAACAAAATAACCTTGGAACTCTGCTTTGGGCTGTAGAGGGATATTTGGCTTTTTCACTTGATCTTGTTTTGAAATGGGCATTAGAGATTTGGGGTAAATAAAATATACTTGGAAAAAACCTGGGAATTCAGAAGAGAATTTTTTGAGTTTTAACGTGTTCTGCTTTCCTAGCAAAACACGTTATAGACAGAAACTCAAAATCTGAAATGGTAGTGCCTCATTCTTTTACCTCTCAAATACAGATTTGTCCCCCTAAGGATGTGCCAGGCTGCCTAGTCTTATTTAGGAGCCAAGGGCTCCTGAGACTGTTCAGCTGAAGGACTAGCAGCTGGATCAGACCCTGTTCTGTGCATTTCTAGAAGCTCGAATTTCGCTTCTTGCTTTGTCATATCAGTTGTTGTTGCCTTCCCACTGATAAATCATTGCTGCGGTGACTAAGGTGTGGGAAGTTGCTTACTATTTATAGCTGTGCTTGTTTAATCCGGTGTTTTCACAGCACACAGGGTAGCGAGTCCAGGTTTTCTGCTTGTGTTGTGATCGATATTGCTCCTCATTAACTTTGCCATCTCATTCTCTGCTTCTTGAGAGTGCCTGCCAGCTGTGGATATCCATCTGGATTGGGCACCTGTTCATATTTTCCTTCTAGTGCTACTACATGAAGGCTTAGGAGCTCAGTGGCTCTGCAACGCTTACCAGAAATACTTGGCTTCAAGTACTGAAAAACTGTCTAGGAAAAAAAAAAAAGTTGTGTCGATTTGACAAGTTTCAGAAGAAAACTGCTGTCCCTTTGCTTGCACTTTTGGGATTGTTTATTCTGTTTCTGAGGGATGCTGGATCAGAGCGAATGGAATTTTTTTGTAACCCAGTACAGTATAATGAACCATATGGACTCTTACGAGACTTAGGAACAGAATCTCTGCAGCAAATGAGTGAGATAAGCTCTTGCGGGGTGCCATTTTTGCATCTCATTGACAATATACCAGATGGTGGCCTGGCTAAGGAGGAAAAAAAAATTCGGACTGCCACTTGCTTCCTTGCGTCAAATGAATTCATACTGCTGATAGGCAGGGAGAGCTGCCGCAGCAGCCGCCGTTCGAGGAGCCAGGCGGAGCACGGTGACCCCTTAGAACAGGTGGTGCTCCCACAGGGCCAGGATTGTTGGCCTTCTGGGGCTGGTTCGGCTTTGCTCTTGTATCCAGCTCAGACCTGTGTTTAGCTGCGAAGTAACTTGAATGTTGAATGGGGAGACTATGAAGGGTATTTATTTGTGCCTCGTGAAAATATGTTACGCAGTCAGAACGCTGTGCCAGATGCCTTGTGGTTGTCTGCTTGTGCTTTGTGCAAGTTACCGTTAATTTGAAGGTGGGTGGCAGCCAGTGCGTCACTGGAAGAAAGGCTTAGCGTTTCCTTTTTACCCTAGGAATACGTTAGAAAGATGGGTAACAAGAGTATGAGAACTTGGATGTCTTTATTGTTGCTGTACAAAGATATGACCTGTAATTTTTTAGTGTTTCATAGAAAACATTCTGTAAAAACAACGTTTAGTGCTAACCCAATCAGAATGCATAACTGGGGTGCAAATCAGAATAAACCTTTATAGTAACGAGTACCGGTTGTGTAGAGAAGCAATACAAGGCCTGTTTACTGCCCGTATTGAGTTAAATCTGCTTGATAGGAAGACATTATCTTTTTAATGGATCAGATTGATTAATAGTTGATCATAGCACAAGTGCTGCTTTTGTGATCTGAAGCATTTGGAAAACAAAATGAGAATTCTCGATGGGGTCAATGGTTACCATAAGCCTGTGCCTTATATCTAATGATCATTTTCTGCGATAGTAATTAATGAACTGTTTAAGTTCTGGAGGACATTCGTATTATTGACACTGATGTATGCATGAGCTGAATTTATTGATAGAGTAGATGCGCTGACTGTGGTAATACTGTTGGATAAATCGGACTTCAATTATATGCGTTCAATTTGTACTTAGAACTTCATAGGTGTTTTTAGAAACATAAGATGATTTACATATACTCCTTTTAAGATGTCCATTTTAATACTAACAAGTGGTGTTTATATACACATATTACACTTAACGGCTTCCCCTCTCACTCCAGGCACACAAATAGTGTCTTCCTCTCAAATGTTTTAAAGAACGTGGGCAGGGGAGAAGGCAAAGAAGTAGCTGGAGGGTGGGGATGTTTGGGCTGTTGGTCAATCTCCTCTGCTACTCACCATCTAAAGATTGCCCCTTTCTCTGGTATACTCTGGTGAGAAAACTTATTTTATCGTTCTCCGCTGCTGGAGAAACATGAAAAAATAATAAAAACTGAAATATTTCTCTAAAAACAAAAAAATCCCTCTTGGCATTTCAGATGAAAATTGTTTAAACTTCGAGCGTAAATCTAAACGGATGTTTTATGCTGTGATAAATAATTTCCGTACTACTTCTTTATTGCTGGGTTTAGTTATGTATTGAGATAAACCAGAAAATTGGTCTGCTGTAGAAGTTGAGAGAACATTACTCATAGTTGTAGCAAAACTCTCTTAAGTACTTGCAATGAATCAAACTTGCTTGAAGGTTGCATCAAATGACACCAGCAGGTAAATCTAGTAGTTTCCACTTGAGATGTGCATTTCTGTAGCTTGAAAGTCAAATTTAGTTTGAACTGAGTATTCTAACGACCTCTTGCTGCTTGCGGGTCAGGGGAGAAGTTAACCTGTTCTTGTCAATAACTTTATTTGAAAGGGGCAACTTAGCACTTGTACCAGTTTGAGTCATCTTTCAGTTGGCTGGTATAGCCCAACCTTGAGAAAATTAAAAGTTATCTTTTGTTCAGCTCCTCCACAGAAGGGTGGTGTGTGCGTCCCCTCCGTGTTTCCTTTCTAGAACTGCCTCTGGTCTGTCATCAGCTACGTGATCAGAACTGGTGTGGGGGGAAGACAACAAAACAAACCAATATTTTCATGTCAGTAGCTCTGGCTTATGCTAGCCGATGCCGTTGACTTGAGATTAAAACCAAAACGGCCTGACATGCTTCAGCCTGCGCCTATCCGGCTGTAACGCATCAAACAGCTGTGCTAAACTGTGCGGAGTGAGAAGCTTTTCTGTTTGTGGATGTGACGCCTGCTACTGGGTCAGATGAATTCTCGGAGCGCGTAAGAGCTGCGGAACGCTAATGTCAATCACTGCTAATGAAAGAGAGATCCTGAAGGAGTAAAAATATTTTTGTAGCATGTGGAACACTGCTCTCGCTTCCTGTTTGGAGGGGGAAACAATGCTTCCATTTTTTAACTTTGTGTAGAAGTAGGAATGCTTCTTGTTTGCGTTTAGTATCGTGACTGAGCTCCAGTTTCAATAAAAATAACTGTTCTTGTTCATGCTTTGAAAATATGAAAGTATTAGAGGCAGGCGTATGTGGTTGTTTGGAAAGAGTTTATTTTTAACCACATATTGGAAGGTTTTCTTCTGTGTTTTGCTGGTCAAAGTAAGACTTTGATTGAAACTGACCTTTTTGTGGGTGTGAAGGAACCTATTGTACCTTAACGTTTTATCAGTGATTTTTGGCTGGCGCACCAGATGGAGGCATGGACATTCCTAACCGCTTCACCTTCTAGGTCTGTAAAATGGAACGGGCCTGGAGTGTTTTACATTTAAAGATAAATTCTTGAGTTTTATGCTACCATGAACGTGTTGTGCACGATTTTTTTACACTGTTTTGGGGAGAAACACTTCATTCATACGTGAAGCCCCCAGCAGAAAATGTTTTCCAATAGTTCTAGAGAATGAGACTAAAGGGAAGATCTGGCTTGGTTCAACGTGTAAGACATCAAGGTTAACTATGACTTGTCTTTCTTTTCTGTCCATCTAAGCAAGCATCCTTGATGTATTTTATATTAAAATATGTTTTTAATAAAAATAATGTTAAAACCCAACCCCAAACCCTTTCTGTACACAGAATAAGAATAGGAAAAAATCATGTAACTTTTTCAGACCTGACACCTTCCTGTTACTGGAACACAGGCGGTTCCACCTGAACATGAGGAACTTCTTTACCGTGAGGGTGCCCGAGCCCTGGCTCCTTCTCCGGAGAGATTCAACCCCGCCTGGATGCGTCCCTGTGCCCCCCGTGCTGGGGGCACCTGCTTTGGCGGGGGGGTTGGACTGGGGGGGGCTCCAGAGGGCCCTGCCAGCCCCCGCCGTGCTGCGATTCTGTGAGTCTGTTGCTTCAGTTCACGTGGTTTTCTTAGTGCTGCCATGCAATCTGTGTAGTGGCTCTGGATAACTTCCTGCAACTTCTTTCCCATCTGCAAAAAGGGACAATAACTGTGCTCTAGGAGGTGGGAAGTGCTTTGATTTACGGATGATAAATTCTTGATCACATAAGTGGCTGATGATCTCCATCAACAATATTGATACTGACAGTTGGTTAATGTGAGGTGAAGGAGGGTTTTGTGCTGCACAGCATGGTCGGCACTGAAATGCAAGACGCAGGCTACTTCTCACTTAATGCCGTTGCCATATACGTGGACTATGAACCCTAGGTTTTCCACTGATTGTGAAATTCGTAACAAATATACTGAACGCTTAATGTCCATTACTATGAGCTGCCAAACTTGGCTCTTAGTGGTCTTTCTTAGTCGTCCCTATCTACTCTATTGCAAATTGAATTATTTTTGTCCCGTAAGTAGAATCACTAAGCATAAACTATTGCAAAAGGCAATAGTTTATATGTAAATCAGTTACCTCACTTGTAAAATATTGGCTAGTGTCTTTGAATTAACTTGATGGACCAATTGCAGTAACTTACCCAAAGGGATACAGAACGCCGTTCTAGGAACTGAAGCCACCAAGGTGCACTCCTGGTATAAGGTCCTTGTTCAGACTGCCTGGTTCACTGCTCTTCTAGAGCTTCTTTTTAGTTCTGTTTGGTGTTTGAGTGAAGAGCTAGAAACAGGCTGTCCACCAAAGCTGGAGATGCTGGGCAGCATGTAGCGTGCGGCCCTCGCGCCTTTCCCTGAACCTTTGCCATGAAGCTGAACCTCTTCTCCCTTCAGTTTCTCTTCTCCACCAGTTACTGACTTCGAGAGCGTACCTTTCTGCTGGCGAGTAGCTGCAATGCAATTTTCATTTAGTATAGAAGGCAGATGTGGGCATAGTGCTGTGGGAACAGGTGCTGCTCCGGCTGAAGAGCCGTTTTCGAAAACAAATATATACACTTTGTTTTCAAATAGCACAAGGTTTTAGCCTGTCATACTAGTTAGTTCTGTAAACACCGATGCAAGGGCATTTTGTGCGAGACCTGTCACAAACGTCCAAAAAACCCGCAATTTTCCTGACGTTTACCTTACACACCGCAAATGGAAAATTTGGCTGTCGTGTTTCAGTCTGTGGCTCATCTTGGGAAATGTTAAGACCTGTGGTAAATCCTACTGCAACAAATTGTTCTCACTGGCTTTCTTTGTGTTGGCATTCCCTTAGTCTTTGCTAGTAGGTAAATTTCCTTTGCTGATAGGAGAGAAATGTGTAGAGCCTGATTCAGTGAGGTGCTTGAGCATCTGTCTTCAACTTCAATCGTGTAAGACATTCAGCTGGAAGGAATGCCGCTCTAGTTAGATCTGTGCAGCGCTGCATCTCAGCTCCTGGAGGGAAAATCGCTCTTTGAACAGGACAGACTGTAGGGGGAATAATCTGTGCTTTGCTGCACTTGAGTATCGAATTGATGATTAAGGTAGAATTACCGTGGACAGTGAGTTTTGGTTTTGTTTTCTTCTCTGCAGATTTGCAAAATCATGCCTCAATTATTTCACTTCAGTGAAAGTTTGAGTTTTTAAGGGGAGTTTTTATGACATAGAGGAATACTTGTATATTTGACATAAACTGTTGAAGTTCTGGCAGTGCTGTCACTTAAGTTATTGCTTAAACTTTTGTGTACCATTTTTCATCTCGTAGAACTAAACACAGGTCTCAATAAGCTGGGGGGGGGAGCAGGCAGTTTGTGATGTTCAGAACCCCTTTTTGTAGGGGAGACTCCTAACAAACTTCAGTTCTTCCCTCTTTACCTCTCTTCTTTCCCTGCCACGGTAGTGAAACGGAATAGCTAGTGAGCAGACCTGTGCAAACCCTTGGTAAGAATCCTTCTCAAACTTGAAATGAAGCATGCCTAGTATTTATACAAATACTCAGCAGAAAATAATCTGTGATTCTGGGTGGTCTTGATTGCATTTAAAATCCCCATGTTCGGCAGCAGCCTTGGCCGCCTCTAATGGCTCCAACATGCCATGTGGTCTGCAGCGGTGGGACCTAGCATAACTCTTCAAAATATCCAGAGGTAATTGCTGCTGAGCTTCCTGCTCTGTGCTCTGGGCAGGTGACAGCAGTACTTAGTCACCCGAACCATGCATTGTCAACTCAGCCACCAGTTACCGTACAGAAAATCTACAATCTGGTACTTGCTGTTAGCAACCAGCTAAAGAAGTGCTAGGTCCTGCACTCGTTTCATCAGAACTGGTTTTGGTTATACTGGTTATCTTTCTCCATCAACACGCTACTTTGACATAGGTCCTCTGCTCGCTGTGACTGTAGTGAAGGAAGCACACTTGAATGTGTTTCATTGGATTAAAAAAAAAAACCACCCAACAAAGCCCATAACAGAAGCTGAGCACGTGCCGTGTGCTTGTGTCCATGGCTTTTGAAGCACTTGGTGCTGTAGATGAGGCGCCGAGGTAAGGACACACTGCTGGTGATGACAGCCATACCTTGGCTGAGCAACTGGCCTTGCAACGTATTTTGCCAGCTTTGCGTTATTGATAAGCAAAGACTTATCACAGCAGATACAGGCANGCTTGAATGTGTTTCATTGGATTAAAAAAAAAAACCACCCAACAAAGCCCATAACAGAAGCTGAGCACGTGCCGTGTGCTTGTGTCCATGGCTTTTGAAGCACTTGGTGCTGTAGATGAGGCGCCGAGGTAAGGACACACTGCTGGTGATGACAGCCATACCTTGGCTGAGCAACTGGCCTTGCAACGTATTTTGCCAGCTTTGCGTTATTGATAAGCAAAGACTTATCACAGCAGATACAGGCACGCCATGGTAGCAAGTGTCATAAATTGGTCCAGTTCCTCCTGAGACAAAAAGGTTTCTGGCAGCTTGAAGGAAAAGGCATCTGAGGAGGAAAGCTGTCAAGGGCTGATGTCTGCACTTTTGGGGGGAACAATGACAGGGGCGCAAAGAAGGGGAACAGAAAAATGCATGATGAGAAATTTCTATAGTGTTCTTAGTTTCTCTTTCAGCAGGGGAGTTTTTAATAACTTGCATTCTGGCAAGGGTTGTGGCTGGCTGCTTTAGGAAGCCTGTTCACGTGGAACGTTCTTGTCAGGCTTGCGTATTAGTGGGTTCAATTGACTCCTTTAAATTTCTTAATGTGGAAAAACTAAACAGACCGTAGTGCTCCAGCAGTGTGGTTTCCATTTGTGTTAACTCAAGGTCAAAGCACAAGAAAGTGTTCTTAAATGCCTTCAGTGTTTTGGGCAGTACATATTAAGTTCATGGCCTGGAGGGTTCCCTTTCCTGGGAGAGGTTTGGCAGCTCTGTTGAAGCTTCCTCCGCTGGGTTTGGTTTTTTGGTTTTGGTATTTTTTGTGTTTGGTTTGGGGTTTTTTGAGGAATACCACGTTTCAGGATTTAGCAGCTGGAGCAGTCGACCTTCCAGTTAGAGAGATGTACTCACCTTTACATAACCTCGAGTGTTACAAAATTGACTGTAAGTTGGTCAGGAACAACCTAGGAGAGGTGCATGCTGCCGTAACAAATGAAAAAAAAAAAAAGTGTCATCTTTGTGGAGAGACACTGGTTTTTCTGACCACAAACTTGTATGTTGAAGAGGGCTAGTGTTCTTTTTTGGTGGTTCCCCCCACCCCCAATCCTGAGTCCAGGCAAAGTGATGAGTGTTGCAGTTTTTTTTAAGCTAGAGAGAAACACAAAGATATGGGAAAAAATGAGCCACTGGAAAAGGCTAAAAAAAATTGGAGATTAATCTAACACATTGAGGAGAGGGGCTCAGTTTTCCAAGGAAAGCTGCTGCAAATGGACGATGCTGTCTTTATGCTGTGGAAATCGCAGTAGAGGTATTAGATGTAGGCTGAAGCAGAGACGTTTGGTTTAGAAATCTCTTGGAGTGTGGTGTTTAAGCCCTGGAGCAGTGTTACTCCGTTCATAGAGACCTACTCAGTAGTGCGTAGTGTGTTTTAAACCTATTCAAATAAAATGTAAAATTAGCACTGGTTACTTTGGAAGCGTTGTGGTATCCTACCTCTTACTCCAGTCCTGACCTAAATTGTCTGTAAGAGTCTTAGACTATTCTAAACACCAATACTAAATTTTACTTTTCCAGCATGCAGCCTATTCAAATTACTTTACCTGTAATGGTCCTGTAGTATTCAATTGGGAGCATCTAAATCAATATGAAGTGTATACAGTATACATCACTCAGCTGATGTATTAATTTTGCTAATCTTTTAAGGGCTTCATCCTTTCGAGGCTTCAGTGTTCTCAGTAATTGGCACTGAAAAAAAGACTCTGGTCTTTTACTCTGGTCGGCGTGTCTGCAGAAGCTTTGAGTATTAATGTTCTCTTTCAGTCCTGTGTAATCAAATGATGAGTTAATTAAAGCAATGCAATGAATGTGGTATGTAAGACAGTTTCTTTTCGGCAGCTAAGAGTCTCTGGTACTTCTCCACGTCTATAGACGCAGTCTTTTTCCATTGCTATGAAGAGTAAATAGGCCAGTGAGAGGCCCCTGTGAAACAGATGCCTATTAAAATCACTGCAAGATTTTTCTAACACCCCCTTTCCTGTACTGGGTATACAGAAGTGTCTTTAAGTCTCCTCTCCTCACCAGTTTCTTGTTCTGATCTACTTCGCTTACATCTCCTCTATTAATCAGACATTCCCCGGGCAGGGAGCATTGTGTATACTGCAGGTGTTAACTGCTGCGGCGACAGGGTTGTAATCAACACGGCTCACTTTTTCTGATGTTAGAACTCGTCCGTGTTTGACATCAGTAGATAGGAGAAGATGAGGCTTCACATACGAGTTTGATACGAATACTCCTGAAAACCACAATAAACTCTGCCTTTTGCACGCCGATGGCCACAATGGTTATCGCTCTAGTAGTAGCACAGACTCTTTCCAAACGTTAGGGACTGTAGAGTATCTCATTGCTGGGAACGCTTGCTGTGCAAGTGATGCATGAAACTGTTAGACTAAAGTATACAAAAGCTCTCTTGTTACAGACAGCATTTAAGTTTATGTATCCCAGCATGGTTGTTAAAAGATATAGGTTTGGATATATATATTAAAAATTTACAGTGTGTTGAAAATACTTTTTTCCCTGTGCACTGGGAATTCTTCAGGAAAAATGCATTAAAGAAAACTTTATCTTGCGGTCCAAATTGCCTGAAGATTTGCTACATAAAAATTTGTTCTAGATAAGGTAATCTTCTTTACATACCTAGCTTCCTGCGAGTTAATTATCTTAAAGCAACTATGTTCTGAATACAGACTATATTTTGACTCATACCCGCATTGTACAGCTCCAGGTTATGACGAGCTTTGCATCGCCTGACTTTGAAATTTTTAAAAGTACTGTGTGAAAAAATCCAATCAACTTACATATACACGGGGGGTTTGACAGAATCGAGATGTCCCAAGAGTTGATTTTCCTTGCGGAAATGCAGGAAACGTGCAATGCGATCTATTGGATGTTAGCACAAAATACAGAAAACTGTATTTGCGCACCTCTCGGGGGACAACTCGCAGAGGGCTCTCGGGAGTTCGCAAATGAAAAGAAAAGTTTTAAGGAGTTACCGAGGGCAAGAAATGGAACGGTTTCCTCTTGATTTCTGTTTCATTTACGAAGTCGTAGACAATGAGGAGGAAACCAATAGATTGCTTTAGAAAATAATAAATTCCAAGATAGCTTGTGACTGACGGCAAAGCTCGCTGTTAGAAATTCTCCTGGATTCTCTGAAATACTCCTAACAACTTTTATTAAGTCACGTTCCTGACAGGGAGTGTACTTTTTTGGCCAAAAAGCAAAGCTGTGGCGGTAGGATGCAAACCCAGTCGATGGGCAATCTTAAGCAGCCAGTCTGTTCCCTCTAGGCTTGTGTTGGAGTCCAGCTGAGCTTGTTTTAAACGTGGCACTAATCGGAGGGCAAAACTAATCATATGAAAACTTCTGGCTCTTTCAGGAAACCCCTAAGTACTGAGCTGCTTCAGCCAGCTGTGTTGTGAACTTTCTGTATTGCTCAGCGGCATTTGCTTGGAAGCTTTTATGCCTCTTCAGCTACGGTATGTCGCCGTTGACGTGTCTGGTGTTCAGCTACGGGATTCTCTGAGCACTCACTTCCACGTGCTGATGCGTCTGCCTTAGGTCTGTGTTTTTCGTATCGGTAGTGCCAGCCCCTGGCTGGTGCGAACATATTTCTCGGTTTAATTTCAGTAGAGAGAATTTATAACTCACGCTAGCTAAGGATTTTGACTGTTTGGACCGCCTCTTTCATTAGGACATTTCTTTAACTGTAAACCGAGTTTCTGCTAATTAGACACACCAGTCAAGAATCTCTTCATGTGTCGTTTATCATGGTTAGCTGTAGCTGTGCATTCTTTAGCAATGTGTGATTGTTTTACATCACCAACTTAAATATTGAAGGCAGTAGCAGCTGCGGAGGAGGCCAGTTCACAACAGAACGGGGATGCCAAGGCTGGGCCCGGCGGCTGCTGCACCCGCTTTTGGCTGGGCTGTGTGGGAGCCGTGGCCACCCGTGGCCAAGCGTCGCAGACGTGCGAAAGCCAGTTGGCCCGTGAAGGCGAACCTTACGCGTTTGTGAGGTTACAAAACCGTTCTCAAAGCAAACTTTGTTTAAACCTTGGTTAATCTGAACGTTTGGGGAAGTTTCTACTTCTATTTACAGGTGAGCTGAAGATTATTTTGTAAACAAGCTTTAGGGCATGGAATCTGAAAATCCAGTAATCCGTAGAAGTTCTCTGTAGCTTAAGAAACTGTTTTGCCGTGAGTACTAGTGTATGAATGGCTTTTAGTGGCAGATTAGTATTCGTTGAAATGTTATGCATGCAAAGAAACCAGGAAATTAAATCTCACGCTTGCTCGCTCTGTTCATAATCCACTGCCTTGGTAATGGTAATTTCATTAGCAACTTTCCTGTTGGCTGTCCTTAATACTGTATGTTGTACAGGTATAAATGTAACCTTAATAAATGTGTATTTAGGCGAACGAAAGTTCTTCTTACCTGCTAGCATCACCAATGCATAGGTATTCAGGTTTGTCAAATTGCTGCTTTAATTTCAGTTGTATTTGGCCAACTTTGCCCAGGTGGCTTGTGGATTCTGTGGGCTTAGGTGCTAAGTAAGATGTCAGACTTCTGGGAAATGATACGTGAATATTTTTCTTAACTTGTCATCAGTGTGGTGCAGTGGGTATATTTGCTTCTGTTACCAAGATCACTTTTGTCCTTTAGTTCTGATTCCCTTCAATTTCAAATTAAGTATTTTAAAATAAATGTATTTAATGAGTGATAGAATAAACAAGGATTTAGACTACCTACTCAAGAAAAAGGGCTGCTGTGTGACCCAGGGACTGACGACTCATAATTTCCAATTCGTGGATCTGAAGTTAACCCAACGATGAAGCTGATGGTTGGAAGTGATCCGTTGGTAGCTAATGTTACCACCCATAACCAGGCGGTCCTAGTAGCACGCCGCGCTTGCTGGAATGACGCTTGGTGAGTGTTCTACAAGCTTGTGAGCACACAACGAACTGCAGTAGGGGAAGGCACGCTAGAGAAGTGCTGGATGAAGCAAAGCCTTTTGAATTCCCAATAGCTCTTATGCACAGCCGCAGCTGTTAATTCTGGTCGTACCTCTCTATGCTTCCACGGTGGTGGTGGTAACATAGCGAAAGACCGTTGTTGGTTTTGACCTGGTGTTGCTTAATCATGGCAATGTGTTCTAGGTCGGTACAAAAGTGGAGTGAGAAGTGTTCTGTATACTTGGTGCTGTTCTGAGTCAGCTTTGTCAGAGGTACTGAGCCCCAGGCTACTGCTGATCCCTTTATAGTTTAGATTGTCTTGCATATGTGAAATCAGATTTACACTTCTGAAAGTGCAGGCATTCAACGGTGCTTCTGAAAACCTTACCCCGAATCTTTCGTTGGCGTTACTGCAGAAGAGTTGAGTGTGCTGTCTCAGTGAAAGCCGTGCTGGAGTGACTCAAGGGGCATTTTTAGGAGAGTTGTTTTAAATCCTTTTAACTAAGACTCGAGCTAGAGGTGGACTTGGAACTAACCCAGGCTCTAACCTTTCCTGAACATGAAAATTGGAGTTGGAATGCGTGATTTCGGTGTGCTTTTGGCTCACGTGCAAGAATGAGAGTTGAATGCAAGTACTGACTTCTTTCAGTCTAGTTGTGATAAAGAATATTGGAATATTAGGAAACTTGTCTGAAACTGTCAAAAATAAAGTTACCATCTGAGATGTCCTCCCTAAAATAAGCTTCCTTGAGGAAGCTAGTGGCAATATATTCAAATATGTGCTGAGTACTTCTTCAAGTGGTGATTTTAGCTTTAAGTGCCCAGACGAATAGGTTTCCTTTCCTCATGAAGGAAAAGGCTTTCATTAACTCCGGGCTGGCAGAAGCGGTAGTCCTGTTACACAGAAATCCCTTAAATGTTGTTTTATTTCAGCTGGATGTGTTTTGCTCTGTAGAATAATAATTGATTAAAATCTAAAATTACTGCCCTATTGTTTTACTGAGCTAGATGTTTTGAGTAAATAACTCTTTCCATAAAAAGAACCATGTCAGTCCAATGTAAAGGTGCATTTTTGGCAGGGATGAGCAGTATGTAGTGTCTCACAGAGCACATCTGAAGCATACGTATACCGTGATGGTGTACACCACCACAGGTGGCATAAGACGTACTTTTTCTGTTGACTGTTTTCACAACACAGTTATTCCCAGACTCCACAGACAACTCCCATAAGCATTTATAGATGTGACGCTTGCCATGTTAGCCTTTAGGCAATTGGCTTGGGGTGTATGTTGAGCAGGAAATCTTTTGCAGGATTTCTCAAGCTTTCTGTGCCGGATTTCTAGTGAACAGTTTGTAGGCTTTTTTTCTGCTTTACTGCCCTGGTCTGCTGCCATTCGAACAGGTGCGGGAGCAAAAATACATATGATGAAATGTTCGTGATGTTTTGTCAACGGTGCAAGGATTAGTCCCGAACTAGTGTTTAAAGAATGAGGTTTCACTGGCTGGCTTCTGAATGCGTTGCAAAATTGCACAGTAGAACATTGATCTGTGATTCCTGCGAGTGGAAAAAGTAAACCCAGGGAGAAATACGTAGAAATGAGATTACGAGGTAGTATTTGCTCTGGTGTTTGAGGATGTAATTTCTGTAACATGTAGGATAACAAGAATGAACGGATTTTTTTTTTTTGCGGAGTCTCCTTCTGCGGAGAGATTCAAACCCCGCTGGACGCGTCCCTGTGCCCCCTGCGCTGGGGGCACCTGCTATAGCGGGGGGGCTGGGGGATCTCCAGAGGGCCCTGCCAGCCCCCGCCGTGCTGGGAGTCTGGGATTTTTTTGCTGTCCTTTGACCTGTGTCATTCTTAATACACAGTTCAGCTGCTTAATAAGTTATAACGTATTGCATGAGAGTACGGGTTTTGCACTGGTGGATGAGGAAGTGGTGCTTCAGTGTAACTTACGTAACTCGTATAAAATCACCGCTGTAGCGTGAAAAGTTCAAAAGCAGATTTATTCTAATGTCTGCAGATAGATAGCCTGCATGCAAAAAAGCACAGTAAATATATGTTCAAACGGCATGAAAGCGACTGGTTAGTTCCTGGGTAGGTGAACAGTTTGCATCATTGAATGAAGTAGTTCATGTAGGGAAAAACAGTAAGATTTGTGTATGGCAAAAATTCAAGTATTAAAAATAAGCAACAGCTTTAGAAACGAACCTGCTGTGGCTTCGCTGTGCATATGTGTAGGTTAAGAATCCTCTTGCATTGCGCATGCTTTCTGGTCATTATTAATAACACCTTACTGTTGAAAAGACTAATACTTCGATTTTTAGTTAGTTCTACCTGCCCCCAGAGAAGTCACTGCAGTGCCGTGACATAGAAACACGTAAGAGAACACCTGCTTCATGGAACCCGTCTCAAAACGGATTTTTTTTGTGGGGGGGAAAAGATTTTGTCCCAAATGTCTTCTGGATTTGTTCAGGTTTTTATCATGCCAATTACAAAATACACGGCCTGTGGAAATCATGACTGATGCATGGCTGTAGCCTAATTAAATGGGAACCTGAAGAACCGAGGAATATTACAGCTTCCTTCTAGTTCCCTTTTGAAAAAGACAACTGGCTGTATGAAGTTCTGTGTCCACGTGTTGGAGGCACTGCCCTTATGCTCTCAGCAGCCAGTACTGCTTTCCTGCAGTGTGATTCTGAGAGCATGAAAATATATTTCTGAGCAGATGCGTGCTGGAGTTTGTGGCTCTCTGGAGTGCTTCCATAATGAGGTAGTATGAAAGTGCTACCCATAATTGTGGACTGAAACACTCAGCTTATTTTTAAACTGTCTGTAATTATTATTAATTGGTATTTATATAATATTTCAAATTCATCCATGGATTAACATAACACAAATCAGTCTGGCACAGAAGTAAAATCAGCCGTTTTTTGCTCTTGTACGTCTTTTTGGGGACTTGGCAAATTTTATCCCAAGCTCCTGAGGACTTGCTTGTGTAGAAGAGCGTGCAGACTCAACTTTAGGGGCTTTTTGCAGCACTATAAATGATGGTTTTCCACTGTGACTATATTAACTCTAATTTTTTTTTTTGACAACATCCTGGTAGCATGCTCTAGAGCTGAGGTGTCTCTGTACGGAGAAGCTATTTCAGGTCTGAGTTTTGTAGGGGTCCTTCTGAGCTTATGCATTTGCACTTGTGATAACGGCATTGCAAAGCCAGTCAAAGTAAATGTTTCGAAGCTTCTAACACTAGTCAGAAAATACCTTTTTCTGGAACTGGTTGGGCCATCCAGAAGACATAATGCTTGGAATAAAGACTTCCTGGCCAAATCAAAAGATGTATGAGAGAGGGAATAGCTTTGGGATTTTAACTTCCCCTCCAAAAAATAACCCCTTACTCACCAGCAGAACAGTTTTGATCAAGTTCATTTTACTCCTGTATGAAATCTTGAATGCACTCACCTCAGAAGGCGTACTCTGTAAGTCCGCAGCCCTACAGGTCCTTCATTTAGTTTTCAAAACAAGAATTAAGGATCAGCTAAGTGTAACTGGAATTGGAAGTTTGCCTTACGTGGAGGCATGCTTATGGCATCTCATGTGGCTTGTGGACTTCAGCAACAGCTGGGATGGCCACGTGTTTGGGATTTGTTTTCACTGAACCGAGGGATGTTTTATGTTCTTATTCCTGGCACTACGGATATGCCGTGTTTACAGAAACCGTTTACATCTTTCTGTTAGTGGCATTGCTGCCGTAGCAATTAGGTGACAAATTCAGAAGTGGAGCGTTAGGAAATAGATATTGAAAGTATTTCCTTTACTAAATGATGGACTTTTATGCAAATGTCTTTACTAATGCCATCTTCTACCTAATGCCATAATTTGAGTTATCCTCCAAGTATTAATTTAACGTCTTTCAAGCTTTTGACTTTTGCAGATATATCTGTATGAAAGCACAATTGACTGAGTTATCTCTCGAACAACAGTCCTGGTTTTGGTAGCTCTTGGAAGTATCTTAGCTGAAAAAGTGCGATTGAATCTTTCTGTGTTGTCTGTGCAAGCTGATGGGATCCTGAGCGAGGATCCAGATCCAGCCAGCTTGGCTCTGCCTTGACAACATTCACCTTACACTAATTTTCACAGAGAAAATACATTCAAGCTCAGTCAGATGTTTTTAGACTAAAAATAGGATTTGTGACTTTTTATTTGGAAGCTGGAGAACAGAAAGGCAGAGAGATGCCTTAACCCCTTCCACACACACACTCCTTGCAGTCCTAGCCTAGTTTTGGACTTGTAGTCACAGTGAAATCTGCGTTCTCCTCTGTCTCTAGGACATTCTTTTTGTGGCTTTCTTTTCCTCTGAGCAGTCTCTGGGGTTTTTTGATATGGCAACTGAGCAGCAAATAGAGGATAAATACAAGAAGGTGTGATAAGAGGATGTAATCCACTATCTAGGTATTCATTTGTTCATACTACTGCTTGCATGAAAGCAAAAAGGAATCTTTAAATATTGTGAATCTGAGATAAACACTTAAAATAATACAACATCTTGTCTCTTCTTAAAAAATTAATTCTATACTATTAACACTAACGACAAATCGTGATGAACGCAGTCCTCTTAGAAGTTTCTCTTTAGGGTAAAAGCAATTAAGCACTATTATAAATGTTAGAATTGAACATGTGTTATGTCTTGAGGTATGTGTTGAGATTCATTTACGCACATTCAATTGAAAGCAGAAGTGATCCGCAGACATCAATGGAGTGACCGGTACTAACCTTGACACGGTTCACTAATGAAGTTATACCTTGTCACTAGTGGTATGTGCTAATTTCATTGAGTTATTTGCCTGTGAGTAATCTTATGAGTAAGATCTGAAAGCAGTACCATGCAGTCATCTCTTCACGTACTCTTAGCCATTGCATGCAACTCCGTGAATTAACTTACTAGAAACAAACAAAAGTGCTTCTCGTGTTTTGTAAACAGGAAGTTTAAATGTCAGGAATGAAATCATCAGACTTAATAGTACTGCAGGTGTGTATCACAAGACGATCTTTCATGAAGAGTACAGAAAGTAACCACTCAAACTATTATATTCACATGCTGTGGAAATGACAAAGTACACATCGTGTTTTTTTCATCTGCCTACAGGAATCTGCCACATCCTTTCTTTTCTATTTGCTGTAAATACTTGTAATAAGTGTTGAAGCAGGTGAAAAATATCATGCTGTAGATTCTTGCAAGAGAATTTGAGTTGGGATGACTTGGAATTGCTTTCTGAGTGCTGGTAAAACTTTGTAAAGGGGGGCAGAATTAAAGAATGGAATATATATATTGAAAGCATTGAGAAAAATTTGACAGTTAGACAGTATCTTTTCATAAGCATCTATTTAAATGTTCTAATCTCTTCATGCAAATCTGAAGTAGCTTCAGTAAACGTATCCCAGATGCGGTAATCACTTTCTCGAGGCCCTATCAGTCCTTTTTAAAAACCCAGTTCTAATAAGTGCTTGCTGGTTTCTTCTGCTGCTACTCCCGATGACTGAATTGGGTAGCTGAGTATTCTAGGCTGGTAAACCTGACATGGAGAATGGTGCAGACCTTTATTTTTTTTTTTTTTCTGTGATGAGATCTTACCTTAGTATTTGCTCAAGCGAAAGCAGCAATAAGCAACAGAACAAGGTTCCCTTAGATGGTTTATCTCAGACGAGTAAATGGCCAATTAAAACAAAAAAAAAAACCCCAACCCACAGTATTAATAGTCCCTTTCAGTTGTGGTTATTGGCACTACTTGTTGTCAGTGCCATAGCTGCTGCGTCCGTAGCCTTCCATAGGTGATACAGAATGAGCGAAGGCAAGTGACTTGTTTGCTTGGTTTATTTTTCTTGGCTTTTCAAGTTGCTGTCATCATTTGAGAAACAGGATCAAAGTATCTCGGTGCTTCAGCGTTTGTGTAATTTTCTCAAGCTTTTAATAGTAATGTTTGTGTATTTCTCCCCGTTCATAGTTACATTCAGTAAAATACAAAACCAACCTTATTTTAGAATGTTTGTGAGCACACTTACTTTTGTCTGACATTGACGTTGTCTTCTGCATTACACATACCCTTTCTCAAAGGCTTTTATCGCAGAGATGAGCAACGCTTACAGAGGATCTCACACGTGCCAAAGCTCTGTGGTGACCTGCTGAATAACCACGCCAAGCGATCAGCATTATGGAGGTGTTTTTGTTTTCTTTACGTATCTCCTTCTCTAAGACACAACCAATATGTTAAGAAGCAAAGATTTGCCGTGTAAGAAAAGCACTTGACTCTTCAACTTTTCCTGTATGTGCTTTTCTTTACCTCTGTTGGCTGGCTTGAATATCTCGCTTGCCACGCTATCCCGTATGTTCATTTAATGTTTCAAAATATATTTAGGAGAGATCAAGAAAAATTGTCTGTATTGTTATTTCAATTCATCTACAAGTAAAAGTAGTTGCACACCTGCTGGTGCAGACAACCGGTCTGATCTCGACTGGAATACTCTTCGTATTAATTGCGCCTTACTTGAGAACACTGAATGCTTTCAGGCTATCAGTTTTCAAGTGACAGCTAAGATGGGGAGATGAAGGTCCCCGCTCTGGACTGTTGACGAGTTTATACCATATTACTTCTTCAGGCGTACAATTCTTACTGAAGTCTCCTCTTTGTGTCTTGGTCTGAGTTATCTAAAACGGTCCATGGCTTGAGAAATGGAATTTATCTGTAATGATGTCTAATATTGCTGTTTAAAGATTCTCTGTAAATCAAGTATTCTCTTAGAACATGGAAGAGGAACTAACTGTGTGGCCAGTAATCGCCTTTTAACCTTCCACTAATTACTAAGAGAAAAGGTGAGAAGGTTCAACACTTCCACATGGAAATTTCCATGCATAATGTCCCAGGAGTTAAACAATCCCTAGTAAGTGATACAACAAGTAGTATCTGGTACCACTTTAAAAATTTGCGGTATTAACTTGTTTTAACTGAACCGGTTAATTGTTGGGGTTTTGATAGTAACATTCTTGTTCTTTGTGCTTCTATACATCTGTCCTGTTAAAGTGAGTGAAAATGAGTGAATGCATGAAAATTGCTGTCTACCCTAGACACGACTTAAAATCCGCAGTGCTCTCTGTGACAGGACAGAGCCCAGTTACAGCTGGTCCGCGGGTAGAAAAAAAACATGCTAACTGAGCTATTGAAGGTAAATAAATATAAGCTGTGTCTGACAGTGGAAGAAATAATTTGGGCCAAAATTATTATCTATCGTCTAGTTAATTTTTCTTAATTCTTAATTACATTTTCTAAATAAAATTCATCATGTTTGAAGTCTGTATGCTTGAAGTTTGTAATATAAGCCCCCCTCAGGTCTTTCCAGGGCTTTCTGTGTACAGTGAAATAGTAAGTAATGACCGGAACCTTATTTGCTGTTGAAAGCTTTTGAGCCTGCTGAAGTAAACTAGAGCAGTAATGTAAGTAGAAAGACTTCCGTCTTGCTGGGAAAAGTCGTAAATTTACTGTGGCCTCTCCACATGAAGAAAAAAGAACTCTAAAATACACATTGTGTTAAGAGATAGGGAAAATGAGTCGGTTGGGACAGATAGGTGGCGTGCATTTTGAGGTACTAAAATAAGGCCTTTTATAGGAATTCAGAGTTAACTTCGGTATTAGTGCCAAAGATTTAACTTTCTCACTTAAAATTTTAGGGTTGGTTAGACTTGTTCCAGGAGCGTCTTCGAATGATGTGGTTAACCCGAGCCAGACAGTGTTTTAGGGCCTGGGCGGTATGGATTTTGCATTCTGAAAACTTGGGTGGTACTGCAGACAAGTAGAAAAAAATGAGTGTTTCTTGCCTTAGTGTAGTGGCTGAGTTAAACTTGTCTTATAAAACAAGCAATTGGTCTGGTTCACATAATTTAAAAAGCTCCTGTAGAAGTCAAGCTCTCATAATGAAGTTTCTTAAGAGAAGGACTGCTAAACCTTAATGCTTTACCGATGTTCAGCGCAGTAGAATTTAGAAGATTCTGTTCCTTCAGTAGTAACTGCTCGTTTTTGGGGGTCTTCTCAGAGAATGCAAACAATTGGTTTTGGTGACAACAGTGTGGAGTAAGATGATTTGTAGTGAAGTTGCATTAATACTGTCTTTGGACAAGCTTAATGCTGAATTTGCCAGGGCGTTGTTCCATTAACTATGCAGATCACCCTGAGGATATTGAAACCGGAATTGTAGGCCGGATAGAAGTACCGTATGGCTAACGGGGGGGGAAGAAAATCAATGTAACTTAATAGTCAAATGAGCACAATGCATAGGGCATTCAGCACTGGGAAGTTTGGTGCAAATAGCTGAAACAAAAATAGCCCGGTGACAAATCGTATGGATCGCTTATTTTTTCTCAGGCAGGATGACTTGACTGCTGGCTCCCAGCGGCAGCCCAGCTCCTCCTACAGAGGAATTGCTGCGCAGCAGCACAAACAGTGCAGTGAAGATACCTCTGTGCCTCTTGCCTTCCTAGGGAGCGTGTTACGACAGATGCTGAAGGGATGTTTGCAGGAAGGGAAAACCGTCCCTGCAGTTCAAGGCGCAGTCACAGGAAATACTGGCCTGTACGCCGAATGCCGCGTACGCAGCCAGCTCTGTGTCAAATTCAAACGTCTGCTTTTGAACTGCGAGCTAGGAATACAGTTTCCCTATCTTCAGCCTTCTCGCCAGAAGTAAACAGTGTTAACGAGATGAAAGATGGTCCTAAGAAGGTGTAAATGTGTACAGTGTACACCCCTCTGTACAGAACTGACAGGGACCCGGTGTCCTCTAAATCCTACGTTACGGACTTTATTACACTGTTTAGTCGTATTTGGATAGTTGTAATTCTTTGAAGAAACGTACGTAGTTCTCCGTTCCAGGTTTAAAAAAAAAATCCACCACTACTTGGGCATACCGCCTAACTTTCTTCTGGTTATAGCTCAAATAATTGGAACAGTCCAGATGCAGCAGAAAGGCTTCAGTTGCCCAAGGAAAGACCAAACGTTTTTTGTAGAACTGGTACATTTTGTGCTGATGTTGCCATGGGAATCACCATGTCCTTGCTGCTGTCGTCTCTTACACTTGTTAAGTTAGTTGATATTGCTGTAGTTACGTAGAAATTACACCTCTTCAGAGTGGCCTAACTTCCCTATCTGTAGAAATGAGCAGGACAGACGTGCGATACACAAATAGCTTCTCTCCTGCCACCTCCCCACCTCGCTGCTTCCGTGGACAAATTTGCTGCCATACAAATGCATGGCTGCCTAATCCTTGCTAAAACCTGAAAAGCTGGTGATTACATAAAAAAGAAATTGAACCGAAGATATTTTTGTTGCGTGGCACTTGAGTTGATCTGGACTTGTCAAGGTCTCTCTAAACAACCATTTGTGGAGAACAAACTTTGTACAGCTTGCAAAGTACTGATGTGTTTTCAAGCAAAATGTGCTTACCCTATGGTATCTCTGCTGTCCTTGGCCTCTGTTCAGCAGTGATTGAATACCCCATCTGCAATAATCATAAACAGAGGCTAGGCTAGGACTCTGGGATCATTATCCACAAGAGCTGCCTCCTCCGAGGCGAGATTAGTTTGGGAACTTATTGTGCCAGGTAGCAGTGATCCATCAAAATCATTTCATAAACTAAAGTGACTATTCAAATGGGGACAATTGATTTATTGTAAAAGAAAAGGAATGTTAAATTTCAATGTGTGTGTAAAGAAGCCCCTAGAGTATCATCAATGTTTGATCTTTTGAGCTTAGCTAGTTCCGTGAGTGCAATGTTACTGCTTTTGTAATGTCAGAGTAGTAGAAAAATGGGCTCTTGATGAACGAGCATCTCAAAGGATGCTCTTCCCCCGTTTCTACACCTATTGCATACGTGTGTTGGTTTATAAATTTGAAGATGTTAAATTTCTTACATGTTTTGAGTGCTGACCCCCTAGAAGGCAAACCCTGGTTAAGCAATTAGTGTACTGAGCGCCAGACCAATTAGCATCATTTTATTTGCTTGTGCCAGTACCACTCGCTGGGCTCTATTTCAATTCTGCTCGCAGCTCAAGCAGTACAAAAAATAAATTCATTTTTTACAGACTTTTTTGACAACGGCCAAATCAAAATACGATAATGTAGGTTTAACAGAAGGCACAAAGTGCTGTCTTTGAACTTGGCTAAAACGTGATGTTCTAGGGCTGAGGTTGGGTATACACCTGCTCTTTTTCCCTTCCCACCCCCATTTTGTTTCCTTTGAAAACTTTTTCATACCAGGGTGCTCTTACCTAAGTATAGCATGTGGGTTTGCTGAGTAAACAGCAGGTCCTGTTCTGCATTAGTGGTGCACATTACAGAGCAAAAAGACCAAAAAGTGCCAGCAAAGGCACTGTTAGACAATATTCAGGGCTGGAAATACAGGGCAGAGGCCTTGAATGCGTGTCCATAAATCAAAGGAAAAGAGGTTGAGCATGCTGGAATACAGGCACAGCCTGGCTTTGTTGCAGCAAACTTTGAAAAGTTAAGTAATGTCCAGAGGTCACCCGGACTATCCAGCAGCGCAGAGCAGTGAGAATCTTCACGTTATTTCGACACAGCGAGCAAGGACAAAAGGAGGTGAAGAAAGATAGCGAGGAGGACAAATGACATCTCTTGTGATAGGTTCAATTGTGTAACACTAAGGTTTAAACACCCCGGAGCTGCAGAGCTCTGGAATAAATGCTTCTTTTGGAAGTGAAAATGCTGAGATCAAATGTATTGGCAGTAAAAATAATACTGCGAATGTGTCACTGTGGGAATACTCGTACTTGCCATGTAAACTGGGCTTCCGTGCCTCTCTATATAAGGAATATACAGAGAAGAGATGCAAAGTTGTTGCACAAGCTAGCTGCTGACTCTGTGTTTACCTCTCAATCTCGCCATCTGCTTGTGGTTTCAAAGGAACAAACAATGCGAGTCACGGCCCCAGTGGGAGCTAGGGCTTGGATCCTTGAGCTGAAGTGGTGTAGCGGTAGTGGGGTAGATGGACCATCTCCACGTGGATCAACTCGATCATATAATGCTTAGTGAAGTCCTGGTGTCCCACTGTTCTTTAAAGGGCTTTTCTTTCTTTCTTTAATAGTTTTTGTGGGATAAAAGTTACAAACTTCTTAGCAGGAAGAGCTAACCTCGAAGATACAGAACCCTGAATGTGCTCTTACTACAGGTAGCACGCTACCAAAAATCAAGATTGAAATATATTACTGTGAACAATGACACAAAATCTGATTTGGTTTTGTAATGCTGTGAGGGTTTACAAACAAGAGCAACCAAAACACCCCCAAACCTCACAACAACGACAAAAACCCCTCTGAAGACTCCTTGGTTGTGTTTAGGTCAGTGTGAGCGGTTGGAGAGTGCTTTGATCAATCTAAAGACAAAGAGTACACTGGATCAGTGTCAAGAGGAAACTGAAAACTATCCAACACTGAACTGAGGGAAAACCAGGTAAAGCTGATAGTACGGGGATCTCTGAGGGAGCTGTTTGAGTTACTTACACAGGATAAAAAGGTCTCCCAAGTAACGCTTCTGAAAGCTGACTTGATGAGTTGTTAAAACTCTCCCTGAAAGTCGTAATTGTACTGAAGCTTGCATTTGGGGGGCTGATTTGAAGAAAGAAAAAAACCCCAAACCCCAGCAGCAAACCAAGCCAAAATCACCACCATCCAAGAAAACCTCAAACCAAAAATCAAACAAAAGAACCACCGTGTTGCTCCATCCAGTGCCAAAATCGTTTCAAGAAATGGAACCTCGTTAACCTCAAGATTATCTAAGGAAGGACATTTTATGTTGGGGATGGCTCAGTCAATAACCGCTGCAGGTTTTAGGGCAGATGGAATCTGACTAATAGCAAGAAAACAATTAGCTATAAGTACAGCCGTCATAATTGAAACTGCGGCCTCCAGGCATCTAAAAAGAAGCCAAGAATACTGTGTATGGGATTTTCTCTTCTAGCAGAACATTTTTTAATTTCTGCTTGCAAAGTCTTAATAGTGACAAATTACAGTGCTTCTATTAACTGAGTAGACGAGATCAAACAAGTTTAAGACTTAAATTCCATTCTTCATGCCTTCTGCCCAACAGTCATGGACTCACATCGTGGCAGGGGCTGGCAGGGCCCTCTGGAGATCCCCCAGCCCTCCCCAGAGCAGAGTAGAGGGGCAGGATCCCCTCCCTCCACTGCTGCCCACGCTCTCCTCAATGCCCCCCAGGACGCCCTTGGCCTTCCCGACCCCGAGGGCCACGGCTGGCTCACGGTGACCCTGCTGTCCCCAGCACCCCCAGGTCCTTCTCCGCAGAGCTGCTCCCCAGCAGCTCAGCCCCAACCTGTCCTGGTGCGTGGGGTTGTTCCTCCCCAGGGCAGGACCCTACACTTGCCCTCGTTGAACTTCATCAGGTTCCTCTCCACCCGAATCTCCAGCCTGCCCAGGTCACGCTCAATGGCAGCACGGCCTCTGGGGAGTCAGCCGCTCCCCCAGCTTTGTACCATCAGCAAACTGCTGAGGGTGTGCGCTGTCCCTTCATCCACGTTGTTGATGAATTCATAGTACTAAAATACATGCTTGTTTTTGTCTTCATCTTTTCAGGTTTTCTAATTTAGTCTTAATTTGAGCAAAGGGTTATATCAATGGCAGCAAAACTAAGGTTGCAGTTGGTTACCCATGCGGCCACTGAAATCAGGTTGACTTCAGGGGCAAGTTAATACTGTCAGTTAGCAAAGAATGGTCAGGACTTAAACATTTACCAGAAAAGATCTGGGAAGTGAAACAGCTCCTGTCTTGAGTGATGACATCTTTCTTCCCAATGAAAGCCATGTGCAGCCCACTGGGAGCAAGTTTTATGTCCCCAAATGTTTCACGCTGTCTTCATATTTGGCATTATCCCAAATACTGCCAGCGTAAGAATCATAGAATGGTCGGGGTTGGAAGGGACCTCTAGAGATCATTTAGTCCAACCCCCAAAGCTATAAGCTTTTTTTTTATAGCTATAAGTTTAATCCAGAGGTTAGATCTGTAAAGGGTTTAATACTTCTCTTGCATCTTAGTGTGAAATCTAGTCGATGCTCTAACAGCATCATTTTATTTTTTTAAGAGATAGCTTTGCCATTTTCATGACACATCACTCAGACCTCTAATAATGTGTGTGTGGAATTTAACATACAGATGTCTTTTTTGAAGTAANAGATCTGTTAAGGGTTTAATACTTCTCTTGCATCTTAGTGTGAAATCTAGTCGATGCTCTAACAGCATCATTTTATTTTTTTAAGAGATAGCTTTGCCATTTTCATGACACATCACTCAGACCTCTAATAATGTGTGTGTGGAATTTAACATACAGATGTCTTTTTTGAAGTAAGACTTAAGAGTAATTTAGATTGATGATTTTATTTTGCTTTGTAAGTGAAGTACTTGCTTGGGCTTAAATTGTGTAGGGAGGTTTCAGATGCTGGATATGATTTGTAATTGTTGTTGGATCAATGACCGAATGAATTCCTGGGATGGAAGGTTGACATCAACTATGTCCCCAGAAGTTTTTATTGTTTCTTCTTTCTCCTTATAGAAAAAACATACTGAGATCTTGTCTTCTATGAAAGGTAAGCATAGAGATGTAGTGGCCTCCCAAGCCTGAGGATTAAAGACACAAATTCCACGCCTAGCAAATTGCTCATTCTTGTTGAAAGCTTCTTGGCTTCTCGCACTAACTCTAATCCACGTGTATATCTAAAATACATTTTAACAACAACCCTCTGCAGACAAATAATTTTATTAAGGAAAATACAAATACTTGATACAAATGAAAGACGAAGCTCGACTTGATCATTTTCTGAATGTTTATGGCTGATGCTTGCATGTTTAGAGGCTAAACTGACGACGAAGCGTTCTGCAATAGTTATCTTCATATTCTCAAAAGCATTTAGCTACCATTAGAGGCAAGGACCTCTGTAAGGGAGTATTTTAATTGGGGCTATGGCTGTTGAAAAGCCATACTTGCATCTGAACTGTTATTTTAAATGTAAGAGAAAAGGATGCTTTCCTTAGTTAAACTCTAATTTTAAAGAGATTTTTTTCTTTCTTTATAAGGCCTTACCTGTGAATGGAAAGGCAATCCGAAATAATCCTGTCTAGTTGCTTGCCGCTTAGGATCGCTCTCAATTTAAGCTGGAATAATGCCTTCTGTAGATGTAGTCAATACAGAGGGACATCAAATGCTAATGCTTCTGCATACTTCTTTGTACTTCTGCAGAAAAGTTTGTCTTCCACTTGCTTGTGAAGCTGAGGTGGTCACAATAGCATTGAACTTGCTTGGAGGTTTCTGACGTGCAGTTATGTATTAGAAACTCACTATGCTGTTCTTTGTTACTTCTGGGCTAAAGTTGCATTCTCAGTTCCTCGGCTATTAAAAAAAAAAAAAAACACCTCACTCACTTGAGCTGCACAGAAACATGTAAATAAATTGTGATTGTGAAGTTACTGGTTCCTGAGCTGTGGTAGGGACAGACAAGTCTGCAGGGCCCAGGTGAAATGGTGAGAGGTTTACAAAGCTTCAGCTGCAGGGGGGAAAAAACCGAAGGAATTGGCTTATTTGTGAAATGATTAATGTAATAAGGATGAGAGGTTTTTCAAACAGAACTGATGCAGGTGCACCATTTAAATTTTTGTAATACAGCTTTCTTACAAGCTGTTACAGATTACTAACAATTGAGGTGCTGGGGGGGAAGGAAATGGGTAAAATAGTTCTGAGAGCATAAACCCAAGGTATTTAATCAGTTGTCTCTTCAGATCCAAGTCTCTATTCTGATGCTGACCTTAAGAGCACCTCCCGCTTATCAAAGCAAAATATTTACTTCCCTTCCATATGGCTCTTTGGCAGTATTCTTAGTTAGATCATAAATTGGCTTCACTGCGGATTGTAACTGCTTAATCTCATGAGATAGGTGTTGGTGCTGGCCTTCATGTAAAGCAAGTGGAAACTGCAGAGTCTTTTCAGCACGGTGATGTGTTGTTTTGGAGGCATTAGTTTTGCGAAATCCTTACTGCTACACGCTGCGGGGAAGGATAATAGAAAACTTTGTTTAGAAAAGCTTCCCCCTCACTCCCCCTCCGTGTTCTGCTCGGCTGTATTTTCTATTCCACGGATCATTTTCTGTCCTGCTCTGTAGTATACATAAAGTGATTGCATTCTGAATGAGCCTGTCTGCGAGGAGCGTAACTGGCTAGAAATGGCGGTGCTTTTGTGACACACGCCAGGCTTCTCAGGGGGTATGTGAGAGAGGCTGCTGCTTAATTTAACCTCCGGCTTAATTGCTTTCCCTTCCAGAGATGGACAGCAAACACTTTGGACAGAAATGTAAAAATGTTGCTCGCTTGCTTTGTGTTTAGAGCACTGCCGCTTCAGTCCGCGCACAGCTGCATTAGTGCGTTCCCTGAAAAGAAGAAATCGCACGTCTGTTCCTTTCCCCCACGTAACAGGGACAAATGTGTGCGGAGGGTAACAATATTTCTCCGGTTAGCTAGAAGTGCCCTGAGGTGCTTGCATCTGTATGCTGAGTTTTATGTGTATTTAACTGTTTTTGTTAAATATTCAGGTATGGAAGGCTGTTCCAGGCTCTCCAGGTGGTGGTATGATGTAGCACCTGCCCGGTGTGGGGCTTGATTTGCGTGCTGGAGGAAGCGTGTTCCTCTGCGTCTCACTGAGCGGGCAGATGGTATCTATAACCTTGATGTAAAGCACGCAGCACAGACCGTGGAGGGGTTTGCTTTTTGTGAAAATGCGCGGGGCTTTGTATCCTGGCCATTGCTTCGAACTATTTTCAGACATTAAGGGAAGAGAGAACCTAGGTTGCTAAAAAATGCATCCTAGATGGACAAGGTGAGTGCAGAGAGGATACGTTCGGCCCAGCTGCTGGCTGGCCTGAAGCTCGGTAGCATATGCGACAGAGTGATGGCTGGGCAATGAAATCCAGCTGATCTTTTTACGAATCTCTCATCAGAGATTGCCGAGAGTTTGGAAGAGATGTTTCTTGGACAGTAGTAGCTGTAGACAGTCCAGGAATAGAATCTAATAAGCTCTTTATGGAGACCATATGCCAGTAGCTGCAGTTCTGTGGTCTTTATCATAGAATACAGTAAGTTAGCTATGGCAGACAAATATTTCCTGCTTCTCACGGATTGATAGACATGTCTGCTTGGGTTTAACAGTTTAGCTTTAAAAGACAAAAATGGCATCTTGCTAGTTAAGGAAATGGCTGTTTTCAGTGTTTCTCTCGAAGCTCACGCTTAGAATTCTTAACATGGTTAAGTGTCTGTGTGCGTGTAATACCTTTGCAAGGCCTAAAGAGTTTTTGGTAGCCACTGCTGCATGAGCAGTGCGTTCCAAGAGCTGGAATGGAAGGATGCTTCTTAGGATGGCAGTCTTCTGCACAAATGTGAGTGCATGCAGGCAGACGCTTGAAGATTGCACATGGTAGATCTGTATTTAAAAAATGGACGTCTGCAATATTATACTCCCGATAGCTAAAAACAAAGGTTCTTTAATAGGAGTAGGAGAAAATGTAGGACAAAAATAATGGATTAGTTATGTTCTTTGTGAAACAGCGTGCTGTTTCAGTGAATGTTGTTAATTGGCGGTTGTCGATCTAATATCCAGTTTGGTAAACTTACCAAATAGGTCCTTTTTTAAGCCGTCAGTTGCATGGTGTGCTTTAATACAGAATGCTTTGTCGTTATACCTCCTTCCTCCCTAGCACAGTAGAATTCATTGCACTGTTTCGTTTAGTGTACTTGGGGAGAATTGCCATAACCCGGTAATTCTCCCTTCACAAGTACGCTGGGTTGGTCGTAGAGGAACAGTTCCAGCAGCGTAACTGGCAATTACCTACTTTGTTGCTATGGTATACAATGGGAATTGGGCACCTGCTGTCATATTTAATTTTTTTTTTCCAAAACGATGCCTGAAAATGCTTCTTATATAACTTACATTGGATCTTGCAGCTAGTGATTCATATGTTTGCCTTGTATTAACTTACCTTCATGATGCCGTTTCATGTGGGAGATGGTGCACTTTCATGCATGATCTGCAATGAGAGATCCATTAGTTTAAGTACCAGCCCAAATTTAGTTTTTGTATAGTTCTAATGTGAGTTTTAAGCTTTATACTCTTTGGAACTTCAATTGAAACTTCTTTTTCGCTTTTGGTAATGGGAAACTGCATCTAAACTCTTCCTGCTTTTCTTCAGTCAAAATGTATTTATGGGGTTTTTTTGAGGGTATTAATGCAGAGCATGTATGAGCGGTGGGATGGTGCCCAGTGAACTGATGTGTATGAAGCGTTAAGAACAGTGAAACAGAAAGCTTTCTATACATTCATCATCACATGAAGCCAGTATTTGAAAACATGGAATACTATCAAAGAATGCTTTTTTTACTTTGTCTTAAAGTGACCGAGAGTCTTGAGGCCTTAGCGTGAAGTTGGTACCCTTATAAGTCGTGTGGAATTTCTTGGAAGGCTATGCATCCTGTGGTGGGTTTGTTTTAATTATGTTGATGAAGAAGTGTCTCCCCAGCTTGACATCAGAAGCGCTGTACTAATACCAGAAACGATGTACTGTATTGGAAAAGAGCTCCTCGCTTGCTAGAGACAATACAAAGCTGTACATCTAGTGAGAGTATCATGAGTAAAATATAAACCGACACTACTGAAAGTGCCAATATAAATAGATTTATAAACTTCTCAGATACAGTTCCATCAAATCATATGGAGAGGTCAGCTTTTACTGATACCTCCGTCTTGTTTCTCTTCTATAGTAGAAGAAACTATCCTGTGATATGTACTGGACTGGTATAACGATGAGCCAGTGCACAATGTTTAGTGATTAAAGGTACAGTTGCGCATTATTCACGCACCGCTGCTAGCACAGAGGCATTCACGTGTCTGACGTGGAGTAAGAGGAGAATTCATCCTTACTAGAAACTGTTTGTTTATTATAGTACAGATGATATGGTGCAAAATACAGATTTCTGGTACTAGAAATTGGAGAGGGCGTTTTGGAAAATTGCTTCTACCAAATACTGAGTCTTGGTTAAGAGCAAGAATAGAAAAGCGAAACTACTAATCTGATTTTAATTTATAGCGTTCGCTGCAGAGTATGTGAGAAGTGCACCCGTTTGTAATTTTGGTTACATACAGCAAAACTTGTATGTTAAAAAATGCTTCAGCGTTACACGTATCTCTGGAACACTCGCACTCATGTTCTGGGTAAGAGCATCCTCTGGCTTAGGGCAAAGGCTTTTCCTAAGACTGTCACTGAACCCAGCCATGATGTGCCTTTTCTGGGGCGTTCCACAGTGACCTTTTTCACTAACTGCGTTGGAAAGACACGTGCGTGCAGTTGTAACTTTCCAGTGGAAGAACCGGAGGTGGACCTAAGCGACTGCTAGTCCTAGTACGGCATACCAGGGAGCGTCCCCTGCCTCGTGGGCTGCGTGATCCCGCTAGCAAAAAGCGGAGGGAGCCAGACTTCAAACCTACCAACTATGTGAATGACTTGCATTTTCCTGTAGTTCAGTTTTGTTCCATCACCCATTTTATTTTCACTTAAAAGGAGTTATCAGGCATGCTCTTTAATGGAGTAGCGGTATTAGTCTGAAGGATTTCAGTAAAGACTATCTAAAATGCTTGAGGGGAAATGTTACAGCTCTCAGTCCTCCTGTAATTGAAAAAAGCAAAGCATCTCATAAATGTTGACCCTGTGCTATCTTTCAAACTGACTTGGCGGTCTGGGATGTGGGAGTCTCTTAATTACAGACACCATGCGGGGCGACTGAGGTAACGGTTTCCCTGCCAGGCAGGTGTGATCCAGGCTGGTTAGTGCGCAGCCTCCCTAGAACTTCCAGAGAGCACGAGCTGTCCGGGGGCTGGCGTGGCGGGGGGCTGATAGCCTCTTGTGAACAGGACTTGCATCCAAAATACTGTTTCCTTTCATGGAGGCTGCAGGTGAACAAATGCTGATTCCTGTCGTTACAGGTCTGCGCCAGCGCTGGTGACTTTGGCTGCTTCTTTGGCAGTTTGGTTCTGCGGGCTCGGGGAAATGGGAGTGTGCAAGAATTGCTGGGTTATCTTTATGTAGCTCGCTCTTTGTAAGAGGGTACAGCTCTCCCCTTTCCCTACCTCTAAGCTCTCCGTATGCTTCAAGGAGTTACCCTAAGAGAACCCAGAGACTTCTGAAATGAGGGATGCTGCAGACTAGGAATGTACTGCTGTTGAGATACAGTGCTGTATTTCTAGGTGTATGCAGTAAAAACATCACCGGGATTACTGGCCCTGTCACTTCTGTGGTCTTGAAGCAGCCGTGATGTTAGTTAGCTGCTGTGCCTTCGCAGTGTCAGAACACCCATTGGTCAGCGTTACGTGTGTATTTCAGCAGGAGGCACGAGAGGTTTGTAAGCTGATCACTCCATAGTTTCCCTCCGAGTAAACTGCTGGAGCAAAGCAAAACTGGGATGGTGCATGTACGGAGGGAGAGGGGTACCAGTACGGCGAGCAGTTCCTAGCCTCAGGCTCACCTACGCCTCCTCTGGGGTGAATGAAGCCTTGGAGCCAGGTGCTGCCTTTCTGCTCCGGTGAAAGCAGTGGAGAGGAAAGACTTCACCAGGAGCTACTGGAGTGCCGCAAGTGAGCTCAGTGGTTTCAGAGCCTTGCTACTCACAGTGGTGTTGCAGTTCTACTTGCGGTGCTGGTTTTTGAGTAGTGCTATTCACAGCTGTCCATCCCCTGTTCAATTCTGATAGGCTTTAGGGCAGACGAGATGGATGCAGAGGTGCTCTAACAACTACCGGTGCCTTGCGTTAAGAGATTCCCCTGGCAATATGCGTAATGGTTGTTTGGAGAGTGAAGTAATGATGGTAGACGAAGATGTGGTGCCAGGTCTGAAGGCTGTTTGTTGTATGCCAGTCCTTAAGTTTGCTGAATTATCGCTAGGTCAAATGTTGTCACTTTATGTTCACTAAAATCAAACGTCACGCCTTTCTATTCTGCTAGGTAAATGTTTTCTGGTTTGTGGCATTGGAACGCTCCTAGCAGTTTAAGTTTTAAAAAAATCACATCAGTGACACGTGGGTCTCTTTCTGTTACCGTTCTTCTTTTCAAGGAAAAACTTCTGTACGCTTTTTCTGGTTTCAGCGTGCAGCTGACTTGATTTAATAAGCATAGCTCTGTACGGGAAGTAGTGAAAAAACCTTCACTGGCACTGCAACCAGTTTACACTGGTTTTCCCTTTAATGGCTTTGAGCTTACCTTTATTCTGACTTCACGCATCTCTTTCTAAAGATTGTTTGTTACTAGCAGCATCTTACCTGTTCCTAACCCTAATGTGCACCATGTGCGGCTTGTCAGGTGTAACCTTCTGAAAGAAACTTTTTGTTCTGCAGAAATTTGTCACGGATCCTGTCCGGCACGGTGTTGAATGGGATGGAAATGCTATATTCAAGGTGGCCGTTAGGCTTTCTTGTATTATTTGGAGAAGAACAAAAAAACTATTAGGATATTACTGTTCTCAAATAATCTGAAAATCGTGGGTCTCCTACTGTGCAAGGTAGTTTTTATCTCTGTATTAAATCAAAATGCAGTGCACTAATCATTGCTGCTGTAATTGATTTATTCTTTCTATTACTACTGTGATGGGCAGGCCCAAGAGCAGGTTTTTGCACTGAGTGCTCATTCCTTCGTGATGTTGTGTGTAACAACAGAATCCTGCTGAAAGGGCTGTAACTAGTGGCGAAATGAGTAATTTTTCTTAGGCTGAAATTGACCTCCTTAACTGACTGGGCAGTCATACTAAGACTTAACATTTTATCACTTCTTGTAAGAGTTTTCAGCCCAGGAGAGTTTTTCTGACCCTGTCTGATATGCAAAGTCTAGCAAACTAACCCACCTTTTGGAAAGGAAGATCTCCATCCCTTATGTCCGTGTTACTGGACATACTGTTTTGTACATCGCTGGCAATGCACTGATGCTGATCCAGGCCTACTTAGCGGGAGAGCAAGGGCACGACAGCAAGCGTGCTTGCCTCTGAGCTCAGTGAGGTTTTGGATATCTGATACGACTAGATGTGCAGCAAGTAAGGCTTGCTGCCGCTCTCTTCAGACTCCTGAAATAAGAGTGTTTCTTTACTTAACAGGGAGTTCTGCACACCTGTTGTGATCCATAGGGGCACATAACATCATACAGAAACGGTAGACTAAAATAAAAATCCTAGAAAGCTCTAACAGCCTTTAGATGAGGCTGGAAGCTTCCTGGCAACATCTACCTTGTTTTGAACTGCTGCTCACAACATATGCTCATGGAAACTTTATACTGAAACATGCTAATGCCTACTTGTGATGTAAGTAGTATTGTTGATATAGCCATTAATGAATTCTCTCTGAAGCTTTTTCCATTGAAAGTAATCTGTTCATGTGCATTACAAATGCCGGAAGATTTAATATACTACAAAAGAACAACCTGTGACAGGTGTAGCTTGCTTTCTTGAGGTGAGTTCAGTGCTCAGCTTACCTTAATCAGCTAAGCAAAGCTTAATCAAATGCATTGAGTCTAGTATTGCTCCGTAAAGGTTTTGTTTGATCTTTTCCTTTTGAAGAAATGAAACTAGAATGCTCTTTAATACATTGTACTCATGCCCGTAGTAGGTCTCCTAAAATAAAATTAGTTCTTGTGGCTTGGAAGATGCGTTTCAGATGGAGTATGATTACTTAGAATGGAAGTTGGACATGCTGTTATAAACCTTGGTTTTTAATCGAGTCTTTTTATGGGAATGACAACTCTAAATAGGTGAGGAGATACGACTTGGCTTACTGCCACCTGGGTGGGTGTGGGGCTGTGAAACTACGTTAAAGTCCCATCCACCTCTGGGGTTGACAGTACGATTTCACTTCTGGTTTTGGCTGGGTTTCTGCCCTGCCATGTAAAGCAAGATTTTGCATCCTGAGCGTGAATCTTACATGAACAGAGTTTTAAAACTGTTTTTTTGACTTTCTGTATAATCTGGTTTTCCAGAACAGTGCCCTAACTCTACTCATTGCCCAAATAAAGTATCTGCTAAGCTTGAAATTGGTGCAGGGGTGGTTGTGTACAGCAGTCTATATAATATGCCTTAATATTTTATTTTGAAAATGATTACTTTCATGAGTCAGATGGAAAGCCGGTCCTGAAGCTGCTTTTGGAAGCAGCTTTATATTGTGCTGTTTCCCTTCTAAGTATAGCTTTAAACAACAAATCAGACGACATGAGACTTTCAGCTTGTTTATTATTACTTTAAGAGGGAGGGATAATGGAGAGAACGGAACATTTCCTGCTGAGGTGAGCCGAAAACTTGCTAAAATCTTTTGAGTGAGGAAAGGCCATTGCATGAGCTGTGCCTCTCACCTGAACAAACAAGAGACGTGCTGATTGGGAATGGGAACCTCTCACACTACCAACTGGAGTGGGTTTTCTGTCTTATGCTTTTCTCAAAGATTTCTTCAAAACTGTGATATTCCTGTAAATGGCTTCCAATTTTTGTGAGCTGACAACCTCCCACCAGGAACATTTTGAAAAATTGCCAACCAGCTCAGCGACTGGCAGCCAAGATACTTCGTCATTTTCCCACTTGGTGTATTTCTAGGAGGATAGGGGTGTGACTGTCTCTGGGGTATGCGAAGCAAAAGATAGTAAGTCGTTTTGGTAACATGAATGGAGATGTTCTCTGAAATCTCCATCTGTCAGTCCGCATCTGTGAAAACTGGAGGGTGATGGCAGTATTTTATTTAAACTTTAAACAAAAAATCATTCAAGATTTTAATGGTCGCTTTGGTTTGCTGTCCCCTGAAAATCTTAGGTACCGGGGTTTTGTTCGCCTTTGCTTTTTGGTTCAAGGTTTCTTGTGATGGTACCCTGTTCCTCCTGGCCTCTGCTTGCAATGGAGTTACAGTAGATACTGCTGTTAGCAAAGTTGGTTCTGCTTCTATTGACTATAACAGTCTTCAAGAGGATGCGTTTTGCTGTATTTCCTACTGAGAACGAAGTTCCTGGGGTCAGGAAGAAGACAAACTTGTACTTCAGTGGGGTGTGTGGGTTAATACTTAGTTCTACTCAAAGTTAAATATTGGAGACCAGCCAGAGATAAGAGGAACAACCTTGGAAGAAGCTGCATGACATTTATCACATCACTGATACATTCCATTTATATATCTAAGTTATATTTCATTTATATCAAGGTTCTGTAGCATAGAAGATATGATATATATTGTAGCCTTTCTTTCTTTAAGGTCTACCTTAAAAGAAATAATGCAGTATATTGCCAGGAATTTTTTTCACCCTTCTCCTTGTTTCAGCAGTGACGATACAATGTTTTATTGCTTGGTATTGTGGTTTAGGCCCAGCCGGCACCAAAGCGCCACATGGCTGCTCGCTCACCACTCCCCCACCGACACCGGGATGAGGAGAAAGTGTAATGGAACCCGGTGTGCTGGGACACTGACAGGGAGCGGTCACTCACCGGTTATGGTCATGGGCAAAACCAGACTCAATTTGGGGAAACAATTCAATTTAATCAGTTATTAATCCAAGCAGAATAGGATCAGGAAACACAAGAAGCCAGACCTTAAAATACAAATAAATACCCTTCCTCACCCCCACCCCTCGCTCCTTCCTGGGCTCGAGACCCCTCGCTCCCGGTGTCTCTTCTCTCCTTCCCCAGCGGTGCAGGGGGACAGGGAATGAGGGGTGCAGTCAAAGATTTTTCCCGCTGCTCCTTCCCCCTCAGATGGGCAGGGCTCCTCACACGCTGCCCCTGCTCCAGCACGGGGTCCCCGCCACGGCAGACCGTCCCTCACGTACCCTCTGACGGGAGTCCTTCTGGTGTGGGGCGACCCCTCCATAAGGCGCTGACCCAGCACGGGCTGCCCACAGAGTCACGGCCTGCTTTGGGAGCGGGCACCTCCCCTGGCGTGGGGCCCTCCACGGGCGCAAGTCCCTCTCTGCTTCTCCGTGGTCCTCCACAGGCCGCAGGGGCCACCCGTCCGTGTAGGCCCTGCTGCCANCCCTCTGACGGGAGTCCTTCTGGCGTGGGGCGACCCCTCCGTAAGGCGCTGACCCAGCACGGGCTGCCCACAGAGTCACGGCCTGCTTTGGGAGCAGGCACCTCCCCTGGCGTGGGGTCCTCCACGGGCGCAAGTCCCTCTCTGCTTCTCCGTGGTCCTCCACAGGCCGCAGGGGCCACCCGTCCGTGTAGGCCCTGCTGCCAAAGCCCCGCCACACAGACCCAACACACCTGGGTGAAAAGGGAAAAAAAAAAATACGGAGCCCAGCACAGGGTTACAGCGTAAACAGAAACATTAGATATTGATCCAAAATCCTGGCTTTTAAAGAATGCTTAAAGAAAATATAATACTTTATTTGAAACTACAAGTAGTAGTTTCTTTCAGCAGTGTGTTCATTCAGCCCTGCAAACAGATTACTCGTTCCCGGAGTAAAATTGACTATCTCTGAATAGCTCTTAAAAGTTTACTTAAGTAAATCTTAGCCTTGAAAATGCAAATTTAGCAGTTGCAAAATGTAGCACCTTTTTTACCTTTGGGATCCTAAAAATAAGGAAGGGATGATGGTCCATCTTCCCCCGCTGTTGGCCATGTCGAGCTGGAAGGCATTCGGCTTGGGAGCTGGTGGGTTCCAGCCTTGGTGCCACTGGGCATCACTCGGCAAAGAGCACTTCACGGGGGCCCAGCCTTTACCTTGCAACTTTTCCTTGCCTTATTTAAAATAAGTCTTGAGTTTGAGTGAGAGGAACAGCGAGTTGATGGAAAGGTGGTCTAGGATGGCTGCTTGCTGCTTCTTGTGACCCCAGAGTACGTTGGTTACTCAAAAACATTTTCCCTGTTTAGGTGGTTCAGCTGGGTCTTTATATTCTAGTCAAGAGGAAAGGCAGAAAATTGAGGCATTAAAAATCCAGTTCTCTCTCAGCTCTATTTGAAGACTTGATAGTACAGGCAGTTATGTGTAACATCTTTTCAGTTGTCAGGCTTATGTTCTGCAAGATGTCATTTGCTGAAAACTGAGTGTGGGAAGGTGTCAGTTAAACACTTTATTCATTAAATTTTTCATTACGCATGGGGACGCATAGGTGAGTCCATTTCTCTTCCTTCCCTTGCGTTCACGTAACTTCCAGGGAATCGTGTAGAAAGACCTGCTTTAAAGTTTGCCTATCTGAATATGTAAGTGTATCTAAAAGCTGAATAACTTAAAGTGACCAGGCAGGCTTTAAACGATGAGAGGGGAAGCCCAAGAGACTCTTGAGTTGACAGCATTGAATTCATGAAGCTCCAGCCTGACGCTGGAATTTAGCCCTGTGCCAGTCATTTCCTCACCTCTGTTCTCGTCCGTCTTGTACGTGTTAAAAGGTATGTACGAAGGTGGCTGTCCGACTGCTTGTGTTACTAGGGCAGGGTGCCAGGATGGAAATGCAGACCACTTCCGAAGGCTCGCGCATGTTTGTATGTCAAAATGTTTTGAATAAAATAAAGTAACGCAGCTGGAAGTAAAGCTATTTGATATCAGATCCTGTCCCCATTAACAAGAACTGACAAAGTGTTCTCTCTTAAATATTTATTTAAGAGCTCTTCTGTGTGTGCATTTATGGGACTGTTTTTTCGTTCCCTGTTGTTTTGTAAAATCTTTTAAATACGCAGTAAAGTAAACCTTGTGGTAACAGCTAACGGTGCCGGTAACACCCAAGTTCTCAGAGCTCTTAAAGAGGTCAAGAGTGTTCTTTGTATGGGTAGATACTGCCTTGCGTATGCAAAATGCTACAGATTTTACAGTGGTGAGAGATACTGTTAAATAGGAATCATCACCAAGTGAAGGGTAGAGATGATTCTTCATCACTTCTTGTCAAAAAGGCAATTGTAACAATTTCAGAAAAGTATTTTTTGAAATACAGTTAAGCTCTACAGCAAACCTTGTGAGTTCTCACCTCTGCTGGGTGTTCCAGATAGAGACATTGGGCAGTACAGCTCCTTACTGCCTTCTTTTTTCCAGGCAGAAGTTGATTCGCTTTGCTCTGGCCTCAGAGTTTTCCACTGCGCTCATTTCTCTTCTCTTAAGTATTCTATGAAGTTAGCTGATGTTCCTACTTGTAGGTGTACCTGGCCACCCTTCTGGAACCTACACTCAGTCCGCTGAATTACAGCACCCTTCGCACTGCCCCAGTATCTCGTGGGACAAGAGACAAAGTTCCTTATTCCTTCTTTCCTCTTGGCTTTTGCTTTTAAAATCATCCAGACTTCCTTGAGCTTGAAAAAAATAAAGATGTTAGAGCATGTAATGTAGTGGGGCTGGGGGTAGGAAAAAAGGTGCAATTTTTGGTGCCTATTTTTACGATAGACTCTGAATATTAGATATTAGTACTGTTTGCGTTCTGGCGTTAGACTTGTGAAACTTTTCCTAGCCATAACTTTTTCTGCTGCCTCTAGCATAATATGCAAGTTGTCGTTGGAAGTCATTCCAATAAGAAACTGGGGTTTTTTGTTGTTGTTTTTCAGTCAAACTAGGGAAGGTTCTTTAGTTCCTAAAGAAATACCATTGTCTTTGGTTTTGAGGAGGCAACTTTGGTGCTCACTTATTGTCACTTTAAGCACTAGAGTTTGCAGGTTCATATGGATCACCTTTTTTATTTGGATCCCCAGTAAGGGTATAACACAGAGTGTTTTGAGGGTTTGCTTTGTATGTTTGGTTCGTCTTTTTGCGGAGCCTACTGATGTATTTAAGGTTTCTGTAGCACTGGGGCTGGATTTTTTTGGAGTGAGAAAGGAAAAGAACTGGGCAAACGGTTGTATGTTTTCGTCTGGATTCTGTGTTTGTTCATAAAATGCTGGAGGTACTATGTTTCTGTTTCTCCTCTTCGGAAACCTTGTCAGTGTGAATGACGTTAAATTTGTTTACTTAAAAATGTTGAGGGGAGCGGGGAGAAGTTTTGTTCCAGTTTTGATTGATAAAATAATCTCATATTGGGAAAAATACGCACTTCAAGAGCTTCTGTAACTTAGTATAACTTAACTCTCATTTTTGCACAATTACGAAATGCAGACAAGTGTGGGGTTTAAATATTTTAAATTACTTTTTACTTGCAAAGCATAGCACTTTCTGAGTAGTGCCTAATAAGCCCTCGGATTGGATTCCTAAACATACTTGCCTATGACCTTTTCAACTAAAGAGTGAAGAAAAGCTTAAAAAAAAAAAGGGGCACAAGCTAATCTGCTCCTAGAACAATGTTAAAGGCCAGTAGTTTTCACTTGCAAATACGAAGCATAAATCTTTGCTATTGCATGTTTACAGAAGGCCTTTGTGGAGGGTTCGGAGAGTGTCAGCGTGTATTTTAGTATCACAGTTATTGACTTCAACTGTTAACTTCTAGTTGATTTATTCTAAACCTAAGTAGACTGGTTTCTTCTTGTTAAAATGTGTCATTAGTAGGGAAAGTACCACAAGGCTTAGAAGAATTAAGTGAAATACAAAGGGAGAGAATGTATGAGAAGGTCTGGCTGTCTGGCTTATAAATGCTAACAGTAATTATGTCCTATTTGTGTATTACTTTACAGGTCTGAAGGTGAAAGTTCAAGAAGCATCAGGTATGTGTATGTTGTATTCTTTCTGTCCTGATGTCTTTATTCTAAGAAAATACTTTATTTAAAATGCATAACTGCAAAAAAAGTTTGTTTGCTTTTAAATAAAAATGCTATTTTAATTGATTCTACTTAGCATGCCACTTGTATTGTAAATAAAGGATCTTCTACCTTGGAGAAGTTCAATAATAGGTAACGTGGCATTCCCTGAATGCTTCTATCTCCAATATGGTTTAAGACTCATATCTTAGTTTTGAGAATTGAAAAAAATGATTTATAGATAGTTTCCAGTGTTTTCAATCAAAATGCATACTAAATGGCCATTTGTATGGGCAAAGCTGTGAGCCAGCTGCCTGCCAGTTTTTGGGGTCCACATCTGTGTTGGGGAGAAGTCCATGGACTTGTTCAGGCTTTCTTAGTAGTCTCCTCTTCTTTGCTTGACACTGAGACCCATCATTGACTCATTATTGCGATACTCATTATGCGCTTGGAAGATTCAGATAACTAAGGGAATTCAGTGTAATTATTAGATACTTTACTTTTAACTTAGTCATTTAGTATTTTCTACTTGTTACCTCAAGGGTATTTTTTTGACCTGACCTCTTTGAAAACGTGGCTCTGTGAGTCAAACTTGCAGGGTTTGTAAAAGTGCTCTAAACAGGACCGAAGCTTTAAGATTACGTACTTGAATCTGAATGTGTTCACGTTCATTAAACTATTACGACTAAGCAGGTGACTTGGTTCTCAAGGAGTGTGACCGTTGATCAGTGGTCCAAATGGTGCAAAATATTGGCTGGGCGTTCACCATAATACCCTGCAGCTTGTTTTGAGGATCGTCAGGACTTTGCATCCAAAGAAATTGTATTTCGTTTCTTTAAGAACAAGAAAGCCAGGACAGAATTAAAAATCTAGTTCTTACCCACAGGTGTGCAGACTATCCACAATCACAGGTGAGTTGCAGAATAATCAGTCTGATACCACCAAAACAGATCACTGCAGGAAGTGATCAAAGATCCTCTGCAACGCTTTTTTCTTACAACAGAAATCGAATTCAGTATGGTATTGACCTCAGTTCAGAGCTGTGCAGTGGAAGTTGGTAGCATGTTTTAATATACAGCAACTGAGCTGAACCAAATCGCAAGCTGCTATGCTTAAGATTGTAGTAAGATTCCTGTACTTTATTCCTCGGGTTTTTGAAACTCCCAGTAAGGTTGCCCATAAGCTGGCAAGCTGTGGAAGGACTAATGCTGATCAGCTATTGCAAACTAAAAATAATTCACTGGCATGTGATTTATAGAACTATAATTGAGGTCACATGTCAACCTGTAGTAGTCATTCTTGTTTTGACCTGCTGAGTCTCCTGTGGGATTTGGTTGCTGCCATGCATGTGTGTGGCATCGCTGCTGCTGCTGCACTCTGGTAGGAGTGAAGTTCATCTATCAGAGACCGTATTTGGGGGTATTTGAGTAGTGTATAGGCACAGCTGACAGCTAGTTGCTTCAGATCTGGTTTGGGTGCTGCCTAAAAACTACAGGTTAATAGGACTCCAGCCCTTGCTCCTAGCGCACATCTCAATGAACTAAGATTATTTCATTGCGGGGAAGTGTGTGTTACTTGACTGATACGCTAAGGGACTGGGCTGCAAGACTGACGGAGTAATGTTAGTATGTCTTGCCAGATAAATTCCACACCTTAAAGGAAGAGTCTGCTCAGCCTTGGTGCGTCTGTAGGAACTGGCCGTACTGCGTGGGACGTGTTGCTCTTGTATACAGCCTTCAGGGTTGTGGTGGTGAAAATTATCACCGTGTGTTCTCTACAGCAACCTGCAGGCAATCAGCGTGAGTCTGGGAGTGCTATACAATCTTCTGTTTTGAGGCTATTCACTGAATTAATTCTGTTATTCATCCTGAACTTGAGTTACTCCAGGACAGTTGCAGACTGATGATAGCCTAAAATTAGGCTAACAGATGAATGCAGTAGCAGGCAACTCAAGCAGAAGGCAGAGCCATACTGTTCCTGAAATGCTTTCGGTCCAACTCTTCATCCTCCCTCCTAAACTGTGTTGCTTCAGAGCAGAGGTGAAGTGTCACTGGGGATGTGCTTTTATGTTTCTGCCTGCCTAAAATCCTGGTCAGCTTTTGTCACGTCTTGGGCAAAAGCTCACTTAGCTCTTCATCTATGTCTAGGTAGCTTCTGTATATTGTTAATTTGCTTTGTACTGTTTTCCTTTATTTCTGGCAAACAAAGACGAAGTGTAATCATCTCAAATGAAATGATAACCTCAGTCTAGCAGGCGGCGCTTAAACTCTGAAGATAAAAAATCACCATTCCTGGTCACAAGAATGCCAGCAAGATCCCAGCAAGTCGGTGTGCTGACCATACTATGCCAGTGACTTCTGCCAAATTGCTCAGTTGAGTTCATGAAATAAAGTCTAGCAGGGAGCGGCAAGCAGGTGAGAAGCCAGGAATAAAGTGTACTGTCTCAGTGTTAACTGGACAGGTATCATCACATTGAGTGAAATTAGTTAAGGGCTTATCTTTGCGGTTAATAAGCAAAATATTGGTTAGGATTGTAGGGTTTGACTCTTGCTAGCATTAGCACTTCAGATAAAAGGATTACTCTAAATAAATTCTAACATACAACCATTTATTTTTTACCCCTTTTCTGGCAGAAGATTGTTTTGAGCTCAGATGGATGGTAGTTTGCCATGTATTTCTCTGTCACTACAAAGCTGTATCCTATGGCAGTTCAGTGTCTTGTTACATAGAAGCAGGATCTTTCTCTCGTGTTCAGTGCTATGGGGGTATAAGATGAACCAGTGCACTAATTCACTTTTATCATTGCATTTCTAGCAGATGCAGAGAGATAAAGAGATCAGACTCTTGCATTCAGCGTGGGGCAGAGCTGATGCACGGGCGTGACGTGGGCATTGACTTAGAGTAGGTCTCCTCTGAATCAAACTCTTTTCCCTCCTTAAGTCCTGTCAAACCTGCACCATTGTCATCCTCCTTAAACTTTTAAATTCTTCTAGGAGGGTCTTTTTAGCAGTTGTCACTGAGCAGTAAAGAGAAGAATTTGGATTGAAAAGGGCGGGCGAACATGTAACTTGGAGGGGCGGGGGGTTGCATGGGACTGGGAAACCTCGAGTTCAGCTTAGTCTCTTGCACTTGAGTGAGCATAATCAGATTCTTGGTCAAGAGACTTGTTTTGGAATGGCTGGCTTTTTTCATACTGGAACGGAATATCCAATACAAGTGATGCCCGAGAATTTTATACTGCTGCTCAGTTACAAATGTTATTGCCTTGGTGGATTTGTTTTCAGGGGCTTTATAGCTTGTCATAATGATAAATTTATCCAGAAGATGTCTTGAAGCGCTCTGAAATGCAGTAAACGTTGACTCTGACTATGCAGAGACAAGGTTGATGCAGAAAAGCAATACGATTCTAGATAACACATTGAAACAATTCAAAATCATCTTGATTCCTTTTCCTTGGCTTTCTCATTGTGACAAAAAATAATACATTATCCCATCGCTTGTGTAAGCCCTTAAAATTCTTTCTGCTTATAATACTGTTGTATTGTAATAAACTTGCATTCACTTCCTTTTTGTGAACGCCATGTAATTTTCAGGCCTAGGTATTTGTTAAATCTATTAAAATTGAAAAATTGCTCTGAACATTTTGCGTTCTCAGATGGAATGAACGCGTACCCAGCGAGCTATGAGATTGCCCGTGTGATGGTCCTTTTTAATTAGCTGTCGCTGTTCACATGTTTTCAGTAGAAAATACAATTTGTTTTTCAAGCAATTTTAATATTTAGTAGTATGACCTGACAGTTACAGATAGGGATATACCTTCATATCACATATTATCGTTACAGATAGGGCTATACCTTCATATCACATCAAAGTTTGCAAGACTGGTACGTCTCAAGGTTTAGTACCGAGAAGATGTTCCTTTTCCCTCTACGACGGACCTTGTGCATTTAATGAACACAAGGGGACACCGCAGAGCATTCAAGCAGTGTATAAGGTGCAGTGAGACTCAAGACCAGCAAGCATCTCTGACAGCAAACCTCTAAATCCTGCAGGGAAACAATACCTCTGTTCTGGCTTTCCTTCTTTTCTCTTTTTTGTTCTTATAAGCGATTAATAGTAGTATCAATGATACTTACTTAAAGATGTAAGATTTCATTAACCATTTCCCTAGGTTTTCTGCTGCTTTTTTGGGTTTACTGGCTGCTTTTCTGCCATTAAAGTAGGTGAGATGAAAGGCATTTGAGTTGAGCTACTGATCGCAACGGCTCCACAATATTCCTGGTGTAGTACTTTCACGGCGGCTGGTCCTTCGGTCAGCTGGCAGCAGCACAGAGCACCTCTCAGACCTTGTCCCAGCAGCCGTCCTGTGTGGAATATGTCTTCAATCAGACCGCTGGAGTTGACCTGTCCTCGTTAGGTTTTTTGTTCCTTCTCAACTGTGTGCTTTTTAAAGGAGAAATGAAGTACAAAATAGGGTAAGCTGTAAGTAACAATACTGCATAAAAGCAGGGGGTTCTCATGGCTCCTGAACTGAGAGGTGCCAAGGCTGTTGCCAAAAAAGTGGGGTATTCTGTGAATACCCACATAATTTAAAAAATACTCGAGGAGAGCTTGGAGGATAATTTAAAAAAAAAATAAAAAGAAGAAAAAGAAAGCAGTTGAAGTACTAGCTATGGAGAAAACATCAGCTAAATGATTTAGCTGAACCAAAAGAGAAGCCTGAGACTAATTCTTCTCAGATGTAAATAGATGGAGGCCATGGAAAGCTTTGTGTCTGTTGAGGATGATGCAAAAAGACTAATTTCTTGCAAAGATGTACATTAGATTAAGTGGAAAAGTAATTGTCTAATTTACTTCAGAGCAGGAAGGAATTGTAGCCTCTCCGCCTGAGTCTGTGCTGCGCGGAGAGCGGGAGGAAGGCTGTTAAACAGACCTTGACAAACTTCAGTAATTGAGCCAGAGAGAACGTCTAGCAGGGAGCAAAGTTTTGGTGCTCTTTTGTTTCGTTTTACCCCAGTGAAATCTGTTTTAATTGTGTGACTCAGCTGCCTCTCCGATAACCTGTGAAGTACAGGTTTGGGGGAATTAAAGACGGACAGACCTGTACAACTAATTCTCAAGTTCAAACGTATTGCTTTGCAATCTGAATGACTCAGTGCCTGGATGTAGAGAGGCCCTTTTCTGGCTGATTTTAATCATTCCATAAAGACTTTTCTACAGCTCTTAACCAGTCCTTAAAATGTGTAAAATCACCATGATACTAATTATAAAAAAAAAAAAAAAAAATCCCACAATAGATTTCTATGTAAATGTCAAGCTGACCCTCTGCAGTAGAGCGGAATATGATGAGTTTCATGATGTTCATTTAAATCAGTTTTATTACTGCTAATAGCATCTAGTAACTGAGATGGCTGTGGAGTTGCCAATGGCTTTAAAAGTACATAACTTTAGTCTGAATTTCAGAATGAAAGGACAGCAATATGTTAATCAAGTTGTCCAAACTGTATCTGTGTCATCTTTAATAGTTAACTCTACACTTGTGATGTTGAAAAAATGTGTTTTTTTCCCTAAAAATAGTACGAAACATCTACTTTTACAGAACAAATGAGTGAAAACTAAAAAAAAAAAAAAAAAAAAATTGTGAAATAAGATTGGGAGTACCTATTCATAGGTCTTAAAAATCTGTCATCCTGGGCAGTTTGGAATCATGTGAAAAGTGCGCTGTAACGTCGATGATTTTGCAGGAGTAGGAGGTGGTATTGATGCAAAAGTCTCAGTATGGAGTGCTCAGATCAGCGCTCTGTTTGTGGTTTCAGTTCTTGGTCGTCTCCCTGAGTACTAAGGGCAATGAATCCTTTTTACCACCCACCGTATGCTCTCTGTGGAGATACGCTTAACAAATATTTTGGAATTGACTGGCTTCCTTGGGGTAACTACTTTCATTCATCCCTTCGTGTTTGAGTTTTGGACTGTGAGTTACTAGATTAAGTACAGCGGATAGTTGTCCATGTAATCCAAGCCTACCAAGGAAGGAAATCTGCCACAGCGATCTCCGGGAAGAAAAGATGGTTGTGAAAAGAGCTGGCAGCATTGCCAGCTCGTTTCGGTGCTGAGGACCTGAGTCCCAGGAATACTGTACAGGCAGAAGAGCTTCATGCTGAAATGATGACGGATAGAGGAAGGTAACAGTGAGGCTGTGAGGTACCTGAACCGCAGGGTCAGTGGCACAGCAGGGAGCGCATCTTCCGATTTCAGTCCCGGCGTCTTGCCCAAGCCACATCCCTGCGTTTAACCACACGTTGGCAACTCAATGATAAGTGAAACAACAGAATGTTAAATTCTAGGTTTAGATAAGAGTATAAAAGTACTGAAGGCTGGAGATGCAAGCTCTAGTATGTGAGCATTCCTAAAGGGTGAGTAATATTTTCTGAGCAGATCTTCTCTTTAGTAACACACGTCTCTTGCTAACATTTTGGAATTAGATTAAGCTGCTATTAATAAACAGCTGTAATTGTTGCAGATATTCTTGGGGCTGATGAAAACAGATTAGCCCTATATTACCTTTTTCTGAAGTCATTCATTGCGCCAGCTTTCCTGTTTATATGCAACTAGAATGTCTGTTCTGCCCTTTTGACTGCTAGAGGAATACACACTTATCTCTAAGAGTTAATACCAGACCGGACTTAGTTTTCCCCCAATTTTTGTATTAGGGTTATACCTTAGAAATTGTTTCATGACATGATAGGTGAAGGATTAGCAAGGCTTACTAAAATCAATAATTGATAGAATCCAAAGTGCCCAGTGGATTTCTCGTAACGTATTTCTGCTAAGGTCTAGTGTCGCTTAAAACTTGTCTGTAAAAGGCTCTTCAGACTTGTTAATGATTTAACTTTTTGACTACTTACAAATCTGGCAGGTAATTGAAAGTCCTTTCTCGGATGCATAGCAACATCAGAGTTGTCTTGTACTGTTTGTTACCTGTTTGACCACTCAGATTTTAATGTGTAATTGGGAGAGGAACGGGAAGGGGAAAAAAAACCCCTTTTTTTCAAAAAAAGCTGGTAAAAGCAATGTAGTCCACTGTCAAAGACTGTGGTAGATGTTTGGATGGTGGTAAAAATAGGTAAACTCTCTGAATTGTGCATACTAAACACCATCCACCACTTCGCCGTTGGTGAAAGTTCTGTTGAAGTGAATCGATAGTAGAATTAAATGTTTTGTGGCGTGCTACGTGACACGTACGGGATATGAACGCTTTTACAATGCAAAGTGAATGCAAGTCATATTAATGGTGAAAGGCTTCATGATTAAACAGGAATTTTTGCACTCTGCTTCAGCGAGGCTTGTCTCTGTAAGGCATGGTAAGAAGGCAACAACTTCTGTGTCAAGCAGAAAAATTTTCTTCGATGTTTCTCTGCACAACCACTTCAACTTTAGTGATGTGAAGTCGCTAAACGGTCGATGGCAATCTTTCCCCATAAACCTTCTGGGGAAAGGCACAAGTTTCTCTGACAAGAGGAATGGACACATGGAGCTTTGGATGGCTTTTGCAAGACACTTGCCAAGTTGGAAGAGGAGGGGGTGATCCTGCTTCATGCAGCCAGGTTAGCCCGAGGTTTGCATCACTGTTTTTAGTGCAGTAATATATCTGAAACCAGCTTGTGGCCTGCACCCTGCTCCTCTTGGTGTATTGGGAGCCGATTTCATCAGAGATTTTGAATGGTTACAGAGAGCAGAACTTGACCATATATACACTTGTTGATTGGGAGTTCTTATTTGAGCTCTGTAATACAGTTTTCACGAATTTTTCACTTCATGTTCTTTTTACTCGTAAGTGGAATGAACTCACAGCAGCAAAGCTTTTTCCTCAAGTGTAATTGCATTTAGTGTAACAGAATAACTTGGCAGTGTCGGTAGTGGCATTTTAGGCACTTGATTTTCGGGAAAGGTATTCTGGGAATTGATTGTAAACTGCAACTAGACCTTCAACATTTCCTGGTGATACTGAGTGCCTTAATTATTTTTTAAGTGCTCAATTTGAAATGTTTTAAAACTTCCCAGTTTTAAAAAAAGGTTGAGTGTATACCTCAACAATTGGTCTGAGTGTTTCAAATTACGTATCTGAGTTGCCAAGCAGAATTCCTAATACATTTCAAAAAAACCCTTGCCAGACAGTAGTGATAGTTAATCAGAGTAACATGTTAGCATTGAGCAGCTGCAATAGTAGATGTTTTACGTAGTAAAATTTCAGAAAGTTAACAGTGTTAACATAAGTGAGAAGCATACACCTTGTGTCATAAAACCTTCTGTTCTTTTTGCACATCCCCTGTTGGAAGAAAGAAAAACAAGAGAGCAGCGCTGTGGGGTTTTGAGGCAGTTGAGTCAAGAAGCGAGTTAACAGAGTTCTAGTTGGCAGGCAATACAGCCAAAATAATATTATTGCCTCAAAGTATGCGTAGCTGCACGATAGTACTAGCTAGCAGGAGAAAGGTGGTTGAGGGGACCTCTTCAGGCTGACTTTCCTCAAAAGAAATCCATGACTCTGTACTTCACGTAGTAAGCTTTGTGTTTTTCTGGATTGCTTTTCAACATGTTGAAGAATCTTTAGGCGTATCATAATGTTTCCATTACTCAAAAGCTTCAGGTATTGCAAATTATTCTAAGCATCACAGCCATACAGCATGTATGTTGTTGTAGACAAAGTGTCCTGCATGGACTGCGCTAACTGTTTTTACCCCGCTTAATACTGTTCCCGGAAACTCAGTTGGCAAGGAAGTACAATAGGATTGTACTTACGGGCGAAGGGAAAAGGGCTGAATTTTTTTTTTTTTGCAATAGTTATATAAACACAGGTAGGTGTGCAGTTTTAATGAAATTTTTGCTTATGCTATATTTTGCAAAATATACTGATATTTTGTCTTCTGAATTACTGACATTTCGATTGTTCTGCTGAAAAGCAGAATCAAGTCTTGCTAAAAATCTGATGCCATCCAGGTGGATAAACTAGCAAATGCAAGCGTTTTGTCTAAAATTATTTTCCCTGGAAATACAGCTGTATTTATGTAAGTTTCTAAGTGCTGATTGTGCGCAATAGAATTCTCTTGACAGGCTGGCAGTTGTTGAATTTGCAGTCTCGAAAAGACAAAGCTTTGTAAGTGGTTTCACATTAATTCAATGCAGCTAATTTTTTCTACCCAATTCTTGAAGGAGTTGTTCGCAAGCGGCCCCATTGGTTGCTATGTAAGATAAGGCTTGCTGAATGAGCAACATGTGTGCACAACTTAATTCAGGAACTTGAGTGCTTGTAGTGCTGTGTGATTTCTCTTTAGTGTAGATAAAGTAGTTTAAATTCCCTGTGCGATTTTGCCATTCCGTGTTAAATTCTGAGTTGCTTTTGTGCTTTCTATTAGAATTCACACGAAAAACTGGCTAAATCTAGGGGATAGAATATGAGTATACAGAAGAAAAAAACCAGAGTGTTTCACTCTTCCTGTGTGCTTCATAGTGTTCTTCAAAGGCTTTGGTTAATGTTGGTTCTGTCGCATCTGCAGAACAGCTCGTAATTACCCAGTTGAATCCTTTCTATGCCCTCCCTCAAGTCAAGACCAGCAGGAGTGGTGTGCATTTTGAGTAGAATTTAGCACATCTATTAGCTGTTTGGTGGGACAATGAGAATCTCCTCTCACTGAATGAACTAGTGCTTTAGCAAGATTATGCTAAATGAAGTTGCTTTCTGGCTTCTCTTTATACCTGCTTTTCAGAAGTACGTAGAATGTGGCGTACCCTTGTGACACAAAGCCCTCCCTGGTCCGCGCTGCAGGCTGAGAGATGCGCACTTGTTCAGTTGCAAAAACAACTATGTCTGAGGGATTTCATTTTTAGAAAACAGAACTGTGGCACAGTGAGGCCAACCGAACCTCACTTCTACTGCAGCTGTTGCAGGAGTTCCAGAGGAGGAAAGGCTGTGATCTGAAGTTGGCTTACGTTACGAACTTAAACTTGTTCGGTTGGCTGGTCTTTTAATGGAGACGTGATTATATTCAGATATCCCTGTGAGGGCAGGAATAAAATCTGACCTCAGGAACAGAATTAACGGTCATACTTTTCCATCCAGAACACTGAAACTAGGCTACGTTATTGGAAACCCATGTGTACGTGCAAACTGGTAGGGTCATGAGTGGCAAGCAATGATTTGCCTCTATCCACTGCTGAAAAAAACACCTGCTTCCTTGCGCGTAATCTGTTTCTTTCAAAAGAACTTGTATATTAGACACTTAAAGGATTTTAAGCCCAAGGTACGTTTGGTTCAGATGCAATGCAGCAATTTTTATGTAGTAGTGTCGTGGTTTGAGCCCGGCTGGCAACGAAGAACCACGTGGCCAGTCGCTCACTCCTCCCTCACCTCCCCCTCCTCCCTCTGCTACAGGTCTCCGCGACTGCTCCTTTGTCCCTTTCTTAAATCCCTTACGGCAGAGGAGCATCCATTATCTCTAAATGGCCCAGCCTCAGCCCAAGGTGGGAGCAGTTTGGAGCCTGGGGAGCTTCGAGTGCCTTCTCACAGGGGCTGCCTGCCCGCCCGCGCAGCCCCTGCTACCAAAGCCCCCCCGCACAGACCCAACACAAGCAGCCTGCACATTGACAACTTAAAATCAAAGAAAAGAGAGAACTTTCCTAGTTTTTCTAACCACGACTACTTGTGTAAAGCAATTAGACCAGGAAGAACAGGAAAATGTGAAGCAAAAAATAGGTGTATAAAAATCAGTTGATAACTTCAAGGACCCTTTTTTCTTTTTGCTTTTTAAATCTGTACTCTAGATAGTTTTATGCCTCAGTGCAATTCGAGGATGATCTTGGATTGGGACTTAACCATTCTTTTAGATATCCAGTTCCTCATCTGAGCTGTTTTAATGATGCTTTTGGAAGTATTCCAGTAAGTGTAACTGCAAATAAATGGAAGATGGAGTAAGCAAGCCTATGTATTAGAGAAAGGGAGAACAGAATAGTGTGTTAATAAAAACATAAATCCAAAAAGAACACTGTAGGTGATCACAGTAAAGAAGACAAAGAAATATCCTAAGATATGTATTACAAGTAATTGGAGTCAAGACTAAAGCTTCATTTGTGATGTAACTGCTTCCTACGAACTATTGTAAGTAAGTTGGAGAGGTTGACACTGTGCGTTTATGGCCTAGGTGGTGACTGCTGGTTGCTTTTCCCTGCAATTCTTGCTCTCATTTCTGAGGAAAGAGAAAAGTCTCTTTTTTTTTTTTTTTGGTGGGGCTCTCAATAGCTGTCTCAGAGAATTCTCAGAGGCTCCCAACTTGCGGTGACAGTGCACTCCCATTTAGAGGCATGGAAAATATACTACTAACAGAGTTCCCTGGCAAAAACCTGACGTGGACGTTGTTGCTCTAATACTGCTTCTATGAAGCATCTGCGTGTGTTGCGTAGATGGAGCGGAAGGAGAACGGGAGGAACAGATGCTGGTGGAAATTGGGAAGTGCTGCTTGTGTGGCTAGCACTTCCAGCCGTGTTCAAGTCTTTAAACCCCCCAGACAGGGACTCCTGCCTACTTTTGAAAGCAAGAAAATGTTTCTTAGTTTCCTATGAACTGCTCAGAAGTGCCAGGCGGGCTTTGGCTCTGTAAGTACGTGGTGTCTTTGGATTAGTTACAGTTCAGACTGCTGGAGTGGCTGGTCCCCAACATCACCAGTAACTTGTTTCAGTAAAATACTGAAACGTAACCACGTTTACTGTTATGAAATCTATTTCCCCTGTTGCAGGAATGTCAGTAGTGCTAACCTGTGTATTGTGTATATTAAAAGCTACCAGGTCAGCCTCTTGGCTGCCTTTGGAAAGTACTTTCTCAGTTGATATATGGGGACACACAAGATGTATCTGAAGAGATATCATCCGTTGTCTGATGTGGGCAATAATGAGGAAAGATCGGGCTGGTTGTGTGCTGATACAGTTCTAACAAAAGCTGTGTGTGGATTTGACAGGGCCACCTTTTGGGCAGCTAAACGTTGTTATGGGAAGCAAGCTACAGAGAGTCGGTGTTTCCAGCACGTCCCGTAGAGGAAAAACTGATTTTGAATAAATATTAGTATTCAGTTAGTAAACATGTAAAAACTTTTTTCCCCAGAATCTACTTCGAATTTTTCAATATTATTTGGCTTCAAAAATGAAAGGAAACTTTAAGCAGTATCAGGACGGATTGTTGTTTACTGAAGGGTTTTTTCTCTCCAAACACAAGAATCTGGCTGTCTGCACATGAGCGTAATGAGGTGCCGAGAAAGGTCAGCATTGTATGAGGACCTTTTGGAAGCAGTAAGGTAAAGAGACAAGGACATCCTTTTCCTAAGCCTGGGAGCTGTTTTTTGGTGACTTTCATTTCCTTTTTTATACTTTGATAAATCTTCAAATTTCCTCACACTATGTTGTTGCATGAACTCTCCCCATTTGGTGGAGTGGATGGGAGGGCTTTCTGCAGTGGGGTAGGGAAGCTTCAGGTTGGCGTTAGAGATTTCTGAGATGCTCCTAGACATGTGTTTTCCAGTATTAGGAAAGAGAAGCTATGTGGCATATAAACAAATTGTGCCTCTGGCCATAGGTTTCCCAGTCCGAGTTGTAGTAGGTGCGAAGAACAGATGTCTTGCACAAATGTGCTCATGCTAGGGAGCATAGGACTGCGAGAGAAGGAAACCATCATTTACTTATATTATTTGTGATATCAACCTATTATGCCCAGCATAACAGGATATAAGGTGTCTTGGAAACCAGCTGATTTGATTACTGTGTCTTTAGGGTTTCAGCTCAATTTTAAGTCTGTCTGTATCTCTCCTGGAGTATGTTTTGTACTGTTTGAAATCAAGATCACAAAGAATGAAAATTTTCATGTAGTCAATGGGATTCTAATTAGCCAAGTGTTAGTGACGGGAAATTTTTGTGGTTTTTAACTTAAGCTGTGAACAAACTTGGAAAAAAATAAAGAGAAATTCTATAGACATAGTGAAGGGCAGAAAGGACGAATGTTTCTATGGTCTAAGTAATAAAACAATAGACACAAACATTTATGTTGCCGAATAGCAAAAAAAAGTCATTTTAAAGAAAATTTAGAGTCTCATGAACTACTTAAGCATCAGTGGAGAACTCCTTTCCTCTCGCAACTACAGACTGCATGTGAAATGGTATGCTACCTGTAATTTCCTCCAAATAACGAGTTTCCTGCGGGAAAGAGGAGAAAAGGACAAAGGGTCTTAGCATGGTGTGCCTGCTCTGTCGTTTTTAATCTATTGCGCACGTGGTGTGCACTTGAAGGCAGACTTGTGAACCGGTGAACAAAAACTTTTTTAGAAAACTGTAACTATGCTGAGCTTGTAAGAACGGTGGAGTGTGAGTGTAGACATCCTCATATTCTACAGTATGGGAGTAAAGGCCCAGGAGTTCTTTGAGTTTTGTGGATGTGTTACTTGTTTCTTTTTAGTTTATCTTCAGGTTGCTGGGGCCATCAATATCGTACAGAGGCAGGAGCGGGAGAGCAAGATACATTGCTACATTTGAACATTGTAGCAATCAAATGTTGTATCAAACGATTTCAAATGTATATTTGCGTTCTAACTTCTTCTGTAAATGAAGCTGTAGATTTTGCCTTCGTTTCAAAGATGAACAAAACACAGTAAGAAAGCCTTTCGTGTGTACTTTTTGTAATTATGGCATAGCGAAGGCTATAAAGGCTTTTATGACTTCTTCACTAAAAATTACTAACTGAAAGCTTTAACCTTTTGTGCATCTTTGCTTTGCCCTCTCATTAGCTGTCTTCTGTTGAGGTTAAGAGGAGAAAGTAATGCACTTTAACTTGTCTCCATAACGGATGCACTCTCTTGCTGAAATCCCATATTGATTCCACGCTCTTATCCGCTGAACGTATCTGTAAATACCTGTCAGCTAGTCTTACTAATTTCTGCCATCAATTTGGCCTCATTAACTTCTCGTTGATTAAATCAAGCACGTTACTTGGGATACCCCTGTAATTTATTTATAATAGTTAACTCTATCAGGGGAATAAGGTTCCTCCTCTGAATTTTAATGCAAAAACCAGTATCTGTATATAAAATTAGAGATTGGAGCCAAAATTAGGAGAGCTGCGCTGAACACTACATACACTTACTGTATGACAAGTAGAAGAAGTCTTTTGAAGATAAACAGTGAGTGACTTGCTCCTTGTTTTACTCAAGTTTTGTTCTAAACCTTGTTGTGTATAGTGCAAAAGTGATGAGTCATATACTCAAGAACTATATTTTGAAGTGTTGTAAGAGCATAGTTAGAGAATGTTCTCTGGATATTTTCAGTCTTTCCGTTTCTTCATTTACTTTTGTTCATTGTAGAGTCAAACTTAATTTGATCTTCAAAACTTTAGAAGTGTTAATAATGTCGGGAGCATATAGCTCATGTTAAAATGAACCCTGAACTCAAATCAATCAAATCTTTCCTTTCTATACTGTAAACCAGTCATAGGCATGAATTAAGAGGACTTACTATTACTCAGGTTTTGGTAAAAAAAAAAAAAGTCCCTCTGTGCTCAAGCAAATACCAAAAATCGAGCAAGAAGTCATTTAAATCACTAGCTTGGTAGTGACCCCCTCAGCTCTGATGCATAAATTGAGGAAAGTTTCTAGTCTGCAATGAATACAAGGCTTTCAGCTCGCACGCTGTCGTTTAATATGTGCTCAGAATATACCGAGATAAGCGTGGCTTGCCTGAGATGTCACAGCTCTTTATTTTTTTTGAATCTTTTTCTGCTGCCTTTGGTTTTGAAATGAACTGCTTCTGAAAGCACTGCTGTAAGTAACCTCCTGACCAATGCGTGCCTTTGCAAAAATGACAATAGACTTTTCAGAAACACAGCTACAGAGAACTAAATGCTACCAAGATAACATTAGCAAGATATTAGAGTATTCCTTTGATTTTACACTCTATCTATTGTAACTGAGTGTTTGACTTTCAAGAACTGGGTCTACTGTGACACTGTAATCCTGTGATACCGAAGTGTGCTGCATTTTCTGAAGTAATTGTGAGTTAATTGGCATTGCTCCTCTGCATACAGCAGATGTAATCTGGTTCCTTAGAGAATGCTTTCCACAACATCTTTCACAATTTAGGTATCCGAATCATTTAAAAGCCTTACTTGCAGACCTTGGAGAAATGCATAAGAAAATCTGGAGAAAGATGTCGTCACTGAGTAATGTACATGCTGTAGGGGAAAAGAAATGCAGTGTGTATTGCTTTGGGATGCTGAAGAGAAATCAGTCGAACACCACTCACTTAAAATGATGGCATAAATAGGCCTGCCTTTAAACCAATCTATACCTGCTTTTTGAGATTTATCGTTCTTGGAAACTCAAAGCAAAAGTCACTTTTCCAAATCTGGATTCTTAAGAAAGAGCTGACTTGTGGTAGTTTTCCTGGACCCTCTTAAGAGGAAGCAGTATTGCCTTCCTCTAAGGCTCAGCGTAGTGTTGACATAAGTAAGAACTTGTTCAGGCCAAGAGCAGAGCTCCTAAATGAGCCAACAGTGGGTAGCTACTTGGTCTTTTGTAGTAGCTACGTAATTTTTTTAAGAAAAAAGAAATCTAAGGATACTGAACAAACAAACCTAGGGTGCTCATGGTTAATGGATTGATTTTGTAAATATGACTGAGGAGTCCATGAACTGATTGCCAGCTTTTTTCATTATTCTTGCATTATGTTTGGGAGCACAGGGTCTGCCTAAGTATTTTGGCTGAATCCAAAGGGGACTGACTTTCAAGGCTAAGTGATAGGCAGACTGGAACATCTTAGTAATTTCTGGCTTCACCACTTGACTAAGTTGCTTTATAATCCCTGTTCCATGGAGCTGGAGGAGTTTTTCTTGGAAGTGCTCATGAACTGATCAAAACGCAGGAGGTCCGAAGGGATTATGCTGATGCCATAATTTCAGAGTACAGAACTTCTGCCGGGTTAGATTGTAAAAGAAAACACACAGATCGTTTGAGGGAGACCAAAGGTAATAAGGTGCTTCCTGATTTGCTGCGGCCTTGCTATTAAAACCTCTGGTGTCTGCCACTATGTCCAGATTCTGACTAGAAGACTGGATCAGAACAAGACTGATTCTCTGATGTAGCTCTCCCTGGAAGTGCTTGCTGTTTGTGTCCCATATGGTGATGAGAAAATGGTCTACAGGGAGGGAGTTGCCCTTTGCTCAGTCCGTTATTTAAACAGTTGATTCTGTCTTGGATGTAGCTCAGCCTGAATGCGATCAGACTCACCTCTGTCTCTTCTTGCCCTTGCTGTCTAAGACGCTTATTTTATGGCAATCCATTCTTTCTGTAAAGACTGAGCATGTAGGAGATTGTTCTTTCAAGTCTTTGCTTCAGCAGATGAGTCATTTCTCAGTCCTTCAGGGTAGCGAATGCACCTGCTTTCTTGTGATAGAATCCTTGCAATGTCTAAACGTTATTAATGGAATGCATGTGCCATTTTAATCTGTTTTTCTAACTGCAGTCTTGTTGAGAAGAAGTGATGGCCAAATTTTTGCAAGTCTGGGTTTTCATAAGAAGAAAGTGGTGCTGTTTTGATAGCATAAACCAGAAAGGCTGCATGTTCTCAGGATCTACGCTTTGTCACTGTAGTGCTGCTTCATAATTTTAAGGGGTTTGCGTAATCATGACTTACGTCCTTATTCCCTCCTCGGATACGCTTGATAAGAACTACAAATTTTCCTTAAAAATCCTAAAAAACCCCCACAATAACATTAAGGTTTCCGCTATAGAATATATGGTTTCTACTGCTTGAAGACCAAACCCTTCTTTAGTCTTGTGGAACTACATTCCAATAACGTAGATGTTCTGAGACAATATACTATGTTGGTCTGAGTGTTAAATATTCAGGATTTAAAATGAATTGAAAAAAAGTTAGTTAAATTTGTGTATGTATGTATATATGAATACAGATTCAAAATAGCCTGTGAGAAGCAGTTCTATTCTATAACAATATTAAATGTATGTAATGACTTAAGTATTTAAAGGACTCCAGGAAGTCTTTGACAGTGCTTGAGGCATTTAAATACATATTGCTCCACATATCTTAATCACACTGAAAAGAATAATCTTTTAATTTTCTGTTTCAGCTCCGTGGTAGATGCTACCGTATTCATGTGTTTGTGTTGGAGGAATTGTGTAGGCAAAGAGAGATGAGGCGTAACATATTTTCCTTTCCTTTTTATTTGAATTAATTTTGTAGGAAAAGCAGGGTGAACACATGCTAAGCAAGGAAAGCTGTTGAAGCCAGAGGTAAACTTTACCGACAGCTCCTCGCTTCAACCCGCTGTATCTGCATTTTAGGGAGTCCTGGTAGGTTACTGAAGAGACTGACTGACAGACTTCATGCAAGGGGTGCAGTGCTATCCTCCTGACCTTCACCTGACTGTATGTCTGTTCCTGAATGCATGTATTTTCCGTATGTGTGTTTACAGTTAAGTGCTAATGTGTCTTGAACGCTGTTTGAGACCACGCTTACGAAGTAGTTCTTCTATCATATGCCTTGCTAAGAGTAACCCCACTTGTAAATTACATTAGACCGTTGAAACTATAGCATAAAAAAGTAAGCCCCAAACCCAAAAGAACCCACCCCGTTTTGTAATGTCAAGTGATGTTAACTTCCTCATTTATAAAAATAAACAGGGAAATGCTTCCACACCTACTCTACAGATCTGAACAGCAGCTGGCCTTTCATTCCTCAGCTAACATTGTGCATCTTTCACCATTCATGCCTAACCTAAGTCATTACTAGTGTGAGGCTTCTATGGAGGTCTCTTAATGTGGTTCAGTAACGAGCATTTTAATTATCACTTCGAGGACAAATATCCTGCTGCTGTTTCTTAGCCAAAATAGGGTAATACTAAAGGTTTGGTATTAGAAGAGCTGAATTTTGGGGTTGTTTGGGGTTTTTTTTTAAGAAAAAGCTGATTTTTTTTTTGGTCACATAGCTAGTGGCAAAATTGATATCTACTCACTGAAAGGGTGTAGGAAGTCATTAGCAATGGATAATTAACAACAGAAGAAGGATGGATAGGTACAGCCAGGCTTTTATGAGAACAAATGAATTGCTAGTTCTTTATGCAGAAAGGATGATGTGATTCTTAAAGCTTGTATGTTCTCAGTTCCAGTTACAAGTGAAATGTATTAGCTAATAAAATGATGCAAGTAGAAGGAGTAAGTGCCCTTAACCAAACTGCCAAAGAAGAGTTTTAATTTCTGTTCTGACTTCCACAAGTTAAAACCTAGGCTACTGGTTTGCTATACTTTCTCCTAACAGTAGTGAACAGTAACAGACGATGAGCAGGGAATTTCCTCTGAAATTTAAGAACTGAGCAAATGGACAGTCTGCGCTGCTTTCCATGGGCTATTTCTAAGCACGCTCATTCTTCCTTCTTTGAATTCTCCAAGTGACGTTAGGTCTCTGGCTTGAGCATGTTCTGGTTTTGCTGTATCGCTGCAGTAGCAAATACACTATCCTGCCTGTATGATGAAGGGTGCAGACAAACATCTGTCAAAGCTACATGAATTCCGTGCAGCTGTAAATAATTCTCATTAGAAAACATAATCTTGTCATTTATGATCATTTTGGGGGGAACTTAAGGTGTTAGTTTTGAAAATTAAAAAAGTGAGTTGTGATTATTACCTTTCAATTGCTTTGCTTTGCAGCAGATGGAGCTGACACACAGTGCATTTCTACATGAAAACTTAATCTGCGCTTAACTGATTTTAAATGAACTCTTGGTAAAAATCTACATTAAAATGGGTATTTTGGAAGATGTCGTCCTGTGGGTTTGCTTTGTGGAAAACCAAGAAATGAAAGCAGGAGTATTTGAATCGTTAAGCTTTTTTATAGGGGAAATATATATATGTAGAATTCCAGGTTTAGACTATTTCTTTGAAGTGTTGTACCACTTTATTCATTACTTTCTATTATAAACAGTAGCTTTTCTCTTGCACTTTGTTCACTGTGCTGTCTTGCATGTAAAGCCTTCTAAATGTCCTTACTGTGAGTCGGAGGAAAAGGAACTGATGGTAACCGTAAGCTAGACATTCAAAAATACACTAATATGGTGAAACAACTTATATGCAGATATAGCTGAATGCTTAGGATGCTTTTCACGGCTGTGTTTTGCTTGAGAGAAAATGTTTATTAGAAAAGTTGTAGAAATTGAAAGAAAAAACCCCAGATGAATATCCTGTGTCTGTAGTGTTGCAAAAAGGTTAGGGAAGCACTTGGAATACTGGTACCGGAGTTGGAATTGCCTGCTTGGTATAACGGGGGTCGTAGGCAGGAGTCATGTAGCAAGGTCTTTGATTAAAAATGGCTCGCCACCTTGAGGTGGTGAAGAAGGGGAAAAAGAAAAGGAGAGAAGGATTGTGTATCGGGAAGGTGTGCACTGCTAAAGTTCAGAATATACAATAAGACATGTACTGGAAGTCTACAGACAAGGGTAAAAAAGCAGCAGTATTACCCAATGAGAGCTTAATGGGTTTCAAAACTGGAGATACCAGTTAGTAGGCTTCCTTTGGTCTTGCAACTACCTGAGCTGAGGGCACCGTACCAGAGGAAAACTCATTCTTTCCCCGGAGATGTCTACATAGGTGTATAGTAGGGCACAGGTGTGCCTTGTGTTTGTTGTTTGGGTTTTTTTAACATAAAAAAGCTCTAACGATAATCTCTTGCTACCAAAACCAAAGTATCTTGAAGATGCTTAATTTGCTTTTGTCAGTCAGGGACAAACTGACTGTGTGTGAAGGCTGGAGGTGACTTCTAGGACAGTGATTTTTGAAACAGTAAGTGCTTGTAGCCCTCCCTCCCTGCACCCCCGAGTGTAATTGCTTCAAAGCAACAGAATTGCATATAATCTGGAAACATTTTTCCGTATCCTCTAGGGTTTGGTAGGCAAGACAGTGTGGTGTTGCAAATCTAGGACAAAAAAGAGGTGGCAAAGCAGTGTTAAGGACAGGGATACAAGCTGTTCCAGTCCTTCACTAAACCTTGAACAGGAGCAAGAATTCCAGTATTCTTTCCAATTTATTTCTTCTTTGTCCCTGAGCTCGTAGGTGAATCCAAACCAGGAAGCTATCAATAAATTACATGAAGATTTGGTCTGCCATGGAGTACTAGGACTGTCTTGTTCTAGGGTCCTGTGCTGTGAAAGAAACGTCTCTGTTTCAGCTGAGATTTGATCAGTTAATCAAACCAAGCGATTAAATTACAGCCACAGTAAGCAGAAAAGCTGACTGGACAAAACAGAAAATACTGTGAATTGGGAAGAAAAGGTGAACACCGATTTGCGTGCATGTGTGTGTGCACTAAATGAATACAAATGTAAAACTATATACCCAGATTAGGTATTTTACTGTGCTAGTATTTGGAAAGAAGATAACACAGGATATTAATATTCGATTACCTTGATATCTACAATAATGAAAGATACCTATACTTAAAATAAGGAATAAGTAGAGCATGAAATAGTGTAAGGTGTCCACGGTGAGAAGTTAGAGAAGTGTTTATAAAAAAACCAAACTTACAGGACATCATAAACTGGCATTGATAGATCTTGGCCACCCAGATGACATCAAGTAACTTGCACCGCCACTTGACCACACTGAATACCACAGAATAAATTTTGGTGAGCTAGTTTTAATTAAGCTTACCAAAATTTAACTAAGAATTTTTTGCTAGGTTTCCTGAAAACTTTCTCCGTGCTTGCAAGGTCGCCAGTCCAAATGCACCACAAGAGTGAACGGGGAATGAATAAACTTCCTTGCTTATTGAAATAAGGTAAGGAGGGTGCTGTTCTTGAAGCAGCGTAGCCCAGAGCAGAGCCCGCGGTTGCATGTCCCCGTTGCAGTGCAGTAGATTCTGTGCAGACATTAACCCCCGCCTGGCATCCGTTTGCCACAGCTTTCCCTCTCCGGTTTCTCGCTGCTTCTCTTCCGTCTATCTGCAGAGACGGCTTTGGGCACCTCTCGGAAGCTGTGACGCTGGGCAGAGACTGTGCGGAGGAACAGCGAGGTCCTGTGACCCAGGTCTGGGATGTAAATGGCCCTGACACCGGGGTCGGGGGAGTGGGTAGGCATTGGAGGCTGACCGAGTGCAAGGAGGGCGGGAGGAGGGGCAGTGGGGCTAAAACTATTAGTCTTTTGGGGGAGACCTGTGCCCTAGCGAAGCAGTAGTTCAACTACGGCCTCGTCTTTGATTTTCTTCCACAGAACTTGAGTAGGAGCCCGTCGGTTGCAAATGGTAATTAAAAAGAAGTGACAGTGACTTCAAATAGCTTCCTAAGTGCGATTTTTCTCTACAAAATAATGACAAATACCTTGAGATAAGAGAAGACTTGGATGCATTTGAATTTCTTTATAATGAATAAATCATCTCCCTTGTAAGGTTAATGAAAGCAGATATGATGCGAAAGATGGAAATGGGGTTGCTATTTAGGAATTCCTTTCTGAAGTGTGTCCCTCTACAGTCTTGAACAAATAGTGTCAGAGACAGTGTGGTGTGAATTTAGGACGTTTAATGCATCTGGCCATCTTATTACCTAAAAAACTAGTCTGTCTCCAAATATTTACGAATCAGCACCTTAAGGCACATTCACATACCTGGCCTGTCTTCTCGTTACGTGACTGTTGGTCTGCAGTGTCAGAAATACTGAAAAATACCGTGTAATTAAGAATCTTCTCTATTAGTAAGACTTGTCATTGAAATAAGGGCAAGTATGCCAAACACAGAGCAAAATTCTGCTTTTGTAGACACTTTTGTCTGTTATGCTGACACTAAGTGGGTATTTTGATACGTCAAGTGACAAGATAAACACAGCACAGCTTGCTATTGCTGCTTTTTATAGTTTCATAATGGATGTTCTTCACTCTTAAAAAGGCACTATGCAGCAAACATTCATTCATTGCAACTTTTCATCTAGTTTGAACTGAGATAGAAACAGCTTCAAAAATAGTCTAACCCGTTTGGAGGTTATAAAAACAAGCCAGAATTTATTTCTTTGAAGTAAGTACCTTATTTTTTTCTGTCCTTCCTCCTCCTGATCCCTTGTTAGATGTAAATAGAAGTAAAGAAATTAAGCATCTTCAAGATGTCTGCAGCCCCCAGCTCAGATGCCGTTGCTGCACACGCGAGCAATGGGCAGCGCTGGGCGTCTGCATTCGCGTTCGAACCGAAAGGAGCCCACCCGGTCTTAGCCTGCAGAACAGAGAGGATGGCAGTGATTTTCTTAGGGACCCTAAAAAGCCAAACCCTAGGATCATCGTACAAATACCTAGAAGTCTATAGTTTTAGCTGGGGAAATGGTTAAATATACTTGACTTGTCTGTGTTGGTGTCTTATAGAATTGTAATAGCTTTCCGTAACACTTTTAATCTGGCCCCTTCTTAGCTAGAAGCTTGCTGTCCCTTTTTGGTTTGGGCAGGCTGCTGTTGCTGTGATTAGTTGCGAGATACCATCTGGGTATACAGGCTGAAAATCTTTCTTGACTGGTTCTCCCTGCGTTTGAAATGGTCTTTGATTTTTCTGATGGTTTGTTATTAAAAAAAAAAACCCACCCCACCACCCGAGTTGTGTCAAAAGTCCAGCTTGTTCTTGGGAGAGAGCTTTGTTAGTTGGGTTTTGTTATGTTTTGCTCTTTAAGACTCTTAGCTTTAAAAATTCTTTTGGCTGGAAATTCTCCTTGAACGTACGTGACCACAGTTGCCTTGGATTGTTTGTGACGAAACCCAGCAGTGCTTTTCAGGTACAGCAGAATGATTTATCAGGAGTATTCTGAGCAGGTTTTTTGTTTCGAGGAGTAAGCTGGAGTACAACGTAAGTCCGCTTTCTTCCGTGACTTGGCTTAAGTTAACGTGTTAGTACAGCTCTGAGGATTTTAGAAACCTGTCTCGGAGTTTGAGTGTACTGACGGACAGAAGACCTTTCCTGTCCACTGCCTGGTTTACTTCTGTTCTTAGCGCTGGGGATGCTACTTGTCGATCTCTTTCCCGTGCCTTCAGCGTTGCCTTTAAGGGAGCAATTCATCTTGTGTGCCTTCAGTGCCTGATCGCTAATTGGCGTTCAGAGTGCTGTCATAATACATGTAACGGCAACTCGGATCGACTTTCCTAATTATATTAAAATATCTACAAAAATTAATGCAGTCTCTTCCAGTGTGCCAGTTCACATTTTCAAAATGCTACGTGAAAAGAGGTTTGTCCTGGGTCGTAAAGTGGCTGAGTTACACGACTGAGAGATCAACATGGCTTTAAGAGTTTATTCTGATTTTGAACTAAGGTCCTGTATTGGTTATCTCCTTTTGCTATGGCTGGGCCTTCCAGGGCACGATCAAACTCTGACAAGGGAGAATTGTAGCAAGTTTTGTAATGGGCAGGGCAGGGAATGTCCCTTTATTCTTTTTCTAGGGGGTATGTTGTTTGAACGAAGGGGTTTTTCTCTGTGTAAGGTTGTGGGATTTCTGCAGCTTAGATGAATGAAACCTGATTGCTCTAAGCTTTTTGTATTTGTTGGCATATTTATGACACTGGCTGATTGCTGGTGCTGCAGCTTGGCACGCAAATGGTTTATGCAAAGAAAAAAAGAGAAACAAGTTCCCAGTAAATAGAACTGAAAATATTTTTAGAAAACCTACTGCTCGCAGACCCTGATCAAATAACGTGCTCCATGTTCTCTCAACACCTTCTGATGAATAATGAAACAATGCTGGCTCTGCATATTATGGGAAGAGGGGGCTTACCCAAACACTCGAATCTGTGCCTGTTTCTGCATAGTCTATTTTTTGTAATGGTTACTAATTAATAATAACAAATTATGAAGCTGGCAGTGATGAGATATTGGAGATTTAGAGCAAATATTAACCACTTAATGTTCAGAAATCGTGAAATATGCATTGCTTGCTGATCAGCTGTTTCCTGAAGCACAAAGCTGCATTTACGCCGTTTGTAAATCGTTTTTAGCAAAGAGAGCTCGTCCATTCTGATGTTTCACTGACGGAGGAATCCTTGTTGGGAAGGGCTTTTGCGGGCCCCTGCGGGGTCTGTTTTGGAAAGCCTGCATAACTATGTCTACTGCCGGGAACTGGAGCCGGGGGGCTGTTTGGTCCTAGAAGCAGTGAGCTCTAGGAGTTGGTGTCCCACAGCAAATTTCCATTTGCATTGTTTATGCCACGTATTAAATTGCAGTTCTCTGGAGTAAGTATGTAGCAATGGTTTCAGTTAACGAGGACTTGTTTGTGAATGATTTCTCCTCATCTCAAGATCCCAAAGATCTCTGTATTAAGTCGGCAGGAGTGCTGCTAGTTGGTGTCCTGTTACATAACTGGCTTTGGGAGGGGAAAACATATTTATATCTGCCTTGATAAAAAGCTAAGTTAAACATAGCACGTGTGCAAGCTACCGCTTGTAAAAACAGCGTTCTGTTGCTTTGAAAAATGCGTTCTAAAAATGTCCGAACAGAATGCTTCCTACTTTGAGATGCTGAATAGATGGTGGAAGGCACCAATACCAGAGCCGAAACATGCTAAGTGGGTTTTTAGTGCCATTTTGCACCAGTGCCGTGCTAGGTGTTGTCCGCTACTTTGTTCTGTTTTCTGAGAAGTAGACTGAATGGCTCCTGTAGCTGTGAGAGGTGGTCTGGAACCACGAGTAGTTCGTCTTGGTGTTAAATAACACAGGAGAAAGGGATGTGATAAATAAAAGTGCGTATAAATTAAGAGGCCGATATATCTGATGCCAGCGAACAAAGCACAGCCTGTTTGAGACTCTGACTTTCCGGCACAGGCACCGCTCTACAGTGCCTCTGGCCTTTTTCAGAACTGTTCAGAAAGCGTGCGGTGTACTTGTTATGAATTTACAGCAAGAGATTAAGTTCTTCGCGTTTACTTTTCACGTAGACACGCTGTGCACAACCTGAGCTGCAGGTTTTTGCCCAAAGTCCTTGCGGAGAGATTGTAGGAGACCATTTGTACGGGTTCCCTTTTGGTATGGAGAAGCTCATGTGGCTTGGAAGAGCTGCCTTCAGCTGTTGTAAAACATTGGGCATCTAACAATCCTGGCTGCGGTAAGGTATCTCCTACAATACGGAAGCTGTAATCTGCACACTTGAGGAACCTTTCTGAGAGTGCAGAGATACGAGGCTGAGGTATGGTTCGATTTTTTTAATGCAGTGTGGAAGAGCCTCGTAACGCTGATGTGCTTGAAATGCATTTATCTTTAAAAACACTGTATCATCATAAAAGCGAGCTGGATGTGATATCTATGCCTGTAGCTGGATTTGCGAGGCTAAAATACTTCATGCAAACACTGAGAGATGGTGGGAAAGACTTGTTGCTGGTTTTGGAAAGAAGCACAGAGTTAACTGATCGCATGGCGTAAGGCTTCATACGCGTTCAGTCAAGGCCTGTAAATGCCGTGAGGTGAAAAAGGCTTTAATCTTCCACTTTAATACACAAGTGAATACGTGAAATACTGTGCATCTTTTTTGATGGAATTTTTAAAGCGCTGCTGAGAACTTGAACAAGCGAGATGTGGAATAGAAAGATATAAAAAGTGGAATTAGGCCAAGCATCTCCTCCTGCTTCACAAGGCATATGCTGAAGGAGGGCAGAGCGGAAGTGTTAGCGTAGGATTTGATTTCCTTAGACTTCTGAGAAATCCAAATCCAAGAACATACTGAAACATTTGAGGGATCTTGGGGCCAATTTGCTCAAACAAGCGTGGATTCACACTGAGATTACTCCACAGACAGATCTGAGATGGCCCTTGTTACAGAAGTCCCAACATAACAGTTGGTCTTAAAAGCAAGCGTCTGCAGAGTCCGTGCAAGTGAAACGGGGCTGGCGTCCCCCGTCAAGAATGAGGAGAAGTGACATAAGTTGTTCTCCTTTTCAAGCCTCTAAAAATACATTATCAAAGCTGTCAGCTCTGCAGGAAGTCTGGTCTGTAAAATTGGATGAATTCTGGCGAATGTTAGAGTTCACGCCGCAGATCTGAAAGTCAGGCGGCGGTGCTGAGTGCCTGGGCAGTGCGGTGGGGAACAGTTCTCCTGGCAGAAAATACCTGCTTTAAAGTTTTCCTGCACTAGCTTAAAATAGAGACCAGACAAAGTTAACTGGCGACTAAAATGTTTAAAAAGCATTATTTGCTTTTTGGTTTTATATATTGGTTTTATAGCATGTGTTTGTAACAGCAGGAGAGCGCACCGGGGTAAAAACATGAAGGAAGGAATTCATGATGAAGATTCATGGAACAGAAGACGGGAAAACTGTTAGCGCTACCTGACCTGGGAAGCTTCTTGCCCCGAATTGCTGGGTTTTGGAAAATTCCTTATTTATCCCATATGCCACACGCTGTTAGCCACAACAGCTCTTAGCCACAAAACTGGCAACTTCCAGATTTAGGCTCGTCACACCGATTTACACAAGATCAGAATTTATCTTTTAATGCAAAACACTGTGCTTAGCTGCTGGTAACGGGGATGTCTTCTGCACGAGTATCAAACTGGAGTAAGCCCCTGACTATGATAAAACACTCTATGCAAGCTAGCATGCTTTTCTAAGCTTCATGAAGACAGTTTGTGCCTTGCTCCCAATTTTCTAAAGGTTTTAGTTGTATAATCTCTAACTATCCAGGCTCNCCCCTGACTATGATAAAACACTCTTTGCAAGCTAGCATGCTTTTCTAAGCTTCATGAAGACAGTTTGTGCCTTGCTCCCAATTTTCTAAAGGTTTTAGTTGTATAATCTCTAACTATCCAGGCTCTTGGCATCTCACAAAAGGGCGTATGGCCTTGACTGCGCAGTACAGCAGGCACTTCAAGGATGTGCCAAGAAATGGCTCTGCTCCCTTGTGCCTCCCCCTAGAAATTAATAATTTAACTGTGGCAAAAAAAAAAAAGCTTCTGACTTTGGTTTTCGTTCTGCTGATCTTCTGGGGTTTTTTGTTTGGGTGGTTTTGGTTTGGTTTTTTTTACATTAGAAAAAGCAACAAAACCCCCATGGCTAAGTCTGCGTTTAGTGTGGCGTGGGTGACATAAACGTCTTTGCCTTTTTGCCAGATTCCCTGGAGAAGCTGCCAGTCCTGTGCCGGGCAGCACCCCTGCACTGAGCACCTCTGCCCAGCCGTGCCGAGCTTCCCGCTCCCCGCCAGAATTCACGCGATGTCGTACAAAGCACTTCAGTGACTTGAAACATGAAGCTGTAGTCCTTTGAAGTGATTTTTGTGTTTACCCTTTAGAATGCTTGGATTTATTTCTGTTTTCCTACTTTGGCTTTAAATTCGTATTTTATTTTATTCGAGCAAAGAGCAAAAATGGAGGAAAACCGAGTAGCGCAGCTGGCTTTGCAAAGCTCATCTTGTACAAAGCAGTAGCCTAAGAGCTAGGAATTGTGCAGTTCGGTCCCTGTGGCACAATTCAGTTGCCGTTAAGGTTTGTAGGAGACTTTTCATTGACTTGGTGGAAACTAGATGAGGCTCTTAAATTACGCATAAACAGTCTGCTGACGGCCTCGGTACGCGTGATTTTTCACCTAGTGAAGATAGAAGAAATGTTTTTAAGACTATTATTGCAGTTTGTAGCTCGGCACAAATTGCTCTTGCTTCTGTTAGGCTGCACGCTTTCTTCAGTACATCGAAGTTTGATATGCATAAAGTGCAGCGCTGAGCTGAGATTTACACAAGACTAAGGGCCGGGCAGTCAATTACCGTGGCTGCGGTAAGAACGCTTTCTGACAGGACCCTAATGAAGACCTCTGTAGGAGTGGAAATTACACTTCGGCTATACAGTTCTCTAGTCGTATCTCTTAATGACTGGCGGTTGTGAAGGCAGCGATACTCCTGCCGTGATACCTGAATGTAAATAAGGAACATGACTGAGCGTTAGGGAGGCGGCTGGCGTCGCATTGCCAAAATCTAGCAGTCTCGTAGGCTTGCAGCAGAGGCAGGCACGTCTCGGCGCATGTGGGCAAGGCTTTCCCTCCACCCTGCGACGCTGGGAGCGGAGAGGCAGCTCGAGGATCTCTCTTCACACGCGGCTCTGTCTCTTGCAGCAAACCTGCGCTAGTGGACGTTCCCCCTTCTGCTCAGGGTTGTCTCACCTGTTTCTGAGGATGCCAAATCTCTCAGACCTTGTAACACGTTTTGAATTCCCCTGGGATTTGTCCACTGAGGATGGCCGCTGGCTGTTGGGGTAACGCCAACGGAATGGTTGCCCAGATGAAAGCCGTAGGGATGGTGACTGCTGATCTGCAGCTCCAGAACTGGCATTATTTTCTTACGGTAGGGTATGTCTCTCAGAAGACCCAGGGAGGGGGGGAAAAGTTTCTGTTCTGAGATCTAGGGTAAAAGTAACCACTAACTAACATGGTTCATCTCGGATGTGGACTCTGTTAAACCCAGCTAACTAGCAGGAAATAGATGCAGGTACTAGGAGCCGAATAGCCATGTTGCATACGCGGCTAGAGATCCAGCAGTAGAGGTTGTAATGAAATACGTATTTGTTTCCAAACAGGCAGGGTGATTTAAATATGTATCAGCTACATGAAGGTACAGAATCTCTGTAAAGAAACAGAAGTTGATTGCAGCAACTGTTGGGTTTGTACCACTGCTGCTTGTAGCGCTGTTCCCTACTCGGCTCAAAATGATGATTATAAAGCACAGCTCGCGAAATTACACCATTTTCTTCTGTTAGTCATCGTTGTTCGTACTGAATATATTTGCTCTCTCCAGCTGATACTTTTGTCTGAAAAATTCAATTGTCTAGAAAACAACCCAAGTACTTACTGAAGGAAAACAGTCTGTATTTATACATTAACATTTAAGCTGCTGCAGCGCTATTTCTTACATTTAGACATGTTAGGAGGAAAATAAGTCTGTATTTTTAAAGCAGGCAGAAAAAAAAAAAATCCGCTGGAAATTAACAAAGTGATGTTGAATGGCGGTGCCAGCACGGTTTTTTTTCTTGAATGAACCCCTGTGTCCTGAGATCTTTCCGTGTACAATTTGTGAGGTAGACACTTGAAAAGCTGTTTCAAACATATGTTAGGGCTTCAGGCTTTCCTTGTTACCATAGGGCTAAAGGATTGTGAGGTGTGTTATGTGATCTGCTGTGCGTGGAACAGAATGTGGACCATACCACATTCTTAGAGCATTATAATGAGGTTTTACCTTCATTACAAGATAGATTATAATAGTATAACATTGACACTGTTGTACGTTCCAAGTAACTCTTCAGAGAGTGTGTTCTCCAACAAGTCATGCCACTTCCTGAGGTGCGGCTTTAATGTGCTTCAGAGCTCCAGGAAGAGAGAGACTTTGCAACCAAATTATTTTCCTGTATCACATCCAGCCACAGGGAAAGTGCGGGGTTCGGTTGTGCAGAACAGCACGCAAAGGGGCCTTGTGCTGCCTTCAAAGTTGTCACAAGGTAAAGAACAACCCTGGAAGCTGCTCTTGTACAGCTGAGAATGGAGAAGATGTTAATGAAGTAAGTTGTTTGTAAAAGCAATTACGTACTAGATTAAAACCGAGTTGAGGTTTTATTCGGGTGGTATTTACATGTGGACAGGGCGAAGCCGCATTTAGGGTTCAGTAAGACATGACCTTTGTTGGTTCTTCTGTGCGACAGTAGATTTTTATATCTGGGTAGCTGAATGTTAATGCATAAAAGTTCCTATAACTACATAAACCGGGTAACGCTTGGAACTGAAGGTAGAAATTATGAATAAACTTATTTTTGTCTCCTACATTAAATATAACTATTCCTGGGCTTTGAAAATGCCATGTTGTTCTTCACAGAAGACGAGATGCAAAACTCACGACTGATCTTGTGCAGTTGTGCCTTCTCAGCTGCCGAGATAGTTCTTCCATTAAATACAGAAATTCTCTTTAGTTCTCTTAAATTGTTCTGTGCTGCTACTGTCAGGTGTTAAGTAGCTCCTAGATTTCTTACTATGTTGAATAACTGGCCTTGATATTGAGGAGCTAAGGTTTCTAAATCCCACTGTCATAACTCTTCCGACTTAACAGAATAGCAGCTGCAGTGCTCAACGCCATTAAGAGTTGAGCTCGGTGATTCTGAAGTATTTTGAGCAGCTCTGGCGCTGGGAGTCCATGGTTTTAAGATTACAGGGGTTTGGAGCTACGTAGTCGTATTGTGTTGCTAGATTGCTTTAGTTCTGTGTGCACTATTGCCCAAACTTAATACACTGAAATACTAGTTTTGAAGCTGAAAAACAGGGCAGACAAAAATCCTAGCAATTTGAACTGTGACTTCTTAGATCACGCTATACAAAAACCTTAATATTGGGTAGGGTGACTTTAGGATGAAGAAAAACATTTCGATATCAAACTCCCGCAACATAGGAGAAGCATTTTTGATTCAGTTGTTGGCTGATTGCAAATATAATGGAGATGCTTAATTTCCATACGGATGTTTCTGCAGGGTAACTGTAGGCACGTCCAGCTCTTGTCCGGCAGCTTATAGCCTTATCTACCTACTTCTTACAATGGGTATTAGCTTCGCAGGAAACGGAAGTGTTGGTGGGAGGATTTCCCCTTGCCCCCATCCCTCCCCAGAGGCAAAACAAAGGGAAAAAACCCCACCCTAATCCTTTGAAGTTTCTTGCTCTTGTGACATATAGATTAATGTAATGATAATACATATTTTAAAAACCAGTGATATTTTCCCAAGCTTGTTTTTTGTTATGTATTCATGCACACCTGAAATACAAGAAAAGGGAAAGGTCGAGTTTTGCTCGTGGGAAATGTTCTGGGTATTGCTGGGGAAAACTGTGTGTTTCTCATGCCTCTGTCATATCTTCCTATTTTTTCTGTCAGCCACCTGATCGCTGTGAACCTGTTTTTGAAGATAGTCTATCGCTACACTAAAACACATTCCTCCCTCTCAATTCAGCATTCTGCAGCGCTGTGAAGTTTAAGCTTTCCAATGGAGAAATGGGCTTTTAACAAGCCAGAATATTTTTCTTGGGGAAAGGGCATAGTTTCATGCAGTCACTGTACCCTGGGGTAACTTTATTAAATTACATGATGTTAATTTGTAATTTTGCTGACCTGGTAGGTAGGGATGGATTCTGTGAACTTGCATGCACATTGCCATAAACATCGAAGTAAGTATGTGTTGAGCTTGAATGACGTTGCTGAAGTGGATAGTTCTGCTGCTTTCATGGAAGCAATTCCTGTGCCACTAGGAACAGAATACGGCCACCTGTGCTAAAGCAACTGGGTGGTTTTATTACAGCAGTTCTATACTCATTTGCCTAAATCCGATTCTGAGATAGCTGCCAACTCAGTGAGGTTTGTTCAGGGCTTTTGAAACTGCTGGAAGCTGGAGGGTTCACCCGGCTATGTGTTGGCCCGTCTAAGGAGTATTAATAGCTAATTTTAGTCATGGTCCAGATAAAGCCTGAGCCTCGGAACTTCTCTCAGCTTCTCTGGGTGTGAAGGAGAAGCAGAGCTGTGCTTCCGAGTAAATTGTGCATTGAAACCGTGAATGCTCTGAAAGCAAAACGCACGTGGTGTTGCGAAATCAGTGGTGAGCTTTGACTCCTTGTATCAACTTAAAATGGTTTTGCAAACAATGATACGGGCTCGCGTTCAAGGACAAAGTGAGCCCTGCTTATGTCTAAACTGTTTGTGAAAGGCTGCTGTGAGAAACCTTAATGAAGTTTCTGGAACAAAAAATTCGCAACTCTGGAATATAAATGAACCGCTCATGGGAAGCAGAATAAATAACAGCAATCTTATTTCAAATTAATGCTTCCTCTCTCCTAGCCAGCCTCTTCCACATCAAGGGGATGTGCAGGCGAGAAAGCCTGGCGTTCCACTCCCTAACTGGGGAGCGTTACTGGGCGAAACCGGGATGAAAGATGTGATATTGCTACGGGATGAAAAGGGAATTCAATAGGTAGTGTTCTGTTGAACTGAATACTACCAGGGGTAGGGTAGAAATGCCACAGCACTGGCAGGCTGTGATGTAGTTGGTGCTTTTAGGGCTTTTGCAGCCATTTTCTTTCATGTGTCAAGACCGGATGAGGCTCGATAGGGCCAGTGGGACGTGGGTCGCTGTAACGGGGTGATTGAAGCTCAAAAACTGCTGCCTTCTCAGTTCAAAGAGACTTTATACTTCCCCTCGCCATTTTGCTATAAGAGGAGGATGTGCTTCTTTTGTATTTGGACTCGATTGAAAACAAAAGACTGCTTTTTTTTAATGTAAGTGTCTCATTAGCACTTTCTGCTTGCGAATAAATGATTGGCCGCTGGAAATGCATTGATGTTTTAATTGCTTTCGCTTTATTGGCAGAGAACTTTCTGAACATCTTTAAAGCCTGCGTTCTTCCACTCCCTGTTAAAAGACCTTTTTTCGGAGAGACCTCTTCAGTGCTGATGCTTTCTGATAAACGCTGCAAGCCTTTAAATGAGTTGCCTTCCATGCAGCTTGGCTGTCTGTTTTCAGTCCTCTCTCAAAATCGGAATGACTCGTCACCTGGTGCGGAGGAAGGACAGCCGCGTTCTTAGTAAAACCCGTGAGGAATGGTTAGTCTTCCTGACTTTGAAACGCTTGGTCTGGTTTGGCTGAACGGGCTGTTCAAAACAACCGTAGGGCAGCATTGCTTGGGCCTGGACGGTCTCATCTGTCTTCCTCTTTGGGCAAGCCTTCGGGACTTTTTCCCCAAGCTCCGCTCTCAGAGCAATTGAACTGGGAATTTGGGGAATCCTGTTGGCAACGCTTGCCAAATTCTCTAGTTCGGAACATTCAAAATCCTGTGCTTACAATTGGTTCAGTGTTTAAAAAAAATAGTTAGGTGTTTTAAAAATAAATAAACAAATTCCATATATATAGCGTATTTCATCCCGTTATTATTACGCTTGATTTAAGTACTAAGGAGTTTTTTTCTCAAAGCATAGCCTTCTGTGGGAATATGTTCAAATGTTCACTAAATGTGAGTCTTCACTAAGCAGTTTCAGAATTAGACTTTTCATGTTTAAGACAAAATATTTATTTTGGGGGGGTTTAAAGAAAATCAGTGTTTCCTATAAAGCTGTCTTCAGAGGTATTTACAAAAATGTTAGGAACCATTTGAGTAGATAAGAAATATTCATCAGAATCCTTGGAGGAAGTTTTTCTTCCCTCTTTCCGCCACAGGCAGAGACAAGGATGTGACGAGCAGGAAGAGAAGGATCGCAGAGAGCCTATCTTGTGATACAGTTTGATTTCAGCTAATGCATTGCAAAACACTTCTTTCTTTGAGAGATGCAGGATAGAGTTTCTCTATTATTGCACTGTTGCTGGATACATTTTTTTTCTAACAAAGTACTGTGTTACATAAAAGATTTTTTTCCGTTTTTATGACGTTTCTTGTGTTCTGCCTGTTCTTTGGTCAAAAGCTAGGTGTGCATCACGTACCATTTCTGTTATTCAGCCAAGATGTGGTTAGAAGCCTAACGTGAACCATAAATATGTCCATAGTATTCCTCAAGAGTCATCTTGGGGCTAGGGGCCTGAAATACTGAATTTAGGTAGACATGCCAGTTTATCAAACGGTTGTAAAGTTAGTTAATCTTGAATAACTGAACTCTCAGGATTTGGTAAATTATTTTACCTATTTTTACCCCAAAGTGAACTTTTGCAATGGGATTAAGACTTGGTCTGAAATTTTACCGCGCTTTTTCTTTATGGCTCTAAAATTTTTGAAAAGCTTACATTGCATTTTTTTATATGGTGTGAAAAATTTCAACAGTTAAAAATTTGGCCAGCTCCTGCCATTGATGTGCATACAGGACCAGGCAGTGTGATATGTTAAACCTTTGAAATCTTTCTATGGGCCTGTGCCATGGCTACCACTGTCAGCCAGAGCCCGTGGGCTTGCTCTGTACCACTTTGGGAATGGGTTTGTGTTACTTTCTTATTGAATGCTATGTGCAAACAAAATTTGAAATAATGCCGTGAATGACCCTACTCACTGACTGCGTGAAACAGTAGATCGAGTGAGTTAGGTTTATCGGTGTTAACAGCTATTCACGCTGGGCAGTGTCAGCAAAAGCAAGTGTGCGTGTTACCAGCTTGAAAAGAGAATTGGGGAGAAGGACACAACAGTCACTTTAACCCTGTATTTGCCACTTTTAAAAGAGGAATTAATGGTGTCTTAGGAATAAAAGATAAGTTCGTCTGATTTAGTACCTTGAATTCGCCTACTTGAACAACTTCCAGGACTTAACAGCTGAATTAGCACTGCTGTGGAGATTCCTGCTATATGGAGTTTTAAAGCTTTAGTTTAAAAATGCAGAGTGCGTACAAACTAGAACACTTGGATGCGGTCTTCAAAAATACCAAAGCATTTTAAACCTGTTTTCTTGCTCCTGAGTGTTTAAATCCTGAGAGGTTGAAAATACACAGGNGCCTTGAATTCGCCTACTTGAATAGCTTCCAGTACTTACAGCTGAATTAGCACTGCTGTGGAGATTCCTGCTATATGGAGTTTTAAAGCTTTAGTTTAAAAATGCAGAGTGCGTACAAACTAGAACACTTGGATGCGGTCTTCAAAAATACCAAAGCATTTTAAACCTGTTTTCTTGCTCCTGAGTGTTTAAATCCTGAGAGGTTGAAAATACACAGGTAGGCTGAATGGGCAGTGAGCTGAGCACTGTTGGTTCTCCTACTGATGCACAGCCCCCAAATCAGCACTGTGTTCCCTTCAATGAAACCAGATGCCTTCAGGTCCTCTTTACTTCCAGTACTGTAAACAAGTGCGTGGTTTTAAAGATGGGAGAGGAAGGTCAAGGATCAAGCTTTATAATCAGTTTGTCCTTGCCAAATGGAAAAGGGAGACACTCACTCCCTTTCTGCTGCGAATGTAGTTGATAGGCCTTTGATACAGCTTTCTGCTTTCCAAATATTTCTACTGCTACTCCTTGAAAATGAGCGAGCCAATTTACTTGCTGCGTATTGATTTTTTTCTTTTCCCTCTCCCTGTTTGGTTTAAGAAAAAAAAAAAAAAGAAAAAAGGCAGACAGTGGAAGAAAATTAAACGGTGGTACCAACTCCTTGTGCAGTTCTTGGTTATGGAAACATTTCTGCTGCACTTTATGCAAAGCATCAGTTAAATAACCCAGGCTTAAAGCTTCCGGGCCACAGGACTTCCTAAAATGATGGGCAGGTATTTCGGAGGAATGTTATTCCATGATACTTGTAGCAGGAGGCCCCTGCAACATTAATTTTTCCTGGTTATGCGTTGCACGTTCCCGAAGAAGTGTTGTCACCTTTTGGAGAGGCTTTTTAAATGACTGAAGATAAAACAGCATGCTGAATTTGTAAGTGAAGGTGGGGAAAGCAGTGCCCCACCAAGTCTGCCTGTTACTGCGGAGAGTGATGGTGGAACGTGGACCAAATCCCCGCAGGCGCAGAGGAGGTGGACGACTCCTGTAAGCTGCGGGAGAAGCCATGCAGAAAACCCGCCTTGTAACGTTACTGCATTGCTTGTTAGGCTTCTGTGCAGGAATGCTTCTAACCATGCTTCTCCATAGCTCCTGTACAAGTAATTTCACTTTTTAAAAATAGACCGTATCAGTCGGCAAGTGTTGTTCAGATGGTTTATGTTAACTCTTGTCAAGCTGCAACTTTTCCACAGCTGCTCCCGAATTAAGTATGTGTCGATGTAGTAAAATCTCTAGCCAGAAAATACGGTCGGTCTGTTCTCAAACGAGAAGATTAAAGAATGGCTTCGCAGCAAATAGCATTTACTCTTAGACTTTGTATGGGGGCGTGAAATATCCCCTTCCCCATGAAAGTGTGGGCGAAGTTTCAATTAATTTGTTGGGTTCTTGAACTTGCTGAAGACAGGAGGACTGTTTAATGCAGGGGAGAAGAGGAAGGAGGTATTTCAGGTATTCCTCTTGCGCTTTAGTAAAAGTTAAATAATTTTTAATGATGTTAATTATTTGCCACCTTCTCTGTGTTGGCACATACTTTAGACTCACTGAAATGATAACTTTCCTTCATGAAAGCAAAGAAAAAAAGAATGCAAACTCTGGCATGGAGTAGTAGATGTTTTATGAAGAGAATGCCATGTACGATTTTATAGCTTTCCTGAATTCGTGAACATTTCAGAGTTACTTTTTCAGATTGGACTAAATCTAGGTCTGGGAATTTTGTGAATTTGTTTAATGTATCGCGTGCACTTACCTCCTTTTTATCAGTGTTTCCTCTCTTAGTCTAAAAAACCCCACCCTTGCAACTTTTTGCGAGAGCGCCTGTGTCAGATCGTGGAGTGTCGCACCCAAGAGGCGAGGCGGATTCAGAGACCCTTTAATCCGTTTCCCAATCCATAAAACGGGATAATACTTACCTGCTAGATGCTTACCTACCTCACAACAAAAAATAATTAACTAATGTTTTTAAAGAGCTTTGAAAAGTAATATTATTCTATTAAGACCATCTTGTGTGTGTCCGACAGGCTGTCAAACAAACCCTTGCAGAATGTTTATCCTTCCATACAGCCTGCATCATAAGATGCTCTGAAAAATCCAGAGTGGCTCCCAAATTCTTTGCTTTAACATACCTTTTACAAAAACATTAAAATTTAAGTAAAATCTGTTTTATAGACTTGTATTTTACATGACCAAGACCTAAATGCTAAGGTACAAAGAGGGAGAGATGAGTAAAATTCATCACCAGGTTTGGTGTAAAGAAATAGGCCGTTCTTTCTTTCAAGTGTTACTGAGCACTTTTTGGTCCTTGAGGAGTTACTGCTGATCCTCACCCTGGTGCTGGCTGGTTCTCCTCGTCCATGGCGGGAGCATTCCTATTGCGTGGTGACTTCCTTCCATCCTCCCTGCCAGGAAGGCAGACCCGCAGAGGTAAGGCACTCGAGTGTGTTACAGACGTCTCCTATTCGACAGATTTCTGAATAAGCTGCTGGTGGTTTGCACGCCTGGGATGCGCTCCTTAACGCGAAGTATCAAGAGAAGTCATTAGGCTCTAAGCACATATTCACAGGATGCTTAATGGATCAAGTGTGCACAGAAAGAAGAGCTTGGCAAACTGAATACAAAAAGGAAATGAGAAATAGCGCTGTGGGGCTTGGGGCTTGGTGGCGTGTCTCGCTTCTCCGTGTGGTCCCAGGGCTTAGCAGCACTGAGAGCCTGGGCTGGTTGGTGATCTAAGTCAGTGAGAGCCTGGAACCAAGCGATCGTGCCTTTCTGGTGTGCCAAGTCCTACTGTAGTCTTGGTGTCACACTACAGTGGAAGTTTCGATGAAGCTTGCTCAAATTCTTCACCGTTGATAATTCTTCACTGGACATAATATTTAGAATACGTTCCTTTGCTAATATGATAAAATTCCACCTAGATAGCTAAGAAACAGCCCGAAACCATTTTCTACCTCTGTTTTGTTGGTGGTGTCGCTGTCATCCTGTCTGCGTCAGTATCTGCTGCTGGGCATAGTAATGGTTTCTCTGAATTCAGATTTAAAAAGAATAACTAAATTAAAAATCTAGAGGCTGAAGTTGAGGGTTTTGTTGGAAACTTGTTTCGTTTGAGCCCTGACATGCATATACTCCTCATTACTAGCAGCATATTTATATTCTTTTTTGGTATTCTTTTCCCCTTGCAGTTTTTGGGAGGGCTTCTTCCAAGCAAATGCTGATGGTCTCTAATGACCGTGGGAGGATTTTCATTTGTCATTTTGCTGTTGATAGGTGTCATAGAAGCCAGCTATTACATTTTGTCTGTACCCCTAAAAATACGTTCTTACTTGTGCAGTACTGCATGTAGCTAAAGAATCATTCTTTGAGGTGAGCTAGGTGGTCAATACAAGAAAGAAAAGACTACAGAAGGACTAGGAGAGTGTAGAAAGGTGTAGCGGTATTTGTGTTGTATGTGTGTTTGGTGAAAGTTATTTACAGCCTACAGGGTCTGAGCTATGGTTGATACAAGCTAATGGAAAATTTCTCTTGATTTCAAAGGAGTTGAACTGAATTTGTTTGCGGATTTGTCCCTAGAGCGTTTTTCGCATTGTAGCTTAAGCTCCTTGGCTTAGGATCCTCGTATTTCTACAAGTCAAATGACCTTGATGTGAACTAGCACAAATGATTGTTTGAACTCCGGAGTTTTCAGTTTCTAGTGTTGCCCAACATGACAAGAGAAGTCTGTCAATGCCGTGCGGTGGTATGGGATTGTCTGGGTTATGCGACTGTGCAACTGTGGATGCTTTGTTGGAGTTTAACAACAAAACCCAAACAATAGGTAAACAACAAGGTGGAGAGTAACCTTGAGATCCCTTCAGTGCTTTCATCTAACACGTGGCTCGTTGTTGCCCAGTTTGGTGGTGACCGCCATGGATTCTCCTGAAACTTTTCTGCTCTTACACTGGATACCTTAAAGCTCCGTGCTGTGAGGTTAACTGTGTTGTGGACTACTCTGGGCTCTGCAGGGCCCTGTCATGGGAGTACTGGCCTCAATGATTACTTTGAAGCCCGTCTACCTAATGCTGGGTTTAACTGTGCCATTGCACTAATGGCTGCTTGTTACTCTACCGTCAGCGATATGTTTCAGCCCATGCTCTCTCCTGCCTTATGGATATTTTTTAATAGGGTCACTCTGTTTCTTTGCTGCAGGATATGTCTGCGCACATTTTTACCTCTTTGCCAAGAAGTTTTAGCTTTAAAAGTCTGAAAATGGGTCAGCTCACAGTTGTGGTAGGAAGTATCTGAACCCTTTAGTATTACTTGCAATATGGTCACAGTATTTACTTTTCAGCAATGCTGGCAAAAATACTAATAATTTCTTCAAAATTAGGTGCGTGAAGATTACTCGCAAAAGCATAACTTCTGTGCATGTTCAAACGGCTTCTGCTGCTGGGGTGATATGCTGCTCCGGGGGAACTCTGCAGTCCAAAATGCTGCAGCTGTTTTCAAGACTAGGACAGACTTAGTGCAATAGAATAAGCCAGTCCTTGTCCACATGCTCTACTGCATAAGCCATGCCTCAGAGAAGGTTCAGGACCCAGATCCACTGGACTGAAGTTTTCTGAGAATTTCCATCCAGAGAACAATGAGGATTTGTGAAGAGGCTTTCTTTAAGGTAATACAGGTGTACCTGCCGTGATCACTCTGTTGGCAGGTTCTTTGATAATAGCACTGTGGGACCTCTTTATATGCATCGTACGTGGCATCAGAAGCGCTACCTGTATCAAGTGAGTGAGTTTCTCCCATCTTAATCGGGAAGAGAAATCTCTTGGGGACTGCCTTCATGGTATTTGTACGGCATATAGCAAAGCAGAGGCTGGTATCTGTTCAGGATGCCGGGGTTATAATCTAGGAAAAACGTGCTTGGCATTTTCTTCTGTAAACTCTTTTGCTCCATGAGCCTTCCTGAGTAGTTTTCTAAAACCTGGAAAAAGTCTGAAACAAACTACTTCAAATAAAGCTGTTGTCCCTATTCAGAAGGATCAGATCTCTTTTGATAGAGACAAAAATATGTCCCTGATTTATGTTATTACATCATCCATGTCTTTGTTAACCCTGCTCACCTCTGTCTCTCTCTCTCTCTCTCTCTCATGGCAAGAAATGCTGTTAGTTCTCAGAAAAGACTTATGAGGGGTTGAATTCTCTTCAGTTTACAAGAAGATGATGCAAGCAAGTTCAAAGCAAACGCCTGGCCCGGTGTTCCAAGAGGAAGGTTTTTATCCAATAAATAGCTAAATCGGAGGGAGGAGGTTTCACTGGTAGCAGTTTGGAGATGAAGGTTCAATTTCCACTTGAATGAGGCCTCTCTGGATAACCTCCCTTAAGTGGAGAGCTTATAATAGCTCAGCATACAGTGATTTAAATGTGTACTAATTAAAGCATTTATTAATTGACTGATGTTTTGATTTTGTTGATACTTTTGAAACAAAAAAATGCAGAATTTTCTTTAAAATACTGAAGGCAATGTTTTCCTTAGGCTGCTACAGGAATACAGCATGTGTGAATTTGCCCGTGCAGCTGCCTGTGTGAGGAAGAAAGTCACGTTTTTCTAGGCAGAATTCAGCCGGTTTACGTGTTTGAGTCTTACAAATCACACATTAAAGCACAAATAGTTGAGGCAAAGAAAATTACGGTGGCTGTCAGCTGGCTGAGAAACAGAACTATGTAAACAGCAACCTAATGTTGAAAGTGGAAGTAAGCAACACGAATCTGAGCTTTAACGTGGAAGCGACAGAGTAAAAATTTATACATTGAACTTCTTTTTTTGATTGATTTTTAAATGTTTTCGTGGGCTAGAAAATGCTGAAGAGCCTTTTAGGAATATTTCTTTAGCAGTCCTAGTGTTTGAGCATCAATGCTGGAAGCTAAATATCTTTCTTAAGCTATTTCTGTTTATATGTACAGCAAGTAGCTTTGGTCTTAGAGGAGGCATTCTTATAAATATTCTTATTTCTTATAGATGGTTAAATTGCGTTGTGATAATGAGGTATTAAAGTTTTATGTATCATGCCTTTTCAAAAAATGTGTCGTAATTTCAAAGGGGCAGGGTGGCATGCTCTGTAGTGTAATAAAAACTCTGTGGGAACGTTTCATCGTGTTTAGGTGAACAATTCGGCAGTATTTCTGTGGCAGTACTTTAAAAAGATGGTAAAATAAATCAGCCTGTGAATGTTTTGACCTCTGCTTTTGAAATGTTCTCAGTACGTCATAGCTGGCTTGTATCAAACAAGTATCTTGCTCTTTAGAGTGAGTTTTCTTTAGAAGCTAATTGAAATAGTTTCCTATCAGAAAATCACAATGATTACATGCACCTGTAAACACTTCAAGATCATTTCAGCCAAAATTGCAGCCCGATAAACTTCGAGCGTGTTGCAGCACGATGGCTCGGCCTCAGAAGTTTCTGCAGCGTGGCAGAACTGCGGCACCTTTAAAACCTCAGCAGGACTCGGGTAATCTCGTAGGTTAACATGAACACAAAATGAGGCTTTTTTGCTGTTGGAAGTTCTTGCTACCTTTCAGTTATCAAAAATCTTACTCTTCTGACTGTTCAAATCCAAATTGGAACACAAACCATGGTCAAAACAGTAGGCTTTCCAGTGGAATCCAGTATTTCCCAGTAATCTAGTATTAATTCTGTTATTCATAACATACTGCTGAGGTTACTCAGATCTGAAATCATCCGTTCTGGGTAAAGTAGGAAACGTGACAGTTGAGGAACATCCACCCTAAATCCTGCTTCTTGGGGGAAGTTGTGAAGCTCTCTGTTCCTTGAAATGGTATCTGTACTGTATCTCTTGTGAGTGAGGCCAATAAATGCTTGCTGTGGTAGTGGCTGCAACAGCAAACCCAAAACGAGCCGACCACCCAAAAGAAGATTTACTAGCAATTTAGATTAGTAATGGAGCTATTGATGATAAAGGTAAAAGGGAACAAACTGGTTAAAAATAAGTCATTAATATTCCAGTATACGGGGTGGAAGTTGAAAAATATTGTTATGTTTCAATATAACAGCGTGTAGGTGGTTATATTACAAAAGTTAATTTAATGCATAAGCTGCCTCAGAACTTGCTTTGCTCCCACGTCTATCTTTTTCCCTTTTACTGTCTGGATAGGTAACTCAGCTAGAACGTGTTTTCATTGCCTTTTTTTTTTTTCTGCACCTCTAACTATTCTGTTCTATAGAGGAATCAACTTCTAGTTTTAATGATGGGTGAAAACTTCCTTAGAAGCAGTTTATATTTTACCCAAAATATCTGAAACTGCAAAAAAGTCTGTAAGGTTGTTTTTTTTAGTTTCTGTCATCCTATGTGATCATTTCTTTGTTTGAATCAGTACATANTATAGAGGAATCAACTGCTAGTTTTAATGATGCGTGAAAACTTCCTTAGAAGCAGTTTATATTTTACCCAAAATATCTGAAACTGCAAAAAAGTCTGTAAGGTTGTTTTTTTTAGTTTCTGTCATCCTATGTGATCATTTCTTTGTTTGAATCAGTACATAAGGCAACGGACAAAGACGTACTGACAGTTTATATTTCATAGCTTGTTCCTTGGCATGTTTGGAAGCCTGAGCTGTGAGGGTGTTCCTCCTCCCTTGGTTGTCCGTTTTCACTGTTTTCATTTCTACTTGAGGAGTAACTCCCAATGCCAAATACCATCCTTCCCTTGTACTCGAGAAATCCAACTGAAGCACAGGGTCAGACGGGGATCCTCCTGCGATCCCTGAGCGGCAGGAACGCTGGGCTGTACAGCCAGCAGATGGGTTAGCGTAGCAAGCGCTCTGTGTTGTACGTAGGCCATTCTCCCTGTTCCTCTGTTCAGTTAGACCCCGGTTATTTATTGTCTTGTATCTCGAGTTAGTGGAAGTCGTCTCTGCTTGACTGTAATTTGAAGGTGCCTGAGGATATGAAACAGCCCAGCACTGAAACCGTGACATGTTGGTCTGACACCAGCTGTAACACTTAATTTCCTCAGTAATAAACCCGAGTAAAAACACTGCCTACCATGAAAGCGGCAGATAACAGCTATCATCATGGAAGGATTCAGGGAAAGATATAGTTTTAAATACGTAGATCTGTTACTTGAATTAAATAAAATTCCTATTTTTGGCAGCTCCTTGAAATACGTTTCGTTTATAAAATATCTGAGGAATAGTTGGACAACAGCCTTGAGACTAAGAAAAGCATCTTTTTTGTAATTGCTTATGTCTAAAAGGCTCTCTAAAGATGCAAAGAAAAGGTATGCTTTTCTTTCAGAACTAAATTTTTTGTCTTGGTGTAAAAGCTACATAAGAGGGGAAGTAAAGGATTTTCAGAGAACGTGGTTTTGATGCAGAATTGCCATTTCTAGTAGCTGATCCCTTGGAAGAACTTCGGCATGTTTTAATTACAAACGGATCGTGTTCTTTCTGCAAGCCAAGCCCTTTCCATACCAAATAGCATCACTATGCTATATTGTCTGCAGTTCCAGGAATGATGTTGCTGTTACAATTACCATCCCGTGGGCTTTACTCGACCCTAAAGCACATCTGTGTGTTTTTTCCTATGCCGTACATATTGAGGTTACTGACAAATGGGGTAGGTACAGAAATGGTTTTATAATGCCAAATTCTGTAATGCTGGAACATATCTCAGTTGTGGGTTACAAACCAACATGGATTTATTGGTGGTCAAAAAGAAGCGGAACTAAAATTAGAATTCATTAACGTGGGTGCTGTTCAATACTGAGCTTAGGCATCAGAGCACTCGAGCAGTTACTGAGAGAGAAGTGCTGATGATGTCAACTGGACGCATTCCTCTCTAGGCTCTGAAACATGTTCAAAGTCCAGCCGTACACCGGTTGCCAAGAGAAGAAAGTGACCTGTCACATTCATTTACAAAACTGATTTCATAAAAGTGAGGAAGGAAATAAGAACACAGCATGTAAAAAGAGAAATAAAATGAAAAATAAACCCCACTGTTCTAGTTATGTGATAGAGCTTCCCTGGGAAAAAAACAAGCCACCTCAAGAAGCCTGAATTTAGGCTTTCAAATCCAGACCGTTTCAGCCCATCTTCTTTCCTAGCAGCATGTATCTAATGAAAACTGTTTTCGTACCGTTAGACTAGTCTTAAGTTTCTGGTTAGCCTTTGCTTTTCCTGGTCAGAGAATAATGGGCTGCTGTTATTTGAATTCCAGCACTGAGGTTTAGACCTGTCCTGTCCAAGACAGATCTGGTTTGGGCACCTACTCGCTATCTGATACTTTCAGTAGTGAGACGAACTTGAGAGGCACGAGGCAGAAATGCATTCTATCTCGTATTTCTGATATAAAAGCCGCACTCAAACAGAAGCATCCAACAGCTCTGTGTGTGTGTATATAGTGATCTGTGCTGTAATGTCTGTCTTCTGAAGAACATTGTGCTGCCGTGACGTGGTCACGGTGTGCACAGGCTGAGTGGTGGAGCCATCAGCGCCTCTCAGAAGAACGTACACCCCTGTTTATTTTTGCCACGGGTTTGCTAAAATATGTACGTTGCTATCTGAGAAGCTGTTTTTATCACAGGCTTTACAGCTTGATGATCCACTGCTTTCAGAGTTCCCTCCGACGGGCAGAGGGATTGCAGTCTGCACAAAGAGCAGGAATTGTGCTAACCTAACGTTCCCATTTGTGCTGCCGAGAGTCACGAGGCCACGAGCAGAGCTGCATCTGAAACTGCACTGTGAAATCTGTAGAGCAAATTTCAGTTTAGATCTTTGTGTTCTTTTTTGCAACTTGCACAGGTTGCCGGTCCCTGCTGTAGTTCCTTATTATCGCTTCAGTCTTCAAAGGCATATTCACAAGTAACACTACCAAGTGAGACAGTAGGCTGTTTCACTTACTGCATCCTAAGAAAATTAAACAAAATATAAAAGCTGCTCAGATAGAGCAATATCAATGTGTGTATGACTTTGCAGTCTTGAACAGCAGAAATCTAGCGAATACAAATCAGACCGTGTTGTGGATCTGCACCGCTCCTCTGAGTTTTAGACTTGAGGCTTGGCCCTTTCTGCTCTTATGTTGTGATGGATTGATCTCGCTTGTGCTTCAAGAGGGTACCATTGGATTGAATTCTGCTTTTTTGCGATGAATCATCCCTGCTTCCCTTTCCTAATACCCGTTTGAGAACTGGCTGCTTCCCCTTGAAGGATCATCCGTACCTCTTTTTTTGTCTCCTGTACCAACTGTTCTCGGACTGCCTGCCTCCGAGGCTTGTACCAGCGCTGCTGCGTGCCGTCCAGTGCTGCTTTCCAGTACGAACATCAGAGCTTTGCCCTGCAAAACCAAGGGATCTAAGCAGTTTGGGTTCTTTTCCTTCAGTGTTTTAGTATCTAACAAAGCATTGTCTTAGCGTAGTATGATTTTCACATGGCGGCAGTTTTGGTGAAAGCAGATGGAAAAGGCGTGTGCTATTACGAAACAAAACCCAAAGCGCTGTCCTGGGGCCTTGGAGACACCCTGAACGTTATACCGTAGGTGAGACTGTGATCATTTGTAGCTGTGAAGGTTGAAAAAGATCTTTCTGTTTACCAGCAAAGCAAAAGTCATCAGTAGCGTGCAATGGGCATGGCATAGCTTGCACATTAACTGCGTGGCTGTGGGCGCTACAACATGTACACGTGCCGACGCTGTGGCCGATTGATGAAGTAGTAATGCTGGCATCTTTTTAGGTGTTGGGACAGATGACTTCAATGTAGCTTTGGGAACAGTCATCCCAAAGATCTGTGATACCTCTACGGAGGAACTCTGCTCTGCAGATCGCGCACAAGCTGGACTTGTGGCTTGGCATAGTTCTAAAGGGTGTTCAGGAGTTTGTAATTGCGTGGGAATGGCATCCACCTGCGCTGTGCTGTTTCCCCACGGGAAGGACGCGTGAGCTCTCGCTGCCATCTTGATAGGCGACACAGGAGTGGGCCGCTCTCGGGTTTCAGGGCAGCCAATTCCATTGAACTTCGGTGATGTAGGTATCCATGCCAGCATGTCACTGACACTTAGCCAAAATAATGCTGCTGATTGCAACTCAGATACAATCTCTGGCTGTTACCTCAGCTTTAGGTTTTACCCGGCTGGTGTTCTCGTGAGCACTACTTGCCACTGAAGCTGGCTGGCTTCCGTAAGAAGAGGGGGCTCTTGCAGGGGCTGTCTCAGTCTTTCACGGGTTACTGAAGTTCAAGTATTCTGCTCCTGAGGTGCTCCTAGAAAGAAGCCTGGTTTAGAAGTAATCTGCTACAGTGACACGTAACTGAACCCTTCCTTTTGACACATCATTACTTCCCCTTCATTCATGGGAGCTTATTTTCCCGAGAATATTTTTGTGAATCTTTTCTCTCTTCCTCTTCTTAAGGCTGCTGTAGTCGGTGATTTTATTCTAAAGCTTAGAGTACTTCCGAGAGTAGCTCGGTAACGTAGTGTGATTCATCCTGTTAGAATATATAAAGGTTAGAAGTCTCTACTACTGTGTACATTATGACAAATACAAGTTTTAGAAATGAATCTGGTAAACTGAATTTTGCTTTAGTGTCATCAATTTAATGTTTTAAACATGAACTATTTTTTTTTTTGCATTCCTATTCATGGCATGGTGAATGTACAGCTGCCAAAGTCAATGGGCTGTTCATAGCTATAGAGGAGCAACACAAACTACTGATCCCAATCTGCGTTACTGGTAGATAGTCTGACTGGTTTTAGTTTGTACCCTACTGGGGGGCAGCCTGGAGACCCTGTTTTTCTCCATAGCGGCATGAGACTAAGCCAGCAGTGTCAAAGTGACCTGACTTTCCTCTCCGACCTGCTTTGCCTGCCCTACATTTGGCAAAATGGATGAGCCAAAGGGTTCCAGATCAGCTAGGTGATCCCTTTCTGGCACCAGTGAGTGCATCACTTGCATTTTGTGGCTGTAACTCACTGTGACAAAACAGAGATAGCAGCTGATACCCGTTCGTGTGTCAGCTGTCCCAAGCAGATCTGTGCTTTCTCTCAGCACTCCCTTGTAACGCTTCATGAGAGCAAACGCTGAGTTACGGTGGGTTTTGGACCTGGTCTTGACCGCTTCATTCTCCTAGAGATCCCAGGGCACTACCTGAAAAGGAAATGGCCAGATTTGGTACTGTTTACCGTGTGGGTGGTGAAGGAGGAAAACTTTCTTTATAAGAACTGGTGTGGTTTTGCACCGCAGGTGCTCAAACAGATCAGCTTGAACATAAGAGCAAACTTTATTTCCCTGGAATACTCTTAAAATACATTTTGTATATGTAAAAATAATCTTCTGGAAAAAATAAAGGCTTTAACTTTATAGAAAGACAGGGAAAACTCAATCCAGTTTGACCTGTACTGTCACCTTAACATTCACATGAATATTTCCAGATTTCTGAAGGTGTCTGTTAGTCTCTGTAGCCTTCCAGTTTCTCAAACGCCTGCTTTCTCTTTTCTTCCTTGTTATCTCTTAGGCTAAGACAATGTGCTTGTGATTTCTCTCTGGTATTGGAACAAGCACTTTTGGCTTTTTTCCCTTGTTAGAAATACGTGATTCTGGTTTTTTTTTTCCTCGCTAATGCATGTACAGACACACATACAGTATTTTTATCTTGCTGGGTTGTTCTCACTGTGGCTTCCCCCTGTGCGGAGCCTTCCTTTCTTTCATCTCCAGGCTGTGTTCTTGTCTATTCTAAAGATAGCGTAAGCATAAAGTATTGCTCATCACTTTACTCTTTTCCTGCCCTTTTCTCTCCTGACTGACATCTTACTGTATCACTGACTCTGCATAAAGTTTAGGCAAAGATGACTTCAGTTAAACTTGTCTTGCCTCTGGAGGTCAGCATGACCTTATGATGTGTATGCTTGAGTGCAAATCAGTGAATAAGTAATATCAGACCACTGTTACCCAGATTTTTTTTCTGCTTTCCTCAAGAATGCAGATTTTTGAACTGTGTGGTTAATGCTTTAGATGAGGAATACAACTCATGTTCATAAATATGTTGTGCAAACAGTGCATGTGTTCAATAAGTAACGCTGCAATCGAAAGCACCTAACACTTGTCAAAGAACAGAAGATTGCCGTGCCATTTTCTGAAAAGCACTCAACGTTAAAAGTTGTTCTGAACTGGAAATGAGTGGCTACTGGGGGAGAGGGGATGTTTGGATGTTTTTATCCTTACCTGTGCTGAGACTCTTGAGCAGTGGGACGTGTATTTTTGAAAACACCGCCTTGTTGTTGTTCACCTGGCTTCATTTAGCCGTACTAGCAAGACATAGAGAACAATAAATGATTGAACTGCCAGTGGCTTTCCATTGACTGTCTCCTCTTTCAAGTCTTCCTGCTACGTGCTCTTCGGTTAGTTTTCAGTATAACACCAAGATAAACACTAACATAGTTTTTTCACCTCTGCATGTAAAAATGGAAGGAATTATTGTACGGTCTCCAAGAAGTTCTAAGGTTGTTGGAAGATCAATTTATGAAACAAAAATTGACTGGAGGAAGCTGTAGGACCCCAGGTAACATTGATGAAAAGCAGACAGGTTGGGTATGGTGAGGGAGGTAGGAGTTACGGTCTCTTTTCACAGAGGTGATGGGGGCACTGAGATTTCTGTTCAGAAAATGTACTTTGTACACCTCAGGGACAGTTTATTAAAATTAAATTATTCCATTACAACAGAGTTGATTGAATAAACTGCTCTTTAAAGTGCAAATAAGACCGTCGTTCTACATGGAGTATAAAATCAACAGCATTAATGTTTACAGTGAATCTTTTAGTCTGAACAAAATGATTTAAAGTACCACTGGTTGACATTTTCAAAATTGAAATAACCAACTCACTACCACCCTTTGAGAAGGGAAAAGAGGAATTGTTTGTGCAAACAAAGGAACCTAGCTCAGCGCCTGCGGTTGGAAACGGTTCCGCCTGCCTTCTGTTTTGGGATGGTTGCAAAGATGGCTATGTAGTACTGTTGTTTCAGGGCATATGTTAACTGATGGAAAGGTTCGTTGTTGATACCGATCAGTGAAGTACGCTGATGTGTTCAGTGACGGAACGTTGTAGCTGAGCATAGGAATAAGGTTTTGTTACAAACTTTTTGAGTGGGACGGACCATTCAGAGTGAATACGGGATAATAACAGGGAAGTCTTGATCAGTATCCAAAAAGTCACAAACAATGAGAGGGGGATTTTTGTTTGTTTTGATTACAAGATATATTTGGAAATGAAGAATCTTAGAAGTCGAGTTACCTTTGCTTTATTTTCAGTACTGTTTGTATTTATAACAGGAATTTTAATCTATAGGCTACAACTGCCTTTAGGTGTTATTAGTTAATTTCAAAGGTATTTAACCAAACGTTCTTTGTGAACAGAAGCGTACAGTACTTAGCGTGCTGCCTCGGTAATGTCAGCTTTAATGTGCCTGTATAGCCACAGTGCAGAAAACTCCAGGGAAGTTCAAGCATTTCAAGCTGGTCACCAAGGAATTGTTCCAGTCCCACCGTGGTGGAACTCTTCACTCCAAGCATGCTGGCAAGCCTTAGCACTAGACCTTATTAGCAGTTCTGAGTTCCCTTTTGTTCTGAGCGCCAGACTGCTTTCTCTTGAAGAACAAAGAAAACTGCCTTCCAGTCCTGCAACTGTTGTGCCTGCTTTCGGATCTCTGTACTTTGCTTTTTCTTTTACAATAGCGTGATGTATTTCGTGCAGCTCCTAGAATTTTACCTAGCAATTTTGTTTTCAGTTTTGATGGGTAAATTTCCAGAGTATTTGCAGCCAGAGTGTAAAATGAGAGCTGTTTCGGTTGGCTCTAGGCAAAGTGCAAAGTTGTTAACGGTTTTAAGAGGTTTTGAAAATCTCAAAGCTTTGGAGCAGCTGCAAAGCAGGGAAGGTGTGTGCAACTCGTTGCTGTTGTCATAGTGCTGGAGATAAAGCTAACAGAGCAAACCTGCACCTTCCAGGACCTCAGTCATTGGTGCAAAGGCATTGACGTAGGTTTGCGTACCACTTAAAATTGACCAGTGAAAAGGAATGTCCTTTTCAGGTCCATTCCTAGGCAATGGTCTCAAATGCTGACAGCATAAGGGCCCAAGCATTTCCTTCAAGCTCAGCATGCGCTAAGTTTGCCTAGCTAACGTGTGGTGAATTTTACGTTTCATTTGCTGCCGAGCTGCCCGTTCCAGCCGCTGCTGTGTCTTTCCCATGGATGCTTTTCCTCTGCTCTCTATCAGGCTAGAATTAAGAGCTAAAGAAATATGCTAATTACTTAGGGGGATCAGCATCTGCTAATGAGATGGGGAACTCCAGTCAGACCCTGGTCTGTAACGAATCTGCCTTCACATGATTTGCTCAGAGCAGATTTTTGTCTCTGTGAACTAGATACGTTTCACTTGAAACAGTCACGTTATTAACGGCAGTAACAGGGAGCGTCTTCTCTTATAACAAAACCCCTCGGGCACATGCTCCTAGTCCAAGGAAATACGACAATGAACGTCACACGTGTCTTGGACAGGACTTTCAAGGGCGTTTTATTTGGAGACAGAAGCAAATCAAAAGGTAGTGATGTGAAGGTGACAGTGCAAGTATATTTGTTCATGCCTTGTCTCACTGATTTCAGGTGGAGTATGGGTCAACAAATCATGGTTCCCAACCTTGATCATGCCAATAGTGATCAAAGAATGAATCTGGAAAAACATTTATTTCAAGTTGGTTTTGAAAAACGGCTTGTAACTTTGAAGCATAAGGATAAGCATGTCAATGCTATGACAAAAGACAGGTGGGGGGCATGTCCTCCGTGCTTCCACAGGATTGCTGGATTCCCAGTATACTTGGATTATGGAAACTGAGCTAAAAGAAAAGCAGGAGGCCCACATGCTGTCGAAGTATTATGAGAGTTGTTACCTAACGAGCTCCTTAACATGCATGTCTGGAGAGAAGGCAGAAAAGCTCCTATTTGAGCAATATTCCCATAGAAAAGTGTAGTTTGTGACCCTACACGAGATAATTAGTCATCAAAAATCCCAACAATACACGAACATTTAGCTTAAGAAAAGAAGCATTAAGTAGCTCAACACTTTGAAACTATCAGACTAGTGACCTAGGCTTGTGTAGAGTAAGCATAGAAAACTGATTATTTGAATTTGGTACACGTGGAAAGCGAGTCATACCATAAAATGGGCTGTGTTAGTGATGTGCAGATAATGTGGATTTCTGTCCCATGATAGATAATAAAGGAACACGTCAGTAAACTCATGGCTTTTTCGTTGAGTCTGAAATCACAATTTCAGTTCGTTCTTAAATGTGTGTGTTGGGGGAAATCACGCTATAAAAAATGATAGTCGTGGTGGCTAATAATGCCTTTGGGTTTCATGCTTTGGACTGTAGAGATGCTGTCGTGACAGGGGACAGTGGAAGTCTCAGTATGAAACAAATGTGAAGTTGTCAGTGTTTATGTGATTGCTTAGTAACTTGAGTATAAAAAACAATTACAGCAAAAGTTTCCTTTCCAAACACCTACCCTTTCAGGATTGATGCCGCTTTTGTTTAAATTAATTTACACCTGGAAGTGTTAAAGAAACGCCCAGAATGTACGCTTTGCTTTTAGAGCTTCCTTCCAGCTTTATGATAGCCGCAGGACTTCACGTTTTGCGCAGTGCTTTGTTCTCAACTACCAAATGGTTTGGTTTTGTGGCAAAGATCAACATTCTCATCAAAGGAAGGGGTAACATCAGCTAATTTAAGACAGTAGTGTTTTCTAGCGGGGTGGCCTTCAACACGAATCACCGCGGCCTTGCATTGTGTTGGTAAGTCAGAAGAGAAGCCAGTCCAGACAAAACAGTGGCTTCTCCTTTACCGCTAAAGACAAGCAAATGTGGGTGTTCAGAGAACTAGCTGTACAGAGAGAGAAGAAATGGCAACTTGTGGAGCAGTAACAGGAGAGGGAACAAAATGAGTGGAGAATGTGATTCAGCAAACAGGAGGTGTAGGGTTGGAAACAAAATATGAAGGTAGGTCAACAAAGATTAAAGAACAACTCCAGTATTCATGAAGAATGAGGGGTGATTGCTGCCAAGACTACAATTTCTGCTACAGGAGGAGAACCGTAGCCAATGAGTGATAAACCTGAAGGCGATGTTTGATAGGTGTATTAAAGGTGATGCCTGGAAGGACAGATAATCATCTAAATGGAGAATGGTAGCTTCTGTCGAGCATGGGTGGGGGGGATAGTAACAAGGTGTGGGCCATCTGTTTAGTGGAAATGGCCTTTTAGTTATCATCTTTTGGTACCCCAAAATAGAAGAGTACTAATTCTTGACATTCTAGTGCATGAAGCTTATAGTAGAGGATGTAGAAAACTAGTAGCAAAATTACTAGTGATTATCTCGGTGCATGTGTTTTCAAGTTGCATTAATGCATCGCAACTGAAGCTTTCAGTAAACCAGTATGGAAAATCGATAGATGATGGAAGAGTCTCCCCTCACCCTCCACGCTTCTTGCAGAAGTGTAAGTGGAAGAGACGACCAACGCCCGCAAGTTACTGCTGTGCAGTGCGCGAATGGCTGTTACTGTCGCCCCCAGCAGTGGTGTGACAGTGACTGGGAAGCTCAGCTAATGCTGTCGCTACCAGTGGCCTGACAGGAGACATCTCTTTTTCAAAACAAACAAAACCCACTGAAAATCCCCACAGGAAATAACTTACAGGAACTGGGAACTGTGAGCGAGGCAGAAGCATTGCTGTGGGAGGGTATTTGGACTCTCCTTGGAGGCAGAGGGATTTCCGAATAGTTTATTTTGCGACTGTAGCACTCCCTCAAATTTAATCTTTTTTTATCTGTAGATTTCCTGGTTTCTTGAGATACTACTTCGATATCGCAACTTATTTTTTCCACGCAGGAATGAAACTCGAGTCAAGTTGTGAAAATGTTTAAATGCTGTCATGCCAACGCCATGCTGTTTGAAATTGGGTTGTGGGTGTCTCACTGGGCTTTTAAGGATCAGTTCTGTCACGTATGAAAGGATGCTTCCATTTTATCACCAAAGTGTTGGCATCTTGCTGTTCTGATTATACAAGTGCTGCATATTGTACTATTTCAGTAATTCTTTTCAGCGTTTCTTTGACGTTTTAAAGGTAACAAAGCTCTGTATCTATCGAAGAGGATCAATAGGTAGCTGTTCTCCACACGAGGTCGATTAAGTCTGCTAAACCTATTAGCTTAGACAGTCCAGCTACTGAGATTCAGGGATGACTTGTCTTTGTCCGTGACTGAATGTTTTCTATGGTTGATGTAAGTCCTCGTTAATGTTGGAAACTCGTAGTGTGATCATTCATTCCACGTAGAAAAAAATCGGGGTGTGGGGTTTTTTTTGTAGGTTTCCACAGGGAGCGTACTTTTCTTTGTGTATATATGTGTGTTTGTGTACATAAATAGATGTTTACGGTTATTTATGAGAATTACGGTGTATTTTTTCATGTAGGACTGCACACTCTGCTCTGAGCAGCAGAGAACACGAACAGCTAGTTTACTTGAGCCCTTTACTGGCTCTAGTGATAGTTACGGTGTCCTGGTGACTATTGCACCTCTACAGAAAATGGGAGCTGAACGTGCGGATACACAATTGGGGTATGAGAAAATCTTTTCCTTGGGTTGTGTTTTGTAAATGAGGCCAAATGTGCTGTTAAAATACCCAGTGGAGGCTAGCTGGTTTACCAGTTGCACGTAGCTAAGCAGCCTAATGCTGCTCGAAGAAGTTACTGCTTCCTTTCACTCTTCCAGCACTCCAGTCCTGTGTCAAAGCAGCACTGTTCTGCCAGCTCGTCTCTTCTCTTCTCTCTTCCCTGAGATGTATACCTTCAGAATTTGTTGACAAAGACTATTTAAAGTTCTTGTGCGTCCTGGAGCTTAAAAGATAGCAGGTTAATTGTGCGCAAGAGAATGTGTCAAACCGGAATCGCATAAAAGTTTCCTTGAACTTTAAAAATACACGCCTTCGTAGGTACAGATGAATTATGGATGTTTATCGTATTCACTGATAGAATACGTGAGAGTATCTGCAAGGACGGCTCTGGATCTCATGTGCAAACTCTTCATGAAGATGACTTGTTTGTTTCTGAAGTTTGTGAACCTGAGATGTAAAAACCTCTGAGCGTTTGATAATTGGGAATGTGAAACTGTCACATCCTAGAAAAAAATGCAGCTCCATGGCAGGGCTTAGAGGCTCTGCCCTATATGTTCTCAGCAGCAGGGCACCTTTTTTTATATTGGCACATCCAGGGTTTGATGCTTTGGTCTTGCGGTAACAATTTTCTAGTTACTATTTTCCATATGCAAGGATGTAATAAGCAGTCAGAATGTCAGGAGAATTATAAAACACTTATTTATCTTCATAAAAATAATTCTGGTGGATTCATGGGTGTATTTGTATGACTAAGGTTAAGTCTGTCCATAAGAATTTAATTCCTGCCTTGCTAGAACTGAAGAATGGTTCCTGGGTGATAGAAAAATAAGAGGAGGTACGAAGGGAATTCAATTCAAAAGCAATTCAGTTTACCTTTTTTTTTTTTTTCCCCACCTTCCCTGGGTCTGTTGGTAGGTTTGGTGATTTCCAGATGTAAAGTGTCAGTCTCATCAAGTCGTCTTGCCCCCGAGTAAAAATGGTTGCCTGGGCAAAAGTCACTTTATTTCTGTTTCCACATCTGTTTTTTTAGAGGTTGTTGGTTTGCTTTCAGGATGGATAAAAAAGGCGACGTTGTTTGGCTGATCGTGTGCGCTGCCTCGCCTAGTATACTACCGCGGCTGCCTGGCTTTCTCCGTGCTCTGCGCCCTTGTTTCTTTACGCTTTGTGTGGGTATGTTCCTCCAAAGCTGGAGGGGTGGCCAGGATGGGGCGCACACCTTTTAAGTGATCTTCTGCAGACTGCAGCTGTGATCTCAATCTTAGTTGGGTTTAAAACCTTGCAGACTTCCATGGCACTGCCATTTGTGCCTTTACTTTAACCATTGGACAGGGAATAAGTGAAAAGAGCTCTCTTTTGAAAGTCAGAAATACTGCTCCAGCACTGTCAGACGTGCTCCAGTTTTAGAGACGTGAAATGCTCAAACAAAGATATTTTTTTTTTCCTTGAGAAGGAAGAAAGCCCCATGTTTTCCCTTCCCTCTGGCTATTTCTCCATTCCCTGCTGTACGCCCATCTCTTCCCCTTTCCCCCCTACGTTGCTCTTGGTGAGTTTGTTCCAGTTTTCTTCATTCATCTACTCGTAAGTCGTAACTCCAAATGGATTTTCCTTGATTCCTGGTGCTTTCTTTTATGCTGCTTAAATATTGTGCTATGGCAAATGTGACAGTTGATTGCAAGCTTTCCACGTCTGTAATTTTCGTGCCAATTGCCTATATAAAAAAAGCTGTCATCTAGGCTTCATAAAGATAACAGTTACATTGAAAAACTGTTTTGATCTGAAAGTTTGATTGCTATAGCAAATGTAGAACCCAATATGAACACTTGCGATGCTGACAAAAATCAGCACACATGAGAAGAATGTAATGTAAATAATTACAACATAAAATGAAACGTGCCTGATGTATTTTTATTTTGCAGCTAGTTAGGGTGAGCTTGCCATAACCTCTAGGAAGGATTTAGATTTCTACTGCTGTGTGGTTGCTTGCCAAATATTTGTACAACCATTGTATTTAATATGGTAGCATTTAGACGTGGTAAATGCAGAGTTCATTGTTGTATCGACTAGTGTAAGAAATTGAAAGTACAAAAGGTGAGTGAGTAGAAGCTCAGGTGTATACTGTTCTTACTCATGGAAACTGATGCTAGAGGCAGCGCTAGTATTTCAAGTCAAGCACCAGTCCCAGTAGCGCTTTTGGAGAGCTGAGAGTGCACCGAGTGGTGCTTTTTTTGTTTCCTAGTACAGAGGGGTGGCCATATTCTAAAGGAATTGGCAGGAAAGAAGCAGAATAAGAGAGCTTTTGCCTACATTTAAATTTTTTTTATTTCTTTTCCCCGGTGGGTCGTATCCAGCATGGTTTGGAAAAAAACTTAAAACTGGAGAAAAACATTACAGTATCAGCCGTAATTTTAAGAGTGCTTTATAGCGCATGATAGAAAAACATGGACGTCAGTGCTCCCATACCTCCAAAATACGTTCTAAGCAAGAGTTGAATTGTGCACCTGTACATCCTAGTGTGTGTTCATGTTGGTAATGTGAAATAACACGCTGTGTATATGCAGTAATCCCATGAAGCTCAGTATCTTGAGCCGGTCAGGTACACAGATCGCCATAAGTCAACGGAAAAAAACCCCAACCAAACCACCAAATAGAGATGTGGTGTCAGTATTCTCACTCTCACTTAGTTGAGGTGGTAGGGAAGTGGCACCTTCAGTTGTCGTCATAATTGACTGGAACAGAGCAACCCGGCTGTTCTCAAGGCCATCCGTGCCGGCAGGGCTTTCTCCGCCATGTGGGTGCGGAGGGCTGCCAGCCGCAGCTGTGCTGGTGGTGCCTGAGCTTTTACCTGACCTGGGGGAAGGATCTGGGCACGGTATCCAGAGCCGTTGTCTGCCGTCTTTCATTGCCTCCCGAAACACCTACACAGCCGCGTGCGCGCACTTACGTTTAGAAATGCCAAATCCGATTGTGACTTTGCTGCTCTGCTTTGCTTTTTAAGAAGTTGTAGGGAGTTAAGAAAATACTAGCTTTGTGAAGTTTTCAGTTATGTCAACTTGCATAAAAGGAAAGCCATCCCCAACACGCTGCTGCTGCAGTTCTCATCCAGCATTGGAGCTGTACGTTGACTCGCACTTCACATGCTGTGAAACGGGTAGCTTTTGTGTACCGTGTAGGAGAAAGCTGCTGTCTGTCAGCCTGCCTGTATGTAGTGCCTTGCCTCAGAGTTCTGTAGTTTGAATCTTTAACAGAATAGTTGTACGGGCTTTGCTCAAGTTAGCGTTTGAGATGGGATTGGTCTTCCCCTAGACTCAATCACTGCCGTGATTTAAAGGATGAGGATTTTTTTCATTGTTTTTCAGTTTTCTTCATTTCAACCTGAAGCTTAGACTTAATGATGGAATTCTGTAGTTGTATGAATTCTGAAAATATTTTCATCTTGAAACATCAAAAAAAGACACCATTTCTAAATGTCTTCCTAAAATACATAAGTAGTTTTCCTTCATTGCCTCAGTGTTTTTCTCAGAGCATTTGGAAACTTCACTGGGAGTTGCACTGAAACTTCATTGGGAGTTTCCAAACTGACTTAGAAGTTTCTCAACCAAAGTTAATAAAAAAGCATCGGTCAGATCTTGCTGTTTCCGAAACAAGCATTTTCACTTGCACGCTTCTGCCATGCTAGGACTGTTCCTGGGTGCCTGAGAAGGCCCAAACTGGTCCTGAAAAATGGTGAGAGGTGAATGAATGGGCTTAATTCAACCGGTGCTTCTGTGCTGACTTTCTGGGCCTGTACCACTGGATCACGTGGAGCTTTTAGAACTTCTTGCTCTGCTACAAAAGGATTTGAATTTTAAAGCAGCTGCCGCTGATCATTCCCTGTTTGTCCCCAACGCAAAGGAAGAACAATTTCCTTGTGTTTCTCTGTGCAGTAGTGAGAGCCTCGAACTGTTGGAAGGGGACAGCGAAGTGCTGGGATAGTGCTGCTCCTGACCAGGGGTAACAGCACTCGCTGAATGTTTTGCATCAAGTTGCCTAATATTTGGATTTGGAAACTCTTGGTAGGTGGTCGTCTGATCAGAAGAAAGGATGAAGCGCGACCTTGCTGGGTGGATTTTGCCCGTTTCTCTCTTGAAGTTAAAATGTCGTTACCCTGGATAGCTCTACTACTGGCTGGAAATGAGCAAAATTAAACTGAATCCTGCTCTCTTAGCTTCCTTTCAGAATATTTGCTTGTGATGCTCCTGATAGCGCTGCTGTTCATTCCTGCTTGCGCCCAGCTTCTCCGTCCGCCCAGCCGCGCGGCCGGAACGCCGCGGGAGCTCTTTTCCGCAGCACGACACTGCCCTCTGGTGGCCGCCGCCTGAATAACCGCGGAGTCGGCAGCCCCCGCCTCGCGCTAAAAACGCCACCCCCCGGGCACGGGGAGAGCGGCGCCCTTAGTCAGTCTAATTCCGTTCCCTGGCGAGACGCAGACACTTTTAAGCTTTGACGAACTAGAAGAACTTAATGGAGCGTGTATAGTTTGAGGATAACGGTTCATTCAAAGCGTTGCCTTATCAGAACTTCTACGAGCCAGGGACTCAGCTGCTGACTCATCGAACGGGTTATGTCTAACGTAGGGGCGCTTTAAGGAGCATTGTTTTTAGCGTAAAACAATCTGTTCATCTGCCTTCATCTGCAGATGCTTCGTGTAAGAGAATAGTCAACTTATACAAAGCTTAATAAGATATTTTCGATCATGAAACACTATAAATACACTATAAATAGTATAGAATATATAGAAGAATAATAATATATGGGACTAGTACACTATAAATACCATTCAGCTAATCAGCCTGGGTTTTCTATCTTCATGTTCGGATGTGTTGCTGAATACCTAGCTTTCTTTTTTAGAGTGACCTTTAACTAGTGGACTACAATATTCGACATGGACTGAGTTAAGAAGATCTGTTTCTGTACGGGGAAAAAACAGTTGCTTTCCTTAATAGTAGTGCTTTAAAGGTGACGGAAATATTTCTCTGAAACATCTGTTATTGAAACCTGTTGAGTTGTTTAACTTCTGAAGAACATGGGCTTGATTGAATAGCCCTCCCTAATCAGTTGGAAGAAGTAACTGCTTTAAGAGCACCTTTTTGTACTGAAAAGAGAAAAGAACGAACACTTCAGCAGTTCCCTGACTCTCCTGAGAAGCTGCATCTGGTTTGTTCAATGTCTCTGGTACCAGTTATAGAAGCTGCTTCTGATACAGTGTGATTTCACTGGTTGGCTTCGCTTTGATTCGAAAACTTTCATACTTCCTGTTAAGCAGAGAAAAGCAAGTACTTGTGAAAACCTCCAGAGGTACTTTGGTACGTGGATTGGTTCTGTTCGAACAAAATGCTTCTGCATCTGATCCTATTCACAGCAGAGGGAGAAAAGGAGGGTGGGAGTCAAGTGGAAGAAACAAACCAACCAACCCCCCTTCATAACCACATTTCTAATCTCACAACCACCAAAAATAACCACATTTCTTCATTTCTACTGAAAGCAGGCAGCACTGAAGATATTGTGGGACAGTGTCTGTACTGGGCATCTCTAAGCATATTTTTTTAAAAAAACCAAACCAAAACCAACCCAAAACCAAACCCAAAACTGGATTCCACCACCTTCGGGTGATTCAGTTTCATCCCTTGAGTGGGTGGGTGTGTGGGTCAGAGCACATGCTGGTGCGGTGGCTGTTGACACTCGGTTTGGGGGATTTTCCACAGATTAGCAGGGAAAGGCATGCGTAAACTTTACATCCAGGCAGTAGGAAGTAATGCAATAGGCAAGCTTTTGTGTGTATTTTGGTTGCTGCAAATCTCTCTCCTTCCAACGTGCATCTGCAGGGACTGCGCTTCTTAAAGGCAGTATTCTTGGAACTGGTCAACCAGTTGCAGTATTCATCGTACTAAATTTCTCTGTATCTAGACAATTCATTCTCCTCTTAATCTGCGTTGTTTCACAGTATTTTTTTATAGCAACTTTCTATAAATGGAATCATAGGGTTTCATGAATCCCTTCTAATGAGAATCACATTGTGAGTGAATGCCCCTTTCGTTTTATGGGTTAAGTTATTGCCACTGAAAACTCCAAAACCTTGCCCTTCAGTCTTGTCTCCAGCCTGATATGTTAAAATTATCTAATGAATTAGTTCAACGCTTAGGATGTAGACAGACGAGCATGTTAAACAAATAGTTTTTATTTACAAGCAATTTTTTGAATTGTATTTGTTGTTTTGTATCTTACAGGTGTTATTTTAATCTAGAAAGCGATTCTAAACAAGTATTGCAGGTTCCACTTTTTTTTTTTTGTGCAGCAAAATGCTTTGTAACACCATGCAGGAAAATATTGTGTTACTGCCAGTTTTATAAATCAGTCTGGGCTGCGATATTTGAGGGTGGAAAGCAGTGAAGGAAGTATGAGCTCATGTCTAAGGTTCCCTACTCGTTCCTTTATCTCTATTTATAAATGCTAATTTTCTTCATACCTATGCACCTTTCCTGCCTTCAAGAAGTTAGGACAGCGGTTGATCCTAAAATGTGGTGATAGATTATATTTCCGTGATAAAGCTTCCGTGCAATAGCTGGGTGGCTGCGTGGTTGAAGAGTAATGAAAAATAATGAAAACACTTAAGTTTTATCTAAAGTCACATATCTGAAGTCTTCTAAATGCACATAAAGAGACGGGACCTTGAGGAAGGAAAACCATATACTACTTATTAATAACAACTGCTGAATAAGCTTTATATCGTGAGTGTGGATTCAGATGCGACTAGTGAAATCCTCATAGCGTCTCCGGTGTACATCGGAGCTAGAATTTTGTGCACTGGCTTCTTAACTAATGTTTCATGTCCAAAAGACCCCTTTCATTAGTCAGTGACTCCAGCTTCTATGAACACGCCTTATACAAGGCAGACTGGTGCCGTATTGTATCAGTGTCTGAACAACAAGAGCAAGGGAGAACTGAGTCATTTTAGTGACTCATCTCACATTGGAGAGACCCGGTGTTACGCTCTACAGTATAAAGTCGGCTTGTAATTGTGTTTGGGAAGACAACTCATACGAGATGCATTGCACTGATCAGAGAAGCAAAAGACGCTTGGCGTTGTAGAGACCGCGTCTGAGCTAATTCTTTTCTTCAGGGGTGAGTGGCTGGTGTTTCATAGCTGCCTGGCCTTTCCTGAGGCAGCTGGCTTATTCCCTTCACCTGCTGAGGAAAGCAGTAACATTGACATTGATCTTCATAAGAGGCGAAACTTTTGCTTCATTCAGGCTACTGCAGTGCCTATAAGGCCACAGAGCGTTGCCTGCCACACAGTACGACGGGAGCCAATTTACGCGACGGAGCCACCAGCAGTTGTGTTTTTCCACCTAGGCGATTCACGTTGTTATAGCAACAAGGTAATTCATATATTGATTGTGTACAAAGCTAAGCTATTTCACTTTGAATCGTTTTGCAATTTTGCGCAGTCCTGCTCACTCAACATTTGTTGAATGCATCTTAATATACGTTGCATTGCAACGTGTCAGTTACTGGAGCGCCTGTTGCCCTGGGCAAGAAAAGCAACCTTCTGGGGTGTTTTCGCTTCATTGGCATGGAATAGCCATAGCACTTCAGGGAGTTCTAAGATTTTTTTTTTTAATTTTTTTTTACGTACGCTAACCTTCAGTTTGAATTAAAGACCAAAGTCCGAACCACTTACGTTAATACCTTGTCATCCTTGGGTTTTTTCATTTTTAAAAGCCTCTCTTACAGCCGTGCCTCTAGCTAATTATACCTTCTAGAGAAGCTGTATGGATTAGTAACAAAGTGTTCACCGTACATTGAGAAAGTGGAGATGGACTCCGAGCTGTTGGCAGGTCTGTGTATGTCGTATTGTTCTTACTACGTATGGCTCACTCTTGGCGTTGTTTCGTCATTTGCTAAAAGCGTTCCTGTCCAAACTAAAGTCGGTAGGACACTCGCTAGCAATGGCAAGCTTGATACCTGCGGCTTTTATTTTTCACTTTGCCTTTCTTCCCCAAACTAAGCAGGCTGCCCCCTATCCCAAGGCAGAATGGCTGTGCTTTGCTAAAACGTTCAACTCGCCTTTTGGGTCTTTTGGACTTAGCGAGGAGAAATGGATGGATTGGGGGTGGGGAGGTTGTTGTAAGTTTAGTCCCAACCCCAGAGAGACTTTTTTCCTTGAAAGATGGTACTAAAGGAGTGTGGCTACAGCATTAAGACTTTACACTAAAATGGGATTTGAGAAGGGAGGCGTTGGACTATGCACCAGACATTCAAGACAGGTTTTTTTTTTGCTTGCAACAGAAGAGTATTGGCTTGGTTTTGAATATATAGGTATAGATATTCAGCTGTTTGCTAAAAAAAAAAGCCAAAAACTTCTTGGTACCCATGTCTATTAAACTTCAAACCAGACTGAGAAGTTTTTAAGATTTAAAGGCATCTATCATGCCTATACTGATCCGATTAGCCTTGTGTGCTGAAACTTTCTTCCTATGTTTACTTTTTAAGTTTGTCTTGCAGTTCATGCAAACACCTCAGAGGAAGAGCATGCAGTGCTGATTTAAAAGAAAAGGAAAACCCGCTGCTGCTTCTTTGCCATTCTCTCTCAAGGCATGACCTTCATTCCGCTCACCGTCTGCTGTAACACACTGAGCAAGGCTTTTTGTAGGGTTTCTCAAGCTTGCTGAGCTACCTCAGGAGCCTGCTGGGTTTGTTCCTTCCATGGATTTCTTTCAGCAGTCTTACCAAGCGTTGACTTTGTCCTATATAAGCAATCCACATATATCTTTGTAACCTTCTTCAAGACTGAAAGGCTGAGACTGTCTTGCAGACAATGAAATCCTTGTGGTTGAACACTCACATACTGAACTGTGTCAGTTCTTAGTTTGTGCCCATACAAAGGCAGAGTATGCTTCTTTGAGTAAGCATGCGATGTAGTATGCCACAGCTCCACAGTATTACCTGAAATATAATCTTGAATATGAGGAATTGCTTCCCCCCCCTCCCCCCGTTAATTTTTAGGGGGCATCAGACATAGCATAAAGAAAAAATATTGCTTAGATATAGCTCTTTATTAAGGCTGAGTGGTCAGATGTCTCACAGCTAGCTGCGTGGCTTATCATAATAGTATTGGCATGTATCAGAAGAACATTAGTTTTCTGACAAATTGCTGTGTCCTAGATTGTTAGTTCTAGATTTGAATTTTTGGTTGATCTTATGTTAGCCCAAAATTAGCGTTTTTCTGGAGGAAATGTTACAAGAAACGCTCGGTTTACCATTTAAGTAAAATGGATGCCAGTTAACTTTGTTTCCAGCAGGAAAAACACTTGGATTTATTTATACTGAAAACATCTCTGAATATTTTCTTGAAAAGAACGAAAATACCCTATACTACTGAGGCTTGCAAAACCTGAATTAACAGGCATGCTTTTTTTAAATTCATCTTGCAAATTTAACAGCCTGCAGAATTATGAAAACAGGACAGATTTACCTACTGCAATGTTGGTCGCTCCTCCTCCATCTGTCTTCCTTTTGACTAGCGAAGGTGGCGTGTTGCCCCGGTCCTCGTCACTAGTCTGTGTGGCCAGAGGAGCCGTGAGAACCTCCGGAGACAATTACGTCTGGAAGTTGCAACCTAATAATCTGCTTGGTGAAGTTGCTTCCATCATTCTTATTAATAGGCTTTCAATGATCCCACTCCAATAAGGAATTAAAAAGTTGAGCCTGCAATGAAAAACAATTTCTTTTTTTCTTTTTTCTTTTTTTTTTT
>VZSC01004574.1:135838-196897 GCA_013398225.1 Steatornis caripensis
GTACGCTAACCTTCAGTTTGAATTAAAGACCAAAGTCCGAACCACTTACGTTAATACCTTGTCATCCTTGGGTTTTTTCATTTTTAAAAGCCTCTCTTACAGCCGTGCCTCTAGCTAATTATACCTTCTAGAGAAGCTGTATGGATTAGTAACAAAGTGTTCACCGTACATTGAGAAAGTGGAGATGGACTCCGAGCTGTTGGCAGGTCTGTGTATGTCGTATTGTTCTTACTACGTATGGCTCACTCTTGGCGTTGTTTCGTCATTTGCTAAAAGCGTTCCTGTCCAAACTAAAGTCGGTAGGACACTCGCTAGCAATGGCAAGCTTGATACCTGCGGCTTTTATTTTTCACTTTGCCTTTCTTCCCCAAACTAAGCAGGCTGCCCCCTATCCCAAGGCAGAATGGCTGTGCTTTGCTAAAACGTTCAACTCGCCTTTTGGGTCTTTTGGACTTAGCGAGGAGAAATGGATGGATTGGGGGTGGGGAGGTTGTTGTAAGTTTAGTCCCAACCCCAGAGAGACTTTTTTCCTTGAAAGATGGTACTAAAGGAGTGTGGCTACAGCATTAAGACTTTACACTAAAATGGGATTTGAGAAGGGAGGCGTTGGACTATGCACCAGACATTCAAGACAGGTTTTTTTTTTGCTTGCAACAGAAGAGTATTGGCTTGGTTTTGAATATATAGGTATAGATATTCAGCTGTTTGCTAAAAAAAAAAGCCAAAAACTTCTTGGTACCCATGTCTATTAAACTTCAAACCAGACTGAGAAGTTTTTAAGATTTAAAGGCATCTATCATGCCTATACTGATCCGATTAGCCTTGTGTGCTGAAACTTTCTTCCTATGTTTACTTTTTAAGTTTGTCTTGCAGTTCATGCAAACACCTCAGAGGAAGAGCATGCAGTGCTGATTTAAAAGAAAAGGAAAACCCGCTGCTGCTTCTTTGCCATTCTCTCTCAAGGCATGACCTTCATTCCGCTCACCGTCTGCTGTAACACACTGAGCAAGGCTTTTTGTAGGGTTTCTCAAGCTTGCTGAGCTACCTCAGGAGCCTGCTGGGTTTGTTCCTTCCATGGATTTCTTTCAGCAGTCTTACCAAGCGTTGACTTTGTCCTATATAAGCAATCCACATATATCTTTGTAACCTTCTTCAAGACTGAAAGGCTGAGACTGTCTTGCAGACAATGAAATCCTTGTGGTTGAACACTCACATACTGAACTGTGTCAGTTCTTAGTTTGTGCCCATACAAAGGCAGAGTATGCTTCTTTGAGTAAGCATGCGATGTAGTATGCCACAGCTCCACAGTATTACCTGAAATATAATCTTGAATATGAGGAATTGCTTCCCCCCCCTCCCCCCGTTAATTTTTAGGGGGCATCAGACATAGCATAAAGAAAAAATATTGCTTAGATATAGCTCTTTATTAAGGCTGAGTGGTCAGATGTCTCACAGCTAGCTGCGTGGCTTATCATAATAGTATTGGCATGTATCAGAAGAACATTAGTTTTCTGACAAATTGCTGTGTCCTAGATTGTTAGTTCTAGATTTGAATTTTTGGTTGATCTTATGTTAGCCTAAAACTAGCGTTTTTCTGGAGGAAATGTTACAAGAAACGCTCGGTTTACCATTTAAGTAAAATGGATGCCAGTTAACTTTGTTTCCAGCAGGAAAAACACTTGGATTTATTTATACTGAAAACATCTCTGAATATTTTCTTGAAAAGAACGAAAATACCCTATACTACTGAGGCTTGCAAAACCTGAATTAACAGGCATGCTTTTTTTAAATTCATCTTGCAAATTTAACAGCCTGCAGAATTATGAAAACAGGACAGATTTACCTACTGCAATGTTGGTCGCTCCTCCTCCATCTGTCTTCCTTTTGACTAGCGAAGGTGGCGTGTTGCCCCAGTCCTCGTCACTAGTCTGTGTGGCCAGAGGAGCCGTGAGAACCTCCGGAGACAATTACGTCTGGAAGTTGCAACCTAATAATCTGCTTGGTGAAGTTGCTTCCATCATTCTTATTAATAGGCTTTCAATGATCCCACTCCAATAAGGAATTAAAAAGTTGAGCCTGCAATGAAAAACAATTTCTTTTTTTCTTTTTTCTTTTTTTTTTTTCCACCAGAAGGGCAATTATATGGGACAAGACAGCTGCTCTTGCTATTTGCTGGAAGTTTTCTTTATTTCTTACAAAAAAGCAGTCTTGATCTGTAGGTGTTGTACTGTAGTGGAGTGGTAGAAGACAAGGAGAAAGGAATCTGAAATGATCCAAGGAGTAGCTCCTGTACGCAGAACGGTTGTTGCGCTGCCCTTCAGCCTGCGAGGGGTGGCTGGTGGGATGGGTCAGTAGGATTGAGAGTTTTGGAAACATAGCTACCGAGCAGAAAATGAAGGCTGATTAAGAAAATAGAAATATTTTTCTTTCCTGTAAAGTATAACAAAACTTTGCAACGTTCTCGCAGAGAATGTAGTTGATACTGAGTTCATACAGATTCAAAAGACGCAGTCATGGAAAAAAAAAATTACCTGGGCTTATTAACCTCCAAGACACTGCTTGTGGCTAGGGAGTCACTGAACTGTAAGTCTGTGGAAACTGGGGAAGTATCAGAATATGATCGAGTCACGGAATTGTTCAAGTGTAAGTGACCTTGGAGACCATCTACTCCAACCTCATCTACTCCAACCTTCTGCTGGGAGCAGGGACCGACACTGAAGTCAGACAGGTTCACTCAGGGTTTGTCCAGTCACATCNGGTCCTCGTCACTAGTCTGTGTGGCCAGAGGAGCCGTGAGAACCTCCGGAGACAATTACGTCTGGAAGTTGCAACCTAATAATCTGCTTGGTGAAGTTGCTTCCATCATTCTTATTAATAGGCTTTCAATGATCCCACTCCAATAAGGAATTAAAAAGTTGAGCCTGCAATGAAAAACAATTTCTTTTTTTCTTTTTTCTTTTTTTTTTTNAGGTGGCGTGTTGCCCCAGTCCTCGTCACTAGTCTGTGTGGCCAGAGGAGCCACGAGAACCTCCGGAGACAATTACGTCTGGAAGTTGCAACCTAATAATCTGCTTGGTAAAGTTGCTTCCATCATTCTTATTAATAGGCTTTCAATGATCCCACTCCAATAAGGAATTAAAAAGTTGAGCCTGCAATGAAAAACAATTTCTTTTTTTCTTTTTTCTTTTTTTTTTTTCCACCAGAAGGGCAATTATATGGGACAAGACAGCTGCTCTTGCTATTTGCTGAAAGTTTTCTTTATTTCTTACAAAAAAGCAGTCTTGATCTGTAGGTGTTGTACTGTAGTGGAGTGGTAGAAGACAAGGAGAAAGGAATCTGAAATGATCCAAGGAGTAGCTCCTGTACGCAGAACGGTTGTTGCGCTGCCCTTCAGCCTGCGAGGGGTGGCTGGTGGGATGGGTCAGTAGGATTGAGAGTTTTGGAAACATAGCTACCGAGCAGAAAATGAAGGCTGATTAAGAAAATAGAAATATTTTTCTTTCCTGTAAAGTATAATAAAACTTTGCAACGTTCTCGCAGAGAATGTAGTTGATACTGAGTTCATACAGATTCAAAAGACGCAGTCATGGAAAAAAAAAATTACCTGGGCTTATTAACCTCCAAGACACTGCTTGTGGCTAGGGAGTCACTGAACTGTAAGTCTGTGGAAACTGGGGAAGTATCAGAATATGATCGAGTCACGGAATTGTTCAAGTGTAAGTGACCTTGGAGACCACTACTCCAACCTCATCTACTCCAACCTTCTGCTGGGAGCAGGGACCGACACTGAAATCAGACAGGTTCACTCAGGGTTTGTCCAGTCACATCTTGAAAAAACTCCAAAGTGGAAGATGTCATGACTGCTCTGGGGCTCTCTTTGAGTGCTTTGTTATCCTCACAGGAGGAAAAAAAGTGCCTTGTTTGGTCAGGGCCTCCCCTGTTTCACTCTGAGAGCTGTCTCCTTCCCTCGCTGTGCGCCTCAGTGAAGAGCTTGGCTCCCTCCTCATCGGTGACCTCTTCTCAGGTACTGGCAAGCTGATGTTAGCTCCCCAGGNCTGAGAGCTGTCTCCTTCCCTTGCTGTGCGCCTCAGTGAAGAGCTTGGCTCCCTCCTCATCGGTGACCTCTTCTCAGGTACTGGCAAGCTGATGTTAGCTCCCCAGGTGCTTTTCCCCTCCAGGCCAAACAAACTCAATTGCGTTTCTTTTTGTACCCTTCTCAAGCATGTGCTGGGGCTCTGGGATAGGTGTGGCCTACCGGTCGAAACGGGCCTTGCCAAGCGTAGTGGTGGTGGTAACGAGCACTTGGGATCTCCTCAGGAGCCGCTACTTCGTCAAGACCTTTATTCTTATAGCCCGTGTCAGAAACAAAGCACAAGGGGGTTGTATTTTTGCTGTGGGGGTTTTTTTTTCCGTTTTTAAAGGTTGGGGTTTTTTTAACCGATGTTAGATGGTGAAGTTAAATGCTGTTACGATATTTCGTGCGTGGGTTTTGAAAACGTCAAACTGAAATGTGTCTCAGTGGCGTGGCTACCGTTAAGGGTTTTTACAGACAATCCACAATGGTTGTGTGAATATACGGCAAATTTATTTGGCAATGTGCTGTTGTATTTTCAGACATTTGCATAGGAAAGAAACTAATTGTTTTAGACAAACTTATCTTCAAGAGGCTTATGGTTAGAATTCATTACAATATTTCTGTGGTTTATACTCCTCTAGAATTGCATATTCTGTGTAAAACACTGATTTGAGAGTGTTCTTAATTTGAATTTCAGGAAGAGCTGAATAAACATCTTCATAGTAATATATTCTGTGTTATTAATTATGCCCTAAAACCTGAAAATACTTAAGGAAAATAAACAGTTATGGCGTGTACACTAAATTCAACATATGGTAAGTACTTTGTATTTCTTTTCAGAAATCACTTAACGTAGCATTGATAAAGCAAACCTTTTTAGAATTGCCTTTTTTTTCTTGAGGGATAATTAGTTATTGAGTGGCTCTGGCTATACTTCTGGTTCGGTGCCTAGCTCTCCGAAAACATCGGCACAAGCTTAGGCTCCTTTTAGATGGATGGAGTTCAGCCGGTATGTCTGTATGGTAAGGCTGATTTTGGCTCAAGGATTACAGGCAGGCACTGCTTCAGAGTATTAAAGTCTTGTTCCTTTCCACTTCAAAGAACACGCGGTCTGTAAGCGTGTGCGCTCATTGCTGCCAATATCTTTAAAAATGAAAGACAAGCTGGGGTGGGCGGTAGCTGGGTTTTGTTTTGGTTTTTTTTAATTCTTAGTGCGATGAATACAGTTAATATTACAGATAAACCCGTCCCCTGCTTAGGCTATCTTTGTGTCCATTCTGAAACCTGTATCACAGTGATGCTTCCCTCCCTGCCAGAGCTGGCTGAAACTCAGTCCTCAGCAAATGAAACTCGTTGCAGGGCATGGCATCACATCATCTATCTAGAGTCTAACTAAAACTTTACTGTTGAAGTATTAACCTGTTGCTGTAAAGACACCTTTTTTGAAATGTGCTGAAATGCAGAGGGGGAAATACAGCTTCTTGGATGTAACTTAGTGTGGCTAATATTTTATCTATAATAAAAATTGGGAGAAAAAAGTAATTCTTTGAGTATTTTCTGTCTAGCTAATTAGTAACTACAAGCAGTGCAGCATGTCATTACTTACATTATTTGTACTAATCAAAACAAGTTGGTAGCTGCTATATGCGGAGGACAATTGAAATGAAGTAAACATACAAGATTTCTTTTGTATTAATCATTCAGACTTGTAGTATCTGAATTTCTGAAGTTGTTTCAAACCATTTCTCTGTGTAAAATAATCATTTAAAAATGTTCAAAGACGCGATCCTGTTCCTTCAGACTTTCAAAGCTGTTGCCCTAGGTCGAACTGCTCGATATATCAAATTTCAACTTCAAATGCAGAAGTTTGCTGAAGCGCTCCTGTGAAAATGACCCGTTTCTGTGGATTTAACAACAGACACTTGCTAGGAGCTGTCTTACTTGTTCGTGTTAGTCTGAAAGATCGTCTAAATTACTTAAATAACTGCTTTTAATATTCATAACTGAAGAGAGCTATGCAGATTGAAGTATGAATGAAACGGAGATGCAGTAGGTGATGTCTCGTGTAGGCGTTTTTAGGATTCTTGTAGCGGAGCTCCGCTTCAACGACACATATTCCCAAGGTCATTAGTATTCAATATAGCCGCTCTCCAACAGGCGCGCTTAGAGAGCAGCTGGCTTCCAAAAGCCTCTTGGAGGAGAAGCTGGCCAGTGGCTCCGGCTGCCTGCGAGAGCAGCTGTTTCACCAGCCCGCTGCCTTGGCTGCATTGAGGAACACTGGCCAAGTCCACGATGTCTGCTGCCAGAAAAAAAGAGCTGGCAAGTGGTACTCAAGGGGGAGTGTTTTGTGTCTACAAGTACGTATTCTGTAGTCCTTGTGAGCACATGAATCTTCTGTGTGCGAACTTGCGTACAGTTACCTTTTATACTCTGAGCTCCACGTGTGCAGGTATTTTATTTGTTAAGGCTTTCGCAGAAGAACCTTGAGAGGATGGATGTTTGATTCTTCATTTACTCTTCATTCACCAAAGAAAATACTTTATCCAATCCCTGCCTGTAGACACATTAGAACGTCAGAGTACCAGCTCACACGTGAAGGAAATTTTTTTTTTTTCCTCTGTGAGTGTTTTGGGCACTACTGTGCAGTTGTGAGCGCCGCTTGCTCTTTTTAGAACTAAGCTCATTATAAATGGAATAGTTGTACTGGGAAAACGAATCATGTTTCAAGGTCATGCTGGGAGTTGTGGTTTACCTAGTCACTTTGTCTGGATCATGATTTGCATTACAAAAATGAACAAAACCTGAGGAAGACCGAGAAGGGTAGCAAAAGGAATCCTGTACCAGAGTGTTGTTACAGTGAGGAAAAAATGGAATATCGCAATAGCTACCACTGTCCATAGTTCTATATAATTTGATGTGACTTGCAGCCAAAAAAGTATTAGTGATTTTTTTTTTTAAATATCTGTTAGTGTGTGCTAGTGGAAAGAAACTTTTGAGACCTGATGGCCTTTTGATTCGAGCTCCTGTATTAAGTACCGGCTTTAGTTGTCTCTGCACTACCTTTAGAATTACTAAATTAGTTCTCTGCTGTGCAAAGTTTAGGCATATATTAAACAGAAAAGTAAATGCTGAGTGGGGAGGAAAAGGAGGAAGTATTGCTGGTTGGATGTTGCTGGGATGTGGGATTGCCTCTTGGGCAAAAGATGTTTTGATATTTAAAACCAGAGTACTGTGAGTTTATTACTCAAGCCCTCTGAGCAGAGCATACTGTGAAGCGTGGTGTTTGGATTCTTGTGTTAACCTTGACTCAAATCATCTAGGCTTCAGGAGAATGTAAGGAACAATAACATACTGTGAGTATTGGTGCTTTTGAATGTTTAGGGCAATACGTGAAGCCCTGAAGTGGATTTTTTTAACCTTCCATTGTCTTAAAACTGTCACAAAGTTTCTATTCTAAATTTGCCGTAAGTTTGCAGGTACAGCTGTGAAGCTTTACACACTTGAAATATCTGACCCCTTTGCTTTTTCTGTAGATAGCTGCTGAGGAGAATATTATGGGTGCTTTTTGATGTGCGGTTTCTCTAGAAGTTTTATTGCCTGTTGCATTGGTTCTATGTGCTTCCTGTATGTCGACTGACAGACTGACAGATTTTTCTCCCAAGAAATCCCCTCTGGATCATGTATTGCTCTCCTTCTAAAAGTTATAACTTGGAGCATAGGCTTGCCATGAACTGTTCTCTTCCTCCATTTCTTCACTATCGATTGCTTCACTGAAACATTCTTCTTTGAAATGATTGGGTTGGTGGACCGTATGTTACCAAACAGCATCACACTGGTGTTCACTTTCACATTCTCAAAACTACCAAATGTTTTAAAAAAAATCGCTTTGTTGACCACCTCCTAACCTGAAAATGTGTTTTTAAAAAACTAATAAATAAAATGCATGAGTTACAGATGTCAAGGATAATGTGTCACTTCTGGCATCGGAGTTTGACGCAGACTGCTTTATAGCATCCAGAGATTGACGTTCACCCCTGACCCCAGGCCGGGCCAGGGCTCCTTTGCAGTTCCCATGTTTTTGGCCATGGGCTATTATCTCCCATTTCAGTCTGTTGGGAGCAGCGCCACAAGGTGCTGCAGCGCACGGACATGTAAATGCCAGCGATTGGCAGGCACGTTGGTAATTGTTCTTGCCCCTGAATAGGCTGACGTGGTCTGTGACTCATGGATGTGCAGGTAGCTCAATACAGCCAACTCATCCTGTTCTTGACACCATGGGTGCTCATGCGGCCTTATCCTGCTTGCTCATGTTGAGGTGATCTGTGTAGTAGTAGTATAGTAGTATTCAACCTGATAAAAAAAAGGGGAGGGTAAAAAACCCCCCAAACCTCATGGTACAGCTCTGTACGTTCTTGCTTTGCAAATTCCACCACTGTCATTTCCCAAACGCAGCTACATTGCAGCAGTTTTGCAGCCAGGTGCTCCCTAGCATTTCCAAGGAGTGGGATTACCACAGCCATAAACACCTGCGACTCAGGAGCTCAGCTGCGGTTTCTTCATTATCTCCTTAGGTTCTCCTATAAGCTTGTAGTGGACATGAGTTACACGCTTGTGGTTGTAACTGTAGTAACTTACTGCTTCAATCGCAGTGCACCCATGAAATAACCAACTGGATTTTTGTTTGTATTTACCCTGAGGGGAGAAGTGGCATTGGTGTCTTTATTAACATACTGACGTTATTTATTGACATCAGTTGTCTTCAGTCTTGTCTGTTTAATTAATATAATTGATCCACTGAACATCTAGCTAATAATTCTGGTGCAAATATTCTAACTAGTCTTGTTACTAAAATGGAGTCTAAGTGCCTTGTTCTGAAATCCGCCATGGGTCTGGTTGCCAAAATAATTAAATGACCATTAATTTGCAATTTTTCATCCATCTGTAATGCTTGTTAAGCTGGATTTTTATTGAAACAATTAAGGACAAAATATTTAAAATGCCTTCACGGTAGATGAACGCTGAGATAATAATGAAATGCCAGCTTATTCTTTTGTAGAAAAGATGAAACAAATAATGGTAATGTCAGCGTGTTACGTAAGATCCACTGAATAGCAGCTGAAGTAAGCAGAGTTTAAAGCTAGGAATAAAATGCATAATTAATATGAACAACAGATGTAGGGAGTACTTCTGAACTTTATTTATTTGTAGCCCTATTGATTGCTGTTCTGAGAAGGTGCCCTGGATTAGTTAGTCATTGGGTAAATTACTTTGTAATTCTGGGTTAGGTCAGAAATACGTATTAAAGAATAAAAACACCTGCAGTTATCTAGTGGATCGTGGTACCCTGAGCTATAGACAGGCACTTCTTTCTTTTATCTCTTCTCAAATGATGTACTACATTGCCCATTAGTTTGCTAATGTTTGTGAAACATCTTACTGTGACAGATACGGCTTTACTTAGAGACCAGAAGATGTGCAGGCATTAATTAAATTCTGCTCATTAGTATTCATTCTGCTGCTGCTAATTCTTTGCTATTGCGTATGTATCATCCCCACGTGCCAAAGGTGCATGCAGCAGAATTTTTCCTGGCTTTTATTCATTTTCAGCTCTGTCGAACAGATGAAGGAATGAATCTGAACAAATATATTTACGTAATTAATAAGAGAAGAAATATATGTCAAATTAAAACTAGCAATTACGGACATATCCCAGTCTTGAAGAAACGTAATTACTTTCTAAATACCTATTATAGTGTGATTCATTAACAGTGTGTTATTTTATTAAAGAGGACAGCAGCTGTGACCTGGTGCCAGGAAGCCCAGCAGAGTGACTCAGGCCGAAGTACTGTACTTAGTCCTTGTCCGCAACTGTTTCTAGGCCGTGTTCCAGGTCTTCCTGCTGTGACTTAGATTTGTGCATCTGAAATAGTTCAGTCTTGGGTTTTTTCCTAAATGCTTTGATCTGTTGTTCAATCACGCTCAAGCCCGTAACTTTATAGACTTTCTTGTGTATTTGTTCTCCATTCATGGCATACTTGAGGTCTTTAAGTCTAGGACAGTTAGGGTATTGTCCGGTGAAGTGTCTGGGGTAAATATTTCCACAGTTATAGAGGACTATTCCAAGCATTTTGCAGGCTTTGAAGTTTTCTTCTTGATAATCAAGAGAGGAGACAAAATCAGAAATTTAATCTCCAGTAAAATCTTGGAGTTTGCAATCCTACAAAAATTGCTTGAGAATGCTTTGTTTCATTTTTAAAGCAGTAATTTTAGCTGGGACACACAGCTGTGAAAGCACTGGGGATGTCTAGTACATGTTTAAGTTGATTCTCATCCTGAGAATTCTCACTCAGGGTAATAATTCTGTCAAATTATGGGCAATCAAGTAGAGTTTAAATCTGATGCTTGGAAGAGAATCTTGTCTAAAAAGTCAGACAAGCCTTCAGCTGATGCAGTACTTCTTGCAATGTGTTTCAAGAATATATAACAAAAAGAGATGGGTGGGGGAAGCAGGAGAGAACTGGTGACCTGTGGCTGAAGTGGGACGATACGGTCAGGTTTTCAAAAAATGTCACCAAGCCATTCTGGTTCTTCACAGTTCAAAATGTATTTTGAGCCCTGAAAATAACAGCCGTCTATTATGTTACCTAAGTGCTGCTGTGGTCGTGTGGCCCAAAGGGTGTGGAATAGTTTTGAGCTGTTCAAATAATTTTCCATATAAAATTGAGTAAACCTAGCATTAATCTCACATTCTATGTTCTGGGAGCAATCAAGTCTGTAGGATGGCACAAAACGCTGCTTAATGGAATTTTAGTGGGTTTAATTTTGCGGAATAATTTTTCTTCACTGATTTTTGTCACATAAATATTTACTATAGGGTAGGCTTTAGCTATTAAAAATGATTACTCTAAAGTTTTGGGTTTTGTGCCAGAAACCATGGCGTTTCTGACAATTAAATGTCCAACGATGTTAAAAGATGTGTTAAACCTGAGATAGCAAACCGGCCCCCAAACCCACACCACAAAACCAGCAGTGCTGTTCAGTGGCTTAAATGTGTGTCGCTTAGAGGGCTGTGCTGAAACGGGAAGTACTGGTTGTGAATTTGTATTTCGTGGTACCTGTGGATGTTTGAAAACAGTTCTCTGCAGTTGTTACAAGATAACTGATAATTATTTAAAATAGCGATGTTACCTGAATGAGCTGACTCAGGGTATCTCATACAAAGACCAAGGAAATTTGTGTTTGGAGTACGTACATCTCTTATCAGGATATAAAAGCAATAGCTGGTAACAGGTTTGAGCGCATCTACGTATGAATTTCTTTGTCGCACATTTTTGCCAATGCAGTTGGATTACATGAAAACTTGGAAGCCAGTTTTCAAATTGATTGGATCTGTTGTCAACAGCACAGCAGTAACAGTCATAGATTTCACTCCTAAAATGAAATGTACTAATGAAAAGTACGTAGGCAGAGAGTTATTTTAGTGGGGCAGGTAGTCAGTGAGGTTTTTAAAGCTTTTGTAGTTTTTAATACACCTTTTGCTTTGTAGTTCAAGCTTCATTGTGTTCGTTACAAGTGGATAGAAGCAGCACAGATGCTGTTAACTGCAGGTCTTCTGAAATGTTTCTGCCTCATCAGTGTTTTGCAGATCGTATGCCTGCTCTTGCTCTTCAGCAGACACCATTCTATGTCACAAACAACCTTGAGCTGGGAGCACAGGTACTAGACTGAATGAAGTTGAGCTTTCTTACCTTGTTAAGGATTCTGCCTTGCCCTAGATGTCGCAGGTACAATAGTGACTGTAACAAGCCACGCGTGCATCCTGATTGATCAAGCGACCCTGCCAACGGGGTCTGCGGAGCCTGTTGTGAAGCGCGTGCTTTAAGTGGGACTGAAGCAGACACAGCAGTGCGTCACCCGCTGCCTGCTAGCGTGCGCTGGTGACAGTGCACCGCGCGGTCCTGCGAGCTGCGTGGCGGCACGTACCCTCTCAACCTGAAAACTGCGTTGCTGCCAGCCTTTCGCTGCTATCCTTGGCATGGTCAAGCATCGGGAGGAAAAAACCAAAAACAACCAAACAAAAAAACCCCGTGAAAAGGTTGTGGTGTGTTTTGTGCATAGAAACGTTCTGCTCTGCCAGCGTTGTATCCGAGGGGAGGATATTGCTGATTCACCGAGCTTTTTCCACGGTACTTTAGGTCTCTCGCATTGATTTGTATTTGCTGCAGTGAAAGAAAAGAACTAATATAATTGAAATGAAAATGTATCAAATGTGTGTATGTGGCACGGGAGAAATCAGGTATTGCACATATTTCCAAGGAGTGGGATTACCACAGCCATAAACACCTGCGACTCAGGAGCTCAGCTGCGGTTTCTTCATTATCTCCTTAGGTTCTCCTATAAGCTTGTAGTGGACATGAGTTACACGCTTGTGGTTGTAACTGTAGTAACTTACTGCTTCAATCGCAGTGCACCCATGAAATAACCAACTGGATTTTTGTTTGTATTTACCCTGAGGGGAGAAGTGGCATTGGTGTCTTTATTAACATACTGACGTTATTTATTGACATCAGTTGTCTTCAGTCTTGTCTGTTTAATTAATATAATTGATCCACTGAACATCTAGCTAATAATTCTGGTGCAAATATTCTAACTAGTCTTGTTACTAAAATGGAGTCTAAGTGCCTTGTTCTGAAATCCGCCATGGGTCTGGTTGCCAAAATAATTAAATGACCATTAATTTGCAATTTTNGGGGGGAAAGTTCAGCAAGTAACAGATACAGTGTTGTTTGTAATCCTTGGTGGGTGTACTGTGTGCCTAGAGAACTTGATGTTTTAATGCTTCAACTTAAAATACGCCAATTTGTTAATGAAAAGTTTGGGTTACTTTGAAGAGAAGACGGTCCTTTTTCCAGAGTTACATGCAGTGCGAGGGAGTTTGAATAGTTTGCGCATCAGAGAATAGGACAAGACAGGCACAAAACAGAGATTCCAAAAAGGAGCCGGAGAAAATAAGGGTTTTGAGAACTACTTACCATGTGTATGTGCGTCCGTAGTCAACTAAGACAGTCTTAATAAAGGGGTTTGTTAGGGTGATCAACGTAATACAAAACATTTTAAGTGAAAGTATGTGTTAGGACTGACAGAGGGCTTGCAAAATGATTTTCATTTGGGCATTTGGGTTTTTGTTTTGTATGGTAGGCTTCCTTTTAAAAGAAGTCGTGTCGCATAGTGGGAGGAGGTATAAATATTTATTTAGAGCCTTGTTACAGCAGGGTTCTTAAGCATAACTGAAAAGGAAGCAGTTTCTTGACTTAGGCCTGAAGTTGCTTACAAGAAAACAGAGGATGGGAGTTATTGGTCTACAAACAGAAAAAGAATTTACTGTGAGCAATAACGTACAGATTTTCCCACAACTCTGTTGTGCTGCCAGTAGTGGTTAATACTTACAGTTTTTTCATCGTGAGAGTCAGTAAATTAATTCAGCAGCTGCTGAGCTGATGTTCTGCTGAGGCTTCATTTTGGTGAAGAGCAAGGACTTTCCAGAAAAGCCAGTGACAGAAGAGAACGTGCTGAGATTTAGTGCGTATTAATTTTTGAGAGAGGGGATTTGGGGGCAAAAGGCAGTCATTTCAGTGAAATGACATAAACAAATCTGACTTCCAGAAGACATGGACAAGCTTGGAGAAATGAAGTAAACTGGTTATTGAAATGAATGGCTGTGTGTGGTGAAGCAGAGGCACACAGCGGTGCGGGGGGGAACAGGCGGCTGCTTGGCTTTGCTGCTTAATGTGGAAATAATTTTGGCTGCTTGGCATGAAGTCGCTCTTACTTTCCTCTGAAGCAGAGCGGCAAACGCTAGCAGGGAAAAGTACTTGGTTAAATAACTGTTTCTAACTAGATTAAGGGTAAATAGTGGGTATATAAGACAAAATAGACAAATGCATCAGTATCTGTGTATTAAGCACAGAACATACAGGGCTAAAATTAGTATTGCGAAGGAAACCAACACGATCGAATATGTATCACCTAATCAGTAACAACCAGACTGAAAATTGGAAGCAACTTCCTATTAAAGCTTTGTGGCATCTTGCTAGAAGAAATACTAGGAAAAAGAATTCAGAGGCTTCGGAATAGAGCTACGTACATTCATGAAAAATATTTCAAAACATGATTGAAAGTGAAAATACTGTAATCTGGCGTGAGAAATTTTTGGCAGTGCCTTTTCAAGGTTCACCTTTGCTTTCAGCTTGCGGATTTTATGACTGCGACAAGAGTCAGCTAATGTTTCACAGAGGGGCAGCACGTGCTTGCAGGAAAACAAAAAGCAGCGTTTTATCCTTTCCTTAATATCCCAAGAACCACAGCACCTCTAACATAGGCTTTTTTCTACCGTTGAGAACAGGTTCTGTATAATGAAATTACAAGCTCATAGTGAATATATATATATACATATATATACATATATATACACACACACACAAAATTATGTTCCGGTGGTGGGCCAGTCTTGGTGCCAGCAGCCTCCCTGAGGGGCCGAGGGGAGCCCGGCACAGGGGTGGACAGAACTGTCCATGTCCGGCACGGGGCAGCGCACGCTCGCCTTGGAGAGCTCTGCTGCCTCTGGAGGTGTCCGGAGAGACGTGGGCTGCCGGGAAGGGTTGCGACAGCCAACCCTGGCCAGCAGCCCGCCCTTCGCTCACTTCCCTCTGTCAGCGATGGTACGAAGCTCTTGACCTCCTTGTCCAGGGTTTGGGTTTGCTGCTGGGGCAATGACCGCAGTTGGGGGCTGGGATGTCTTGGCTGTGCTTCGGGTCCGTGTCTCAACCATGCGCCGCTGGTGCTGAGCAGAGGCTTGATGGGGTTGGTCTGTGCCTCACACTTTCAGAAATAGTTCAGTCTCAGGTGGTAGAGTGAGTATGTGGGAGTTTTTAGCCAGTAATGGATATTTTCCCTATAAAAATAACCTCTATGATCTCCCAGATTACCAATTGCTTATATAAACAGCACAGTTGTCAGCTTTGTCCCCATACGTGCGGGTAGCTCTGTCATCAAGCCACTTAGTACATAAATTTTTAAGAACAGGCATAGAAAAATCTCACTTTTTCTTAAGTTCATAGTAACAAACTTAATCAGAGTCCGTAGCATGGGTCAGAACCAGGTAGGCTCTCCTTCTCTGAAGGCGGAGCGGGACAGGAAGAGATGAACAGTTCATATCTCGCAGTCAACAGTCAGCTGGTGCGTGATGCTGGCAGCCGTCCCCGAGTGCATGGTGGACTGTAGCGCTCACTCCGGTACTTAATAGCATGAGAGTGAAGTGGTCAGTTAAGTACCGGTGCTGCCACTCGCTGCGTCCTACGGAGCAGAGGGATGTGGCAAGCAGATCAGCTGCGGCTGCTGAGCCTCCCTGCTGCGGGGGAGTTCCGTCGCAGCCCCCGTGTTAGTGTTTCCAAGGGTGTTGATGCTTTAAGACTGAACTTTGTCCAGATCAGACCATGTGTAGTTCAAAGTATTCTCCTAAAATTAAGGAAATACTTCTTGACAGTGATGTTTAGAGAATGTCCTGAATGTCTTAATATTATAAACTCACTTTTTGGGCAGCGATAATGAGGCAAGCAGAAAAATATCTCAAACTGTTTAATCCATTGAGAGAAAATTCTTGGGAAAAAATTGGGGGATCACTGAAACAAAGGGTCAGAGTCTGGTGTTGAATACCATTGTAAAACAAACAAAGCCGATAGTGCTATTGGCACACAACACAGCTGCTCCTAATCACACCAGTGAGATCGAAATGAGATTTTAAAGGCCTTGTTCTGGTAGTTATTCTTTTCATATTTGGAGTACGTGTGTTTGATTATGTATTTGAGTGGATACGTTGAGACCTCGTGGGGGCAGGGTGAAGGACATGCACTTTATCCTGCGTGACTCTGCGTGTAACTGCAACCACAAGCCTGGTTTGCTTTGGTTTTCCAGGATGAATCGATAGCTAAGCATCTGAATCATGTGGAGACCAGCGTGTTAATAATAAACATGAGAATACAATAAATGGTAACAAACAGCTTTGCTGATTTTCAAGATAAATGCAGACCTTCGTTTAAAATGAACAAGCCAGCAAGCAGTAGAGGGTGATTTTGGTTTGTGAATGTCATCTGGCGCATGAATTGCAACTCACGTGGTATGTAAGTTGTGGTGATCCTGTAGAAGCTATCCCGTGTGGTGGTGTTCGATACTGCTCCGGTGATCTGCTTATTCCTTGCAGTACTGGAAGGAACAAAAATCTCAGTAGAGAAGAATGGGTTTTGGAAACAGATAGTTCACTGGCTGTGCAGGTTATTGATGATGGCAGGTTATTGATGTTGGTAGGACTTGGTAGAACTGAACGCTTATTGTGACAAGCTGCCCCTGCTGAAGCCCCCAGGCGTTCGTCCCAATCATTTCAGTGGGATCAGAGTCTTTTTATTTAATACTTTTAGATTGCAAACTCATTAGGGTAGTTATTTGGGCATCTTATGTCTAGGACTCTTCACGCTGTGCACATACTGTACAAGTACCTTGCGGAGTAGGCTTTGTAATGCTAGGGAAAACCGCAACGCTGCTGTTCCCGGTTCTGTCCTACTTACCGTGTTTTTCTTATAAAGGAAAGCCTTTCATCTAAGTTTAAGGCTAAATAGCCTGTGCAGTTACTAACTTTCACTTTGTAGTATTGAATCAGTTGTAAAACATTTTAATTCATTCTGCGAAGATACAAACATGGGCAGACTTTATCCTGTGCTTACTCATCAGGCCAACTTCACATTGGTTTAGGGGGGAACTGAGGAAGACGGTGAACTAGAGAGATGTTGGCTCAAGCAGCAGCTTGAGCCCATGCTTAACATAAAACATGCAAGTCAGTCTGCTGTCTTGAATAAAACAGGAAGGGCTCAGATGAGTTGAGAGCCAGATAGTGGGGTTTTTTTTCAGTTATTGTTATATCTGGACACATCAAAACAAAAACTAGAACCAAACTGAAAACTTGTACCAAACTCATGAAAAAATGCTGTGCCCTATAAAAGCTTCGTGACTATTACCCTGTCTAGAATGAGAGTTTCAACGGCATTCATTCGAATAGGGAGGAGTAGCTGTTAAATGACTAACGCACCTTTCATATATGAAGAAACTACTGCAGACTGAGTTGCTGCTTTTGGATACGCTTGATACTGGAACTCTTGTAGGAAACCTGCGTGAGCAAGCAGTGGGCGTCAGCTCTGACCCTGCGTGGTTACAGAATTCAACATGCATGCAGCAGCCGAGAGCCTTCCTGTAGCATTGGCGTTGCCGGAATCCAGATAAGCATCTTTCTTGTGCAATTTGCTTTTGCTTATTGATTTGACTTTTCAGATCCCTCAGAACTGGGTTTTTGAAAAAAATCACTTAAATAGTCTAGTAGATTAATTTACCAGACCCGAGGGTTTCCTCCTTGATCTGGAGTGATTGTCATGCAGCAAGCGCCCTTCTGAATATGCGTGTAACGTACTCTTCGCTTTCCATTCGACCTGTGCGCTGCATTGCCAGACATCTACAGAAACTGGATTTAAAACCAGAAGAATCGGACCAAGCTGCCAAGCATGTCTGCTCTCTGCCTTGTGCACCAGTGGCGATTGAGCTGCTTGGCTTCACAGTAGGTTGGAAAGCTGGTTTATGGGACTCTTTACGGAACGGTTTTGTTTTCTTAGCAGGCATTTATCCATGTGGTGTATTGAGGGCTGTTAGAGGGTTTGGCTGTGATGTGCAATTGCGCAATATGAAAGCGCTTCTAAAAAGTGCGCTATTTCTTCAGTGCTCTGTATTTGGTATCTGCTGAAAATGAGACAGTATTGGAATCATTATAAATCCGCGCTGGAGTGAGGGAAGATGCCTATAGGCTGTCTTCAGGGCAATAGAAAAACCACCTGTCTTAAATCTGTATTTCTCTGAATTATCTTAATTTGGGGAAAAGATATTTGTACAGCTGTGTTGCAAGGTGTGGATGCTTGAAATCAGCCCGTCATCGTGGAACGGGGTCATTTTGCTAAGGTGCCTGGCCCGTGCCGTGTGCCCACGTGAGCTGGGTTACAGGATCAAACTCGCAGTGCATGTTTTGTGAGCTGTATAAACAAAACTGTTGCGGAATTGCCACTGGAGGCCAGATCCTGGGTAGCTCAGTGCTTTTCCTGCTGTGTGGTGCGGTGCCACATCAAGGGTATGTCTAGATGTAGCTTTCTTAAAATGAATACTGGTTAAGTACCTGTTGGCGCAGTATCCAAGCCTTACGGGCCGATTATTGAGGGGGAGGAAATGGAGAATTCGGGGGCTTTCCTGTACCCATTAGTTACGGTTTCGTATTGCGCCGGTACAGCACTAACACATGGCGATGTGGCGCCAGGGCTGGGGCTACCCTGACATTTCTACAAGTTATCATCAATTTTACTTTTGTCGAGATGGAAGGTTAAGCTGAATAGGTAAACCCAAGCGCACATCTGCTAGATAAAATTCTTCGGTTGGTTCCCAGTGTCGGTCGCAGGAATTTGCGGGACAGATAAGTGGGGATGAACGGGAGGCTGTAGAGTGAACTGTTTCGCTTTCGGCAGATGACTGACCGAAAGGGAGCACCTCGGGTGTTTTGACACAAAAGATAGTCGTTGGGACCAAAGAATAACTCCTGCCTTACCCTTTGTTTGTTTGTTTGTTTTGCAAAGTTACATCATTTAGCAGCATCCTTGACAGTTCGTGCCTCTCTTTAGCCTGGGGAACTTCATAGGTAATGCTGTGATAAGTAGCATTTGGCTGACCACCTGCTCGCTCTTATTCTGGACATATTACAACTGGCCATGAAACAGCTATGAGCTGATCGCTGGACCATGGCACATGAGCTGCCCTCATTGGTGTGTTCTGGTATATATTTAACTTAATAATGTGAGCAGATGGTCATTACATTGATTTGTGAAGCAAAGGAGGAAGCTTGGCTGTCCTGATAATGTAAGGCCCGAGTGCTGAGCGTTGGAGTGGGGCGAGAAGCAGGGAAAAGGAGGAAAAAAGGAAAATTTTCAGTGTTTGTGGGATTTTTTTTGCGTGTTTGTGAGGGTGTTTTATGTATTTGATTTTTTTAAAACTAACCGCTGTGGACAGGAATAAACTAAAAGCAAGTTTGGGTGACTCATGAAGCCTGTACCTATGGTCATTTCCCTGGAGACTGACAGTGCCCAAGCCTGATGCTGCTGAAACACTGCACCGCTGCTGCTAGAAAGGGGGTGGGAGGAGATGGGAGCATAGTAGTTTGTAGAGTTGTGAAACTTCTCACTCTGCTGTTGTTGCTATTAATGATGGCGAGTCTTTTGAGGAAACTTTGAAGGGAAAACGTAGCATTTGAGTAACGGTTCTTCAGTAATTTTTTTGCGAAGACCAACTTTGTTTAATTGTCTCCCCGCTTAATAGGGTATAACTGGAGATTTAAGTGAGAAGCTAGTTCTAGAAAATATTCAGCAGCTATCCTTGTTAACTAACCTGGGAAGTTCACAAATGGCCCTCCTGGATTAGCTCAAAGGAACGGCTTGGTGTGGTCATTCACTTTGTGATTTTCCCGTGAGCGATACTACGTATAGAAGAACATTGTCTTGAGCAAGAGCTTGGTCTCGTACTTGGGTTCCTGTTTCTCCTAGCTGCTGATTAGCTTTGCTGTCTTACCAGTTTATGTCACGGTGTGTGACTATCAACTGACTTTGCAGTGAAGAGGGAATACGGCTCGTCTTCACAGATGCTGCTGTTACCATGGCGACACAAGGGCCAATGGCCTTTTCGCGGTTTGGACTGTACTACAGCGTTCGTACAGAGACGGTGCGTTCGACAGGGCGACATTTGGTGCTTTTGTATTTTAGTCTAAATATCAAATGAGAAAGCATATTGGCTTTTTCTCGATGATGAAGTTTAATAATAAATACAGATTGGAGAGTTCTTCTGCAAGCAGAAAGCAAGCCCGCCGGGGATGTGACAAGAGCGGGGCCGGTTTGTGCTTGCTAAACCTCCTCTCTGGGCAAAACCTTCTGGCTTTGCAAAATATAGCCCTGTAGAGCCTTTGGGTTTATCTGATGCGGTGTTTGATGCTGGTTACATCACCAGCTTACTTATCTGTGATGTTCCACCGTGGCTGAGCTTGAATGAGCATGCAAAAGCTGTGAATGTGGTTGGGTTTGTTTGGGTTTTTTTTTTTTTTTTAAGAAAGAGCTTTTCTACCTCAGATTGCGTGAAGAAAATATAAATACCAAATCCACGACACATTCAAGGATGGCTTGCAGAAGGTGTTATTTGTGAGTACCTTTTCCTTCTTCATCTGTCATCACGGCTCTGGTATCTGGGTTGAGGATTCCAGAAGTGGGAGTAGTGATCAGTTTATTGTTTGGTAGGTTTCTTTCCACGAACCATTTTTAGGGTGTTACCTTTTTTGGCAGATGAACGATCTGTATATTAGAAATGCACGGGTGTTGATCGTGTTTATGCATGAGGATATTTAAAAAATTAACCTAATAAAGTGAATAAGCCTATGTTTAGCAACAGTGAAGGAGGGGGGGGAACCAAACCCCACTTTGCATACAAGAAGTAATGCAGGATGCTAGGAATTCTGTCTATGATGAGTCAAGAATCTCTCTTCCATTTTGTTTGAATGTGTTGTCATATTAAAGTGTAATCTGCCTTTTAAATACATAAACACTAATACGAGAACATGGACTGCAGTCTTAAGCAATTTGATATCATGGAGGCAAAATGTCGCTGTGGGGTTTTTGTCATTGTATGCGTGCTTGATCAAAACCTACGGAAGCATTAATTGCTCATTATTTACTTGAACACTTTCTCAGCACAGCAGCAGCTTAATATTTCATTCATTTAATGCAGCGCAGCAGCTCTTTGCATGAGTTGTCACGTTTGGCAGAAGAGCTAAGTGCTTATCCACTTGTAGCCAGAGGAAGGACAATGCTGAAGTTTGCGTGCTGTTTGTCGTGTCAGCACCAGGGTGTATATGGAAACCATGCTGGGCGCTTTTATTCAGGTGAATTCTAACGGTTCCACACGACCCATACTATGAGCTTTCTCATAAACCATACGGCATTGTTCTGCTTTGGGGAAAAATCAGAACAAAACAGACACGAGTGTGCGGTTCGGTTGTCCTCTGCCACCCACCCTCGCTGCCATCAGTGGTTCACTTCTAACCCAGTGTTTTGGAATGGCTCTCCTGCTATTTGCGTTTCTGAACTCTGGTTACAGATGCCCTCCCTTGAGGGTTAAACTCGGGTTTGCCAGAGGATGATACATTAAGCAGGTGCAGTTGTCATCTGTCGTCTTTTCCGGTTATTTTAATAGTGCCTGTGAGGGTCCTAATCTGAGTTCATCTGCTTCATGCTCAGTAGCACGGTCCGCACGCAGGCATAGTAAGGTCAACTGTTCAAGGAAAATAATGGCTCACAATGCATATTGAAGGGGTACTGAAATGTGTTCTTAAGTTTTCTTCAGCCTTTCGTTTTATGGTGATGGTATGAATGGTTAAGTTGAAATGTTTTAAAATCAAAATAAACTTGGAACTGTCTGTAGGAAGTTGAAATAAGACTAGTGAACGTGGAACACAGGTTGCAGCCTTCCAGGTATATGTGGATCAGCTTTAAATGTAATGCCGTATGTTTATACAGGGCACGGTAGTAATGTTTGTGTTAGACTCCATTTTAATTGGAGTTCTGGGATTTTGGGAGTTTGTAACTCTCAGCAGGAGACAGTTTCCTATAGTGCTTATCATGTGGCGTTAATATTTAATCTCTGTAGGTTACTTTCTGTAACAGTGATGTTGCAGTCTTCTTTATGTCAAAGCATCTTGTACAGTTTTTTCCTCCATTACTGCTTACATGTTTGATATCTTTTGCCTACCTCAGCACGTTGCTGTAGCATACAAGGTATGAACTATGACTTCTCCTATAATTCGGTATTTTAGCCCCTATTTCAGAAAGCTGATAGGTGAAAAGGAAAATGTAAGCCTAGGGGCTTTTTTAGAACTAACTCTATAGAACATATATAAACCAGATCTTCATGTTCTTTAAAACCGATCTGTTCTGAACACTGAAAATGTGTGTTAAAGAGTTAAATACACCAGCTCTTACTGCATGAGCAAGTTTTGAGATGAAGGCTTAAATGTTATAAATCCGACAATGTTCTAAGGACTAAGGCCTTTAAAAAAAAAAATCTTTTTTGCGTCTTAAAAATAAAATGTCAAAAGCTAGATTGTTGCTGCTCTAAAAAAGCTAAACAACAATGTCAAACTGCGAGGATTAGCAAAAGCATTTTTTCAGATGCTGCACTGAGTAGAACATATGTCAGTGTACCGTTGTTTGAGGTGGCAGGATTTGCTGCGCTGTAAATCTCTTACGCTATAGCTGTGTAATTTTGTTCTTCGTATGTTACTATTTTTCCTCTTCCATGAGCTTCAAATCCAATAATGTGTAGATGTCGCTATTTAGATTGAGTTTTACTATGATTATTGCTTTGTGAAATTAGAAATGTGAGTGTGTTTCGCAGTGAGTTGTAGTTTCTTGAGAAATTCTGGGACCTAATTCAACGACGTGCAAAATATAGAAAAGACGCAGTGAATCTATCAATTCTATGATTTAATGCAAAAGATTTTTTCCTTCTATCGTATGCAGCTGGATGCCTTTTTGGTCGTGTTTATTTCTGGTTTTGGACTGCGTGAGGTTCTTTCTACTGATTTTGAAAGTGACTAGTAAGCACAAACGATACAAGTGCGGTTTATGTGCCCTGTAAACTATGATACATCACCCTGCAGAATGGATGGGTTTGTAGTAAGACTTAATCAAAAGGGAAATAAATGTTCCCAATTAGAAGTGTCTACATGTTAACAACCTTAATTAAATTCACCCTAGTTACAGCTAACCCAGTATCGGAGGCTGCCTGCAAGCTGTGCGTTGGCTAGGATGCAAGAGAATCACCTCTTGCCTGTTTATATAGGCTAGTACTTCATTTTCATGAAACCAACAATGTTTATGTTAATTATTTTAAAAATAATTATCTACGATGTTAATAAGCATTGTGTTCTAGAATGGGACAACAACAACTGATGTTTCTCGTTCAGTATGCTGTAATGGTACTGGTTGTATTCACCCAAGAGATGATAATTGTTTTAAGGCCCTTTTGATGGAGGAGAGGTCAGTGGGAAGCGTACCTAATAGTTCTTTGGAAAAATCCAGCTGTGAACGCTTGATTTGGAAATACGTAAAGGGTAGTATTATTCAAAACAAGAACCTATCCATTTACATTTGTACTGCAATATGTACAACTGCTGATATTTAATCGTTTTGCCGACAACCAAATTTTATGTGTTCTTAAGCAAATTTCAGCGGCCTGTACTCTAGCCTACGCGTGCCGATCTCTTAGAACTGCAGATTTTATTGAGCACCCTTGATACCTAGTGAAACTATATCTAATATTTATTAAGAAAATGTCCTGTCCTGTAATAGTTTTCACTAGGTTATGGGAGGGGGAACAGAGAGAGGAGGAGGAGGGAAACGGCAACATAGCAGCTCTAGAACATACGGTTGTACTGCTTTATGATACCAGGGTGGTTTTCTTGACTCTCGGACTACAGTGCAAGGTAACTACGTTGATGTTTACTTGCCATGAGTTGTCTTGTTACCTTCCTGTGGTTTGGTGTCCAAGAAGCTGTATACAGAAAGCCACCTTGTTGAAAGGAAGTGATGGGAATAAAGGTATTAGTTGTAGACTTCTACGGCGTGTGACGATCTCTGCCAAGTACATGGGCACTGTAAGGTTTTTACATAAGCAACCGTAAAAGCAGTAACAGCATTTAATTTTGTATGGTTGTCTTTCAAAAAAGTGTGTAGGGAAAAGACTGCAATTAATACGAACACTGTGAAAAACTATAGTATTTGCTATGTGCCACCACAGCCCCTTGACATACTTGGCAACGGACTGATGGACGTAAAGTGGGATTAATTGAATGAATAAAAGGTTTTTCAGTGCTACTTCGAAAGCCAAAATAATACCGTCCTGTGGTTTTCTGGGTGAAGATCCGAGTACCGAGGTGATTACCTTTGATATCAGAACAATAGGAGTTTATCATTGCAGATGTGAATGGATCATCTGCTAAACCACCTCGTAGTGGAAATGTCCACAGACAACTACAGTCGTACTTGGACTATGAGGAAATTGTAGAAGTTGCCGTATAAAGCTGTCTGCTGTTTTCTCTGCTGGGGTGAGTTTCCAAAAACCAAGTTGTCTTCTGGGCTCAGTCAGTGTACTGATTCTGAAGGCCTTTACAGCATGTTAAAAAAACATGTTAAGAAGAAGACTTACAGCTGGAGTCAATATGAGTCTGCATTACTGTGGCTTTTATGGTTTGTCACGTATTTGGAGATCAATTTGATTATATTTCAAATTTTCTTTCTCGTTACAGAAATGCTTAGATTTAATAAATGAGAACAGGACAGACTTTACTAGTTCTTAACTGTAGTCTTTTCTAGTCTCAACTGCAGCCATAACTCTGAATTGAAGTGAGAGAGAAAATTTTCAACTTGTAAAATAATGTTTATTTTGTATTTTAGTCTAAATATCAAATGAGAAAGCATATTGGCTTTTTCTCGATGATGAAGTTTAATAATAAATACAGATTGGAGAGTTCTTCTGCAAGCAGAAAGCAAGCCCGCCGGGGATGTGACAAGAGCGGGGCCGGTTTGTGCTTGCTAAACCTCCTCTCTGGGCAAAACCTTCTGGCTTTGCAAAATATAGCCCTNTCCCTTTATTAGCTTGTAGGCATGAATCCAGTCAAACAAATCATATTTAGGTTCCTGGGGTGGCACGAGCTTATATAGGGGATGAACTTGTCTGCCACTTCTGCTGTTTACCAGCAAATTTTAAAAAGGCTATGTGTTAACTCGCACCAAGTATACGGGGTGCCTGGCAGCATAGGAGGCTGTGCCGACAGAAGTTTTTCCTAGTGCTTTGCCCATGCTCGTTGGAACACGGCACCTCACGGAAGAATGTGCCAGAAGAAAAGGAAGAATACTGGCAGATGGAGGTGAACAGATTGTTATTTCATACAAAGGGGAAGAATAGTGTATGAGGTAATATGGCTGTAGAAGAATGCAGCCGTTAAGATGAACAAGCATACCTGGTAGACTCCTGTCCTCAGCCGCATCGTTAACTTCATAAAAAGACATTTCTTCCAGCTGTGGTCCTGTACCAGTACACTTGTACCAAGTATCCGTGAGACAACAGTCTCTCAGTCTCTTCTGTTTGAAAGCTGATAATCTTCTTAGGAAGAAGTTCTAGGACGGTGATGACTTAATAATGCTGTCAACCTACTCACAGGTTTACACATGCTTAAAATTAAACAGTAGCAAAATAAAAAAAGGGGATAGATATTATATCCTGTACTAAATCCTGAGTGCTCTTCAGGGTTAGGAGGACAAGCTTTCTCCAGGCTCTCAACATTTTGCTGCGAGGATGTGGTGCTTGCTACAGCCGGTGGCGCAGCAGCACGGCCGTTGCCGGGAGCGGGAGGATGGTTACCAGCCTGCTAAGAGGACATTTTGAAAACAGTAAGAGGATAGCCTGTTAATGCAAAAGTAATTCCAAGTTAATAGCCTGGTATGCTGTTCTCCTAGGCTGTTTTAAACCCAATATTGAGAAAATTGTCTGCTGACTTCGGGAGGCTTGTTGGCGATCGTAAGAGAAAGTGGGGAAAAAAAACCCCAAACAGGTGTAGCTTAATGTGATGATCAGTAATCTGTTTCTCTGCATTTGTGCATCTAAGCAAGACTCTAGTACTGAAAGAATAAAAAGAATGGTCATTTCTGTTCTGTGATGGATATGAAAGTGTCGTTAAAATTAATGGTTTCTAGTGGCAAACATAATGGAATTTATACAGAAGTGACGGGAACAGTTAAACCTACTTTGGGCCTCCATACTTACTTTGTAGCTGGATTTTTCTCGTTGTATCGGTATCCTGAGGGAGATGTGATTTCAAGGCGTGATCAGATTTGGTTCCGTTTTTACTGTTTGACAAGTCTGTTCTCAAAAGAACTTTCCTTAAAAATTGATAAGTGGTTACCCGTTCATGAGTACTTGGGGAGAGCTGGAAGAAACCTGGTCTGGAAGCAGGAAATTGCAAAGCTTCCAGGTCCGGTGGGATGTTGCAGTAGTGTTTCAGAAACTGAAATTACTGGAAGAAGCATCCATCAATGTAGTCATTTCTCTCGTGTTAGTGCTGAAGTAGCTGTGCTTTCTTTGTAATTTTAAATCAGCTTTTGAAGACCACAGATTAGAGATGTAGAAACTAAACTTAATAGGGCCAAGTATCTATGATGCAGTGAACAGGGGAAGTGATTATTTCTCCTCTGAATTATTTAAATGTGTTTCTTCTGATGTCCTTAGGTGTTTCAACTTAACAAATCAATTCAGTTTTGAATGCAAATTTGTGGTGAAAGCTGATTGAAAAATTTAGCTATATCGTTTAAAAAAACCACCACCAATAACAAAAAAAACCCCAAAAGAAGGCACTTGAATCTTGAACTTTTTCTGATATGGTCCAGAGAAATAAACGAACGGAAATACTGCTTTAGCAGGTGATTGAGGGCACAAAATGTACGGATCTTGGATTGTGCCAGCAGAAGGTGTATTTGCTTTGGGTAAAATTAGTGTGCTGTGACAGAGGCTGTGGAGCCTGAGCCTCGTCTTATGTCAGGCGGGTTGGGCATCAGTCCGTGGGACCTAGAGGAACCACCACACTGAATCAAGATATCTCTGAGTTCTAAAATTCAGAGCAGAGTCCAAACCTCCCGTTTGCTTCTGTAACTAGCTGGACAAAGAGCCTATCTTTTGAACACCCTAAGAAATGGCTGAAATCTAACCTTACATATTCAACGTACGTCTTTGACATCCAAGATGTTCTTGTTGGAACGCGGCAATGCTATATGGTAACTTCATTACAAGCCTGCAGTTGAACATTGTCATCAGTTTTACCTGCTCCATATCTGCACTCGTGGCGCACGGAGTGCCCGTGTAATTACTNTGTTGGAACGCGGCGATGCTATATGGTAACTTCATTACAAGCCTGCAGTTGAACATTGTCATCAGTTTTACCTGCTCCATATCTGCACTCGTGGCGCACGGAGTGCCCGTGTAATTACTACTTGACAAACCTTTGGCGCTTCTTATTTGCTATCAAGGTGACTGAACTTCTGCGTTTCCACTGCAAGTTCGAAAAGAAACTCAAAGCAGTTGAGCTCCTAAGCAGTCTTGTGCGACAGGTGAGTATTACCCTTAACGGCAGATGAGCAAGCTGAGATTATAGGGAGAACTTCCCTCTTTATTGCGTTGGTTTTTTTGGAACCTAAGAAAGTTGGAGTAGGACAGGCTTATGGAGCCTCGTGGGCAGATTCTTTTTGGAAAAGCCAGGAGAGAGCTCTGCTCAAGATGCTGTGTTGAGCAGTACTGAATCGAGACAGATTCTTGCTGATGTTTACTGGTTTCGTCTCTGAAGAAAGAGGTGCTATTGAGATTGGTGTGGGGAGAAAGGGTGGTGGGAAGGGAATCTGGAACACCCTCAGACTAATTTCCTCCTTTTGCTTCTACTGAAAAAAACCTAGGTATTCACAAAGCAGGAAGCAGCGATTTCGACAGTGTGATCGGTTTCCCTGCCCGATGTGAGACCATCGTGTAATGCACACTTGCAGCGCACTGCCCTGGTTCCGTGAATCGTGTGGCGCAACTTGTGTGAATGTCGTGTGTTTTCCTTGTCAGAAAATACAGCTTTTGAGTGTTCTAACTGCTTTTGTCGTGGTCCATCAGTGTTATCAGTAACATGGTCCATCTTTCTTTAGAATTGTTCTGGTCATTTTTCCGAGTGGTTTGAAGGTGCTACCGGTTAGTAACTGCGCACTACAAGGCGTTAGCAGGGTATGTCCCCTGATGGCGATCTGCCTCGCGACTGGATTGTGTTGCACTTCTGTTTCCAAAAGCTCAAGTACTTTATAGGAGTTACCATCGGTTCCCATCTTTAAACAGAAAATCCAGCTCATCTTCGCCGTGCAGTTGCTGACACACTGTTGGCAACAGAAATCGGAACAGGCTGACCTTGGGGGTTTTTTTAAAAGGCTTAGTAACTCACCCCTTTCTGAACAAAGCCTGACTTTTGTTTTTTTTTTTGCTTAATCGCTCTGATCTTGTAAGAAAGTGACCTCACAGGATTCACCTGAAGCCTCGGGGATGCAGAAGAATCAAAATCAGTCTCTTGAAACATTTCTCAAGATGCCAAGCAAAAGATGGGGGAGCGGGAGGGGAAGGTGCCTATATGCACCACATGCACACGTTCTCTATTTAACAGTCAGTTTGGGTGCTTAAAATGTTAAGTGAGGATTTTCAATTTAATGGCTACTTCTTCCATATGTGCACACTGTAAGAGCTGGGAAACATCGATTAATTTTTTTTTTTTTATGATTTCCTAGAAGAATGCTGTGTCTTAAGAAATTTGATCAGGTGGTTTTATCATGGAGGACTTACTGTGCTAAACCTTGTTTAATGTTTCCTGGCACAAACATAAAAAAATGCTGAGAAGTGGACTGGTGTGTTGCTTAAAGGTTTTCTAAGCTTTACTTCAGATGCAGTACCCTGTCTTGCTTTGCAACTCTTCCGTGTTTTTTAATGAAACAATGCAAACCTGATGATCCAGGGTGCAGAATATCTTTTTGTCTTGTAAAGCTTTTTTATTTTCCCATGCTTTGGACAAATGACAGCAATTGAATTAGCATTGCATGTTTCAGAATATTGTTTAAAACTTGGGTGAAACATAGATTCTTTGAAATTTGGAAGTGGCATATTGCAATATATTTATAACTGCTGGGCCTGAAGAAAGCTTATGTCCATATTCATCACATTATTTGTTCTCATGTTTAAGCACTGTGTTTGTAATTCCATTAACAAAGAAACAGCTTGACTGGTGCAGAGTAATGTGCAACTCTGAAGCTTCATTTCCGTAGGAATTTTAACCCTCAATGTTTAACTTTCGCCTCTGTTCCGCATGGCAAGGCAAAAACGAAGTCTTAAATTGGCATTTTATCTTAATCTTGCAACAAAACTTTGATTCTTCACTGCAACAGTTCGTCATTGCCATTCTTGATGTGTATATTTAAACCATGAGACTATTTCCCTCTTTGTTTCCTGGGATTCAGAATTGACAGCTGTACGTCAAATTTCATTCAAAGTTATCATGAGTTTCAGACATACCTCTTAGCACCCGCCTTTCCCTAAAAAGCCCCTTTCTAAACACTTGGTGTTTTGACTTTGTGTTTTTCCTTGTGTCGTAGGTCTTTAAATACTCTGCACCAGTTTTGCTGTCCAGCTCCATTGTACCATACCCAGCTAGCTGTCCCTGCCACACACTCAGAGTACAGGTAAGAGTAGATATGGTCCACCCACTTTTTATTTTTGAAGAGACATCTAATGTTACGATTTGACATGAGAAAAGGAATGGTAGTTTAAGTTTTCAAAGAAAAAAAAAGTATTAGAAAAATATAGCAAACATTTTTAACATCTCCTAGGATAGTTCTATTCATTTCTCTCAGGCACTCTTGAATTATACAGTAAAATGAGTTTCACGTGCTTTGAGCGCATTCCCCCCAGACTCCTAGGTAAGAAGCAGCCAGCTGTAGGTATAGTTCTCACATAGCAAACGTATTGAAATGTTTATATAATGTATGTAGGATATTGATGTTGTGCGGGGCAATGCTTTTTTTTAACCCCTGAATATTTCACGACAGGATGCGAGGTAAGCCACGTGTTGTGGTACTCTGAAGGGTAAAGGCTGCAAAAGGTGCAGCGCTGCCTTCTGGTTTGAATGGATTTAAGGGATCTTGAAACAGCTGCAGGCCCTTGATGCCAAGCAGAGCCTGCCCTGGATATGTCCAAAAAATAGATGTTTTCCAGCTAATAATGCTTCATTCCACACAGATGTCCTTACTATGTGTTTTCCAAGTTCTCTTTGATCAAATGTGGAGAGCAGTAATTACACAGCTTAGTACAATTCGCTGTCAGTGCCAGTGTTTAACAGCCATCGCATAGAAGCATCAAAGGACAGCTAATCTAAGTAATTAGAAATACGAAAACTGTTAAGAAATTGTGCATGTCGTGAAAAATTTGTCTTTAATTTTTACTTTTACTATTAGTGATCAACTTTGTGGTAATTGCCAGCTCATGAATAATATTGATATCAAAATATTGGAAGTCTGATGCTGAAAAATCAAATCACTTTGCACTGATAATAAGGAAAGACAAAAGCAATGAATCCTAAATCTGTAAATGCATAAACATATTTCTGATTTGCATCTTCCATCTCTCTGAGTTATGTCTAACCATGCATGCTTGGATTCATCCTGTTGTTTTACATTGCAGCATCTCTTTGTGTGTTTCTTTGGTTTTCTTTGACCCATCAGAGCTCCCTTGGTTTATTTGGTGGTAGTGAATCCATAGGCGAGTTGTAAGACAGCTTTGTGTTCCTTGAGTGAGGCGCAGGGCCTGAACACTATTAGATTCCCGACTTGCTTTTAATGAGGCTTTTATTTTTCCTTTGTCCTTAGTTTATAATGCTTTAATTTTAAGGAATTGTTAGAGATTGTCCTATAGGGATGTTGATGGGGAAACCACTCGTTTCTTGAATGTTTCAATATCTTGCTCCATGTAGGTTGTTATTTTTATCAGTAGTATTTCTTCTGGAATTAAAACTTACAGTGGCATAACTTTGTGCTTAAAATCCTAATCTTCTCTAGCTTTTTTTCCTCTTTCTTTGTGCAGTAAAAAAGAAATGCCCTAAGTGTGCCTGGATCTGTAAAGCAGGCATGATTTTTAGAGTTCTAATGTGTAAACCAACATACAGATATGGGTAATGCCCAAACAGGTGCCGTAAGACCTTCAGCTTTTGTTTAAGATTTGGATGTGTGAAGGAGCTCATCGCTGACCTTGTTTGCTGTCAGGGAAGTTTAGGTCTCAAACTCTCCAACTGTGTTTGCATATATAGCCGTAACTCAGCTAGCATGAGTGGAGATACGGCAACTTCCAACAATTTATGGTATAGTAGTGTTGCCCATGTTCACCTAAAGGTAACGGAGCAATCAATGGGTCGGTCACTGGGTGCCGGGAAACTTGATGTGCTCTCCATCTCCCTCACCCCCTTTCCTGGCTAACCAGCCGAGGTCTCTCCGTAGCACGCGATCTGTGCTGACCTCCTTTTTTATCACGAGCGCCTAGATAAGGGAGCTCGGGGATTAGGCATGGCCTTGTTCTCCTCTTACCTCTTGCCTCCGGCCCAACACACAAGTTACCTGGGCGTAAAATGAGCTTTTGCAGAAGATGTTACTGAGCCAGCAGAGTGGTGGCCGACCACATATAGGGCCGTATGAGCAAGAGTGGCTAGCAGGCGCAGGGAGGCGTTTCCTCCCATCTGTCACCGCTTGTGAAACCTCCTCTGGAGCATCTGGCTTTCTGAAAGACATCAGGATACTGGAGCAAGTCGGCAAAGGGCCACCAAGGTGTCTGGGGGCCAGAGCGTGTGGCAGGTGAGGAGAGGCTGAGAGAACAGGGGCCGTTCAGCCTTGGGAAGAGAACTCTCAGGGCTGGTGGTGTCTTCAGCTCCTTAATAGAAGAGGGTGGAAAAGGTGCAGCCAGCCTCTTCTAGGAGAGCGTAGGACGAGAGGCAACAAAACCAGATTGCAGTAAGGAAATTTCCAATTAGATACAAGGCTGGGGAGAGAGGGGAATTTCACCGTGAGCGGTGAGAGGAATTACACCGGAACAGAGGCCAGCGGAGAAGGTCAGCAGTACTCAGTTCAGCTCAGCACAGCCCTGAGCAACTTGATGTGCTTAGCCCTGCTTTGAGCAGGGGGCTGGACTGCAGATACCTCCAGAAGTCTCTTCTAACACAAATTATCCTGTGACCACGAAGCACTCTGTTCTTGGGGAGCAAGAAAGAGCTTCAAGTTTGTTCTGTAGGATTTAGTTTCAAGTTAGGCAGTGATGTTAGTGCCGTCCCGGGTAGGATCCTACACGCAAATGTGGTGGTGTGCTACAGCCAGACTGTTAAGGTCTTCCTCTTGTCGGGAATTCGCTTGGTTCACCCACGAGTTCAATTTCTGAGGCTGTTGTATCCACACTGATTACAAGTTACAAGTTGACATCCCTATATCTGTCATCTCTTCATCAAGTACAAATCCTGCACCTGCTTTTGTAAGTGACCTGCACGTGTCAATGCTATTTCCGTGAATGAAAAGCAGCTACTAGAACACTAACGGGAGACTAGGCTTTAAATTTCCACATACATTTACTAGTATTAAATATAGCTTTTAGTCTTCCCATTTTTCAATTTATAAATAGAAATCATTAGAAGCAAAACTAACAGAAATGGATCCTTCATTCTAACTTCATTTTTGAGGCTTTATTTGGAAAATACGCAGAGGGATTAATTTCGTAGCCCAGAACTGAAAATTAAATTTGCTCTGAAAGAAGCGATTAATGAATGCACTACAGTGAAATCTGGAGCATCTCAGATTTGCTGTTAGCTAATTGCTGGATGTTTTATTCACTCCAGCAGTTTTATTTCTAGTCAAGACGGTCTTTGGCATCTGTTTTGAATTGTTAATAGGGGAATAATGCATTTTTAATAACTGCAGCTATTGCAGTAATCCCTTGCTTGCTCATTTTACAATGCTCAAAATAGACAGAAATACTACAAGTTATCTTGTATTCTTCTGTTGTAAGACAAGTCTGAGGAAGCCTAAGCATATAATGTACTTCCAGCTAGTTATTTGGCTGTTTGTGTTCCAGTTAGCCCATATGCCTCCTGGGTTTGTTCCTTTTGATTTATTTTTGTTTGGAAGTTTAAAAAAATACAGAAGTTATCAGTAATGTCTGTAGCTTGGCTTCCTTGACTCCCTTTCCCTTCCTGCCTCCCAAAGTAGAGCCTTAAAAACAACGTGCTCTGCGTCAAAGCTACAGATTCCATGAGGTGCTCGGCATTTGTTTGGGGTCACTTGAATACAGGTTTTCTGTGCAGTGTGAAGGGCGAAGTAAAGGACACGGTGGCAAGCACTGTCCTGGAGAGGCTTCTGAAAGGGCCTGGATCCATGCAGTCTTGTACTTCACTTGCTGAGCCTCTTCCTTGGTACGGTCTGCATTATCACAGTGGCCTTGCCTTGCGGCTAGCGTACGTGCGAAGCAAAGCCCAGACGTATCATGGCATTCAGGGAAAGAAAATGTAATCATCTCTCTCTTGAAGAACAGTCTGTTCCCAGCATTTTCTAAATACATCTGTGTAAACAAACTTCCAGCCTATCTGTGTAGGTGCTAGACACCTTATCCCAGTAACATACACCCACTTTTGCTCACCTGGTCCTTGCCACCTTGGAGTAGGTCACTTAAACCTTCAAGGTACTCAGCTGTTCGCTCCTGAACATGCACGGTTCATTTACAGGCTGAGGATAGTTCACCAGCCCACCCTTGGAGAAGGCTTTCTACTCCGCTGAAATTGGAGGGGGGGTGGGAGGGGACGACGGGTTTTCCGGCTTTGTTTTTAATGCCCTGTAGCCCTAGTGCTGCTGTAGCTGCCAGCTCTTCAGGCTTTTGTGGGACGAGCGTTACAGCAGACATGGCTGTAGCAATGGCTCCACACAGGAAGATGTAATGGAGAAGAGTGCCCGTACTTGGGAATATGAAGTCTTTTTCATATCTGTATTCTTTGTATGGATGCGTAATAGGCTGATACATGCAACTACAACTGTGGACAGATTTGCTTACCGCTAATTTAAAATCATCTTTTCGTCTGGTGTGTTTATTCATAACTATGATTTTCTTGTTCTGGTTTGCATGAAACCTTGGCTGTCACTCATTCCTTGCTCCATCCACTTTACCTTCCATCCTTACACTATTAAATTAGATGCCCTTATCATGTCCAAAGACTATTTTCCAAATCTTGAAGCTAGAGATTTTTCTTTTCTTTTGTTTTTTCCCCAGTGATACCTGTGAAAACAAAAAGATAATGCAAAGGATGTTATAGTACCAAAGAAATCCCATCATTTTCTTGCAGTCTCTACCTGCTTAATGTTTAATCAGCACCTCTGGGAGGTAAAAACATTACTTTGAAAATACTGTACTTATGTGAAATTTTAATGTGGAATCTTTGTTTCACTAGGTAATGTTGGCTTACATGCAGCAAACCACTGTATGGAAGATGATAGAAGGATTGATTGTGCTATTTCTTTTTGTCTGAGCCACTGGTAGGCGTGGTAGCTATTTTGTTACCGTAACTGGTTAACACAGAAGCTTAACATACAATGATACCCAGCTGACAGATGCTTCTATAACGTGTTTGAGTGGTTTGGTTTTTCATACGTTTTTTCAAGAGCACTCTGGGAATTCTTGCGCGTCAGGCACAGTCAGGGAAAACTGGGAACTTTTTGCTTGCATGCCTGACAGTGGAAAAAATACCTTTTGACAGATAAATTTGGTTCTTTGCCACTCTCGGTTTACTTTTCGGCTCATGAGAACTATACTGTTTCCCAGGCTTAGACACGTAGCAAGTATTTCTCGTGTCCTTCGTACGAGTGTCTATAAAGCCATCCCGCAGTACACAGCAGACACCTCCAGTCCTGTGGTAGTTTCCCAGTCAATGATTAGTCACGAGCGAAGCTGTAGCTGCAGGAGCTGTACTTCAGAATCCTTTGTACTATTGATACAACTACTTATTGAAGTTTTCTACCAAAAAAAATGCTGAATAGGAGCCTTATTTCTAACTGAATAGCAATTGCCTAGCTATATAATTTAGCACATTTGGCACTGTAGCCTCTCTTTCTAATATGCAGAGATTCAAAAGCTTGACAATATTTTTTCAAATTGAGCAAAGGAGTGAAAGCAGCATAGCTCAGGCCAGCCAGCATATTGCAACAAAGATGTGATATGCAGATGAACAAAGCAAAACAGATCCAAGCTCCGACCAAGTCATATCCTCCGTGCTAAGTCAGTATGAGGTTCAGATGATTATATAAGGCATCTGTGTTCAAACCCTATGGCAAAGGAAAGCTGGCATAATTACAGTAATATTGTAATTTTCCACTTGATGCCTACGTGATCTAGCGATGCAAAAATGGTGGATTGTGTTCATACACAGAAAGCTGTTCGAGAACAATCAGGAGTTGGCAGAATATCATGAAATGTACTGTTTGGTTTTGGATTTTCTTGGGTGTCTTCCTTCATTGTGTTCCTTTCCATCCTCCTTCCTTTAGCTCATTATTTAGTTTAAAGGAAATGACTACTCGTGGCTGTGTTACTGATAAAGAGGTGACCTCGTACAAGCTTCCTGCTACGCCAGCATCCCTTCCTCCACCCTTCATAAAGCACATTATAGCATTACAGATGTAGGTATTCCAAACTGCTTCTTTAATAGCCTTTGTGCCTTCTGGTTTGTAGCACCATTCATGATGCTGGCAACTCTGCATGGAAACAGAGTTCTTCCTTCCACTTTAAAAGAAGGTGGGAGGAGGGGTAAAGTGCAGATCTGTTAATCATCGATGTGTCTGTATGTAAATCACCAGCAGAAGGGGAATGCATCTGTTCTGCGTTTTCAGTGGAATAGGGGCAGTGAAATTACCTGAGGAAAATTTCTTTTAAACGTGTTAAAAATAGAGGAGCCGTGGCCACAGTAGGCTGGGTATGTATATGACTACTTGATGTAATTTTTCTTATGGGTAAAAACAGAAATTGCCCCTTCAAAACAGCTTTGCCTCAGAGCTTAACTCTAAGCGTTGGCCTAAGCTCATCTGGTTGTTCGTCGGTGTGTTGGAAGTCCTGTCTGAGATTGAAATGGGTTAATCGGATGGTACTTATGAACAAGTTACTCTGTTTGTGGATTTAAAAACAAACCCAAAAAACCTCAAGCCTAATTTTCCTAATGCTGTTCCCTGTGATTCTGTTCCTCTGTCTCTTTTCTTTCTTGCCCCTTTCTTCCTTGGCAGGGAAGATAATGTTCTGCACCAGTTCTGCTGTCCACCTTCGGGGTCTAGTAGTCCATCTTCAAGATAACAGAGAAGCTCGGGGTTGCTAAGTGTGCAGTCAGTGCTACATCTGTATAGTCCATCTCTCCTCTCCTCTCCTCTCTTACTGGTGTGTATGGGACCGACACTTGCACGGATGCCGTAGGATTCTGATTCATGTCAAGTTTGAGTTACTCACAATGACACAGCCGTAAATTTTTGCCGTCGATACTCGGTAATCTCCTTTCCATGCTTTTCTACCGCTCTTTTCCTTGTGTCTAGTATTTGAAACGCACGCAAACTGTAAACAAATACGTAAAATGCACAGTTTATTTTGAACTAAAATAAACACTACCATAAGTCTTTAAGTGTAACGTGAGTTTTGTTGCTGTATGTAGGTGGTCATGTGCTATGAGGGGTACAAACCAATGTGATTTCCTCTCCCTTAGGTGTTGAGGAGACGGGGTGGGAGGGGAGCTGTTTCTTACAATCTGTATTAGGCTGGTTTTACTGTTGACTGTCCTAGAAATTTGTTTCAAGGTTGGGCAAACACCAACGTGACATTTCATGAACGTTACTATATAGGGATTAGCTATTCTTTCTTTGCTTTTTGATTATTCTAAGGAACCAGCACATTTATGTTCTTACAGCAGATACTCTGGCTATGAGCGATTACATTCCTAGGCTGCTTTGAGGTCTGTCTTCGAATTTTGTTTGCCTGTGTTTGTGAAAGTCTTGTATTTAAGCATTAGCAAAAGTACAAGATCGCTGCTCATGTACCTCTAATTGATGACAATATTTTTCTCTAAGCTGTGCACAAGGTTGTCATTCGTTCCTTTAACTTGTAACTGAATGGCCCTGTAACTGCAACCGGATAAACGTGAATGTGTCCACGGGTGTCTAAGAATAGAGTCCAAATTACCATTGCCCAAAAGGCACTTGGTTGATTACATGTTTCCGGACACATCTTGTGGCTCTAAAATAACTGGAGAATTTCTACTGCTTGGATCTTCCAAATTTAAACAGCCCAAGCAGATATACCAGGAAACAGCGGTTCTGTGAAGTGGCATTTGCTAGCCTGAAGCTAGCAAGAAAGAAAAACTGGGGGCGGGGGGGAAGGCTCTTAATTCTCTTGTTGCTATCAGAAGTTAAAATATTACTCCAAACTGTCTGGAGCTTACGTAAAGGCAGAGGTGTTTGGGTGTGGGGTGAAAAGCTGGTATTTATTTGTGTTTATATGTGGCTTTGAGAATGGGATAAAAGGAGAATCATCAGCATCAAGAAGGGAAGAACTGCGGAGGCAGCGCGTGGCTCATTCTCATCCTGTAGAGTGTGCTTTTCTGTGACGCTGAAGGAACACGCGTAGAAAACGGAATACAGGTTATTTGGTTTTCAGTTAGATTTGATCTACTGTTTCTTAGCTTTGTACCGGGATTATCCTTCCTGTTAAATGTTTGCTTGTGCTTGCCTTAGGTATGATTGTGAAGTGCCCAAGGCCTAAGGAAGAATTTACTTGCAGAAGGCTAATCTGTCTTCATGGTTTTGTAACAGTGTGTCTACATCCTTTATTCCGACTGCAGACCGTGAACAATACATGGCTGCTTCTGTTATTTGGTATTGAATGTTCCTTGGTTTCGTGCGTTTCTTAATCACTTGGCATTATAATATATGTGAAGTACTTTCATTCCCACTGTAAAATTTGAAAATTACATGTGCAAAAATTGTGCAGTAGATTGCTGCAGTGCTCTGACGTTTACTGGGCAGGGTGAAACACTGAAATGTTTGAATGTTGCCAACAATTTTGGGCTTTTACCGCTGTAATTAAGAGTTTCTCAGAGTTACTTCCCAAACATGGAAACAGTAGGAATTTCTGATATTTTGACTTGCTTATCTCCCTCCCAAATGTAAACAGTAATTAACTCTCTCTACTCAGTGCACTAAACTGAAGCACTGTAATTACTCTCTTCCATAGGGTAGGATTTGTCCAATCTTTCAATAAGTGTCTTTTGTATACTTGCATAAAGGAAAGCGAAGGAGGAGGACTACTGGATAAACACAGAAATGAGGACCACCAACTCTAGGTGCCAGCCCTTTTGCGTTGAAGAGTCGGCAGTTGATTATTCTGAACGTGGTTACAGTTAACGATGTGTCTCAGGAGAAAATGAAGTCAAAGAGTGATCAGTGTTATTAGCCATAACAGGACACTATCATTGGTTGTTTTCTATCCGGTAGTTTTCCAATTAAGGGAAAATACTGTCATTAGAAGTTGCTGGCATTTGAAACAATTTGAGCTGGTGTCCGTCGTATCATCGAATCGTGGCATTTACTCTATGTGGAGCAAGTAGAGAAGCTGACCTTCTCTGATGCGGTGAAAGTCAGAAATGCAGGCGTAAACATTTTCCTGTTTAAATAAATCATGGCTGGCTAAATAAAACATGCTGTGAATCTCAGGCTTTAGCAGTGGAGCCTAGTAGGGGTTCTCTTTTAGTTAACCAGAGTTTAAAAGCAGATGACCCAAATGCTGCACAGTATTATAAAACAGAGAAAGGTACCGGTGGGAAATTTTCCTTTCTCTCCCGCTTCCGAGACAAATTTGCACTGGTTTTGTGAAGAGTGCAGACTGCCTTACTGCGCATTCTAGTATGGAAGGTGGAGTAGAAATGGCATTTTACGTATTTCTATAGACCAAATGTCTTCATTCAGAAACTCGAAGGATTGAAGAAAAGCTGCTGCTTTGGGGGAATTCAGTTGGGGAATTTCTCCTTTGGCACCTTTAGGCACTTGCACCTATTAGGATGAGGCTATTTTGTTTTTCTTCTGCAATGTGTGGTGTTCTCCTTTGCAAACGTATTCAGCTCTTAACGTTCTTTTGCGTGATTTTGCCTGAAATAGGTGGGTGAGACTTCAGTTTTGCAGAGCAACTATGGACTTGTCGTTACTCTCCGCACATGTGTTATTTCCTCTCTGTAACTGATTGCAGGGAGTCATTAAAAGAGCTCGGAGCGGTGCGTGCCGGCTCTTTGTGCTTGGATGGTACAGATTTTTATGCACCGCTAGATGGAGCAAAAAACGGTTCAACTGTAATAAATTAGAAACTCATCTCCCAAAGCGGACTTAAAAATAACTCTTAACAAGCTGAACCAAAATTTTGTATAGCATGAGGAAAAGAAATAATCCCCTGAAAAATATCGTAGGGTGTAAATCTTAAGCATGGCTGAAATGAAGCTTTTAAAATGTTCCCTTAGCTGTTCCACCAGCTGTGTGATTGAACGTGGATCGCCACAATTTCAAGCAACTCAGGATTCGTCATGAATTTGAATTACATACATAGTTTATGGCCACAGAAGATCCTTACTTGAGCAGGTTGCCTGGGGATGGCAGAATGTAATCTGCTGATTAGAATGAAGCGGCGTTGAAGTAGCGTTTAAGGTGACTCGGAGAGGTCACGGTCACGAGGTAGGGGCTTGGCTGCTCAGGACGCACGCTCAGAAGCCACTGCCTGAAAAGGCTTAGTCCCCTCTGAAACCTCCTGACCCACAGATTGTGGGAAGGGTGACGTTCCTCTTACGTAACGTTGATTTGCCAAACCGGCTGTTTTGAAGAGCGTTTCCACCTCAAATACTGAAACGGAGCAGGAAGTTCTCAGAAATTAGAAACCCAGAAATATCTACTCAAGCATCTGTGACAGTACCTACTATCTTTATGTTGTTGCCAGTTGTGTGAGTGCTGTTGGAATTTTTTGAGGGTTTTTTTACAGTAATTGACTGGTTCCTGAAAATGGTGGCTAGAGGGAGCTCCAATGCAGCCTGTGTCAAAGCTTTCTCTGAGTCAATCATTACAAATATGGTCTATTTTATTCCATGAAGCTGTAGATGAAAACAGAGGAGGAGGGCGTCTCTATTTACGTTTGTGTGCTGTTAACACCGGAGATGAGAAGTATTTGATCATGTGGAACGACAAAATGGATATGTATGCCAGCGTGCCCTACAGGCAATGTTCACGTGTTTTATAATTATTATCAGAATGACATTGTTTTCTTGCGCAGATTGGTCTGCCTCTACCTTTTGCAAGTTGCAATGCAGAATATGTTCCAGGGAAGGTGCGTGTGTTTAACAATACGTGAATGGCCACACGTGGTATCGTACATCCTACTGTCCGATGGCTGATGGTTGTGTAGGAAGGAGTAGAAGAACAATGCAGACATGCAGTGATACTTCTCCTAGGCTCTGGTAGATTTTTGGCAATAAACTAATCCATAGGTGATGTCTGGTAGGTTTTCAAATAAATTGATTATTACTATTTAAAAAAAAAAAAGAAACAATTTCAAAACTTCCTAGATAGATGTTTCTGCTCTCGAAGCACTAGAAATTCTAGTTTCGCTGTTCTACCTCTACTGAGTGCTTTATGATAATTCAGTTAAGGGCACTACACCTGTATTTGCAGAGAACTTGGCTTCTATGCTTTTTCTCTCGTTTGCAGGTATGTTGCGCATTTTCGTTTAACTTCACAAAATGGGCACAGCAGTTGCTCAGCGCTGGGTGGGGACTCTATGAGTGAGCACAGAAAGTTTGAATCATCTGCAACAGTACTAGCTTAATGTGACTCAGCTGAACAGAACTTTGGTTTTTATCCCCCCCTCCCTTTCCCTCCTCTGCTGTTTGGCATGAAGGACGCTTTGCCTGCCTTTCCGAAAGGAGGCCGTGGTGCCGGACAGGATTACCCGAGTGTGCCAGGTAGGGAACTGGGTGCTTATCGGGGCCCGTTGCTGGGTGTGATCAGGGCATCCCTAGTTCTGATGAGCTGACACAAATGGATAGACAAGGAGGAGACAGGACCTAAATGAGTCAACCCACAAGGAGAAACAACATCTAGCGAGTTCAGTGAGAGTTTTTCCTGGCCATGTCTGGATCAGATTCAGCCTCCTGCTCTCTGCTACTGGTTGACCTTCCATGACTCAGTCCTGCTGCCATTCGGTTTCCACCCTGTAACACGGAGATGTTCATTTAGTGACCCTTAAAAGAGTCTTTGGAGACCTTCTTGGGGATGGGAGGCGCTCGCTTGGAGTGAGTTATTTTTGGTTTTCGTAACAGAATGCTACAGGGTCAGAAAGAAAGAGTAGCTATACAGCTAATATGCTTCGGTTTGCGTAGTAAGTGTGTAGCAAACATTCGGGTACTAATTCAAGACTGCTCCTGTTAAATAAAGATGCTGATAAGGGTGGGAGGTTTCAAAGATTCCGATTAATACGGCTTCCTTCTTTGTGCTCAGCTAGCAGCTTTATCTGCAATCAACGTTTTACCTGGACGTTTCTGTAAAATGTGGGTGTTGCTGTTTTCATTTAAAATTGGGGATGAGATTTTAGAAAAATTGAAAATAATTATCTGTTATTTACTCAACAAGCTGAAATGGCAAATAACCAAAGACAGTTTCTTTCTGCGGCTGTGTTTACTTTCCAGAGTCAAGTGAAAAATTGCACACAAGGGATTTTTCATTAAAAATATGTCCCTTTCTAATTTCTACTGTTTCAAGCAGGTGCTTTTGTTTCCATACCCAGTCGAGTTCGTTCTTGTTTGGGTTTTTTTTTTTATGGCTTTTGGCATTTAGTTATTTTTGGCTGATGCATTCATAGAACAAATGCATAAAATCAACCCACTTTATGACCCGTTAATGTAAGCATTTTTTCCTAAAGAAATTATGTCACATTTCATTCACCTCTGTATTTTTTTTCTAGCCCATCCCTGGAGCATTGCACACCTGAAAATGAAATAATACTGAAATCTATCTTGCTCTCTTCCTCAATTAAATTCATCTTTATGGAGAATTCAATTAGTTGTAACTGATACTTTATGACAAGATTTTGCCAGAGGCTGGTGTAGTACAGATAATTAATCTCAGTCAGGAAATGTTATTTAAATAATTTTATTTTGTAATCCTACAAGCAGTGTTTCTAATCAGGTGACATGTATTCTGACACTGGAGAGAATGGGCAGCTAGCCCACTGCTCAGTCTCTTAGATGTAGCAGATGTTTCTGACAAACAAGTTTGTTTGCTTATTGGTCACGAGGTGTCTGATTAAAGCAATTTTGCTCGGCTTTGTTCTTTGTTAGTGGGTGAGCTCTCAGCTGTGCCCGCTGCTGTCAGCTGGCCGTGGAAGCCACGAGATTGCTGGTGGTGCCCCTAGGATTCAGCGTGAAATTGGGGTGCTCTCCAGAAGCCCACAGATACATAGCTTATGCTGTATAATCAGACTTTATTACTGAAGGCTCTCCTTAGTTTTTTTTCTTTCTGATTTTGGGGAGCTCAATGACAACCTATTTATTTTAGTGCTGCCACTGCGTACTGGATTCCAAGGCATGAAAAGTAGTAGTTCTTCCCACAAATTGCTCGATTAGGTTACTTCCATGCTTCAAGACAAGAAACTAGCCAGTGCTTTATAAAAGAAAACTGAGAACAACTTGAGTAATAGGCATTGTCAACTCATTTAACATTTTTCATCAAAGACTAAAGGATGATCAAAGAGCCAGCAAGGGAGGCAAAGGCTTAGGTGTGTAAGCGGCGCAGCAGGAAGCCTGTCACTTTATTACAGATGAGACTAAAGGAATCCCGAGCTTTGCTTTTGGGTTTCATTAGGCACTTGTCTCAGCCCCAAAACTTACTCCAACTTTCTCAAGTTCTCACTTAGCTTAGCCATGAATAGGAGAATTTGGTTGTTAGTCTCCGTGTAAGATGCTTTGTCTGTCAAAGCTGCGGAGGCTGGAACTGAAGATGAAGGGGTGCCTGCTCTAGCCAGATGTGCGAGTTTCTGCCAGTTGTTTGTGTCATCTAATTCTCTGGTACTGAAAAGTTAAATGGCATGCTGGTCTTTGGGTAGGAGGTATGAAACCGGAGAATGGGGAAGAGTCATTTAAAGCTTACTCAGTTGAGGTACTTTGACATTTTCTTTCCACATCCTTTGTGTTTCGAGGGCTTTTCTAAAACTGTTTCACAGTACTGTGCGTGTGTATATACACACATACGCACACGTATCTAGCAGTTTCCCAAGTATGGTTGCTCTCCAAAGACGTACAGCTGCACCCAGACGGCAGTCAGAACCTTTGGCCCTCTCGGATGCGTCTGGCACTGCGTACTCTGATTTCTTGGTTTACACTGAAGCTGTTCTAGTTCCCATGGGTACAAAGGCACCCTGCGTTGCTCTACTGTAAATACTGTTTGGAGCTTAGAATGAATATGGCAATCACTTTTGAACTCTGCAGTTCTGTAAAGCATGTAGTCATCTTATTGTGGTTTCAGCTAGCTCATTGTATTATGAAAAGTGAGGGTAGTGAAAATTATTGCTATAGTAGATTTAAATTTTATATATACTAGGCTATGTAAATGTGCATGTGCATATACGTACACACACAAATATAGCTATATTTAAAATGTGGTACTTATACTCTGGTACTTGCATAACTTCCTAGAGCTGGGGCTTCTAAATGTTGGACAAGAGCCACTACGAAGCGGGCCCGTGCAGGAGCCCTGACGTGGTCCTGCAGCCGCCCTCGGTGAAACGCAGCACCGCTGTGGCAGAGTCTGTAGCCTGCGAGGTCCGTTCGGTTCTGTCAGGGGAGTGCCTGTCTCAGCCTCCCAGGCATGTTTGAAAGTCAATGGGCCTCAGTAAATTTGCTCAACACACTTGATAAATGTAAACTGCCAGTTAGCTGAAAAATGTTTCCTTTCTCTGGACAAGGCTGCTCCGTGGCTTCCCCATCCCGCTTCCAGCATGCCCACTACTAAGCCCTTCTGTATTGCTTTGCTGCAGACGTGCTGATGCAGCTCCAGTTGGGCTCGTTTTCAGATTCTGTACTAGTTTGCTAGTTGCATGTTATTTAACTTACGTTTGTAAGCCTCTTCTTCCAGAAAACAATGGTGCTTTAAAAAAATCCTGACCTGATTTCCAACTCAGCAGGTTCACAGCCTACAGAAGGAGCGGAATTACGAAAACGTGAGCTGTGCGTGTGTGATAAAAAGGTTGTTTTCCGTGTTTAAAAGAAGCACCATAACCTCTCGTGGACTGCTAGAGCGCACTACAGCTGAAATCATGGAATCTGCTTGTGTGGACATCTCTGTCAATTTTCTTTTTCAGAAATTATGAAATTAATGTCACAGGTGCAGCCTCACTGACTAACAGGGAAGCAGCACGTTGATCGAAGGTCTTTGAATCGCCTTAACGGCTTGTGTTGTTCTGTTACGTTTCCTAGGAAACAGAAGGGTCGAGCACGTGGATCTATAGTATCTTTCCTGTAATCTGCTGCTTCTTGGTAAATGCTACGTAAGCGAAGAAAAAAAAACCACTGTCGTGAAGAGAAATAATCATTGATTGCAAGCGAACGTTTGAAATAGATTGAGAGTCGTACGAATTCTTGAATTGTAACGCCGATGGTTCTGGGCAGCTGCAGGAACGAATAGCTTTGTCACGGTCCATGATAAACGAGCTTCTGGCAGCACAGCCTGTGGCTCATGCCGCCTGCAGATCTGTGCGAGGGAATAAGGCTCCTCCTTAAGCCTTTTGTTTTGCCGTACGTATGTAAGCATTTGCGGTATGCAAGCTACGGGGAGGTGCCCGCAGCCTGTGGTTATGCGTGGGACATCCTTAAGCTGCAAACTGCTCTCAGAGCACTTAGTCTGAACTGGGGATTTAAAATCTGCTGATGAGAGGATGAGAAACAAATTATTAGTCTGTAAACCAATACGAAACGCGGGGTAAAGTCTGCCACTGAACCACTACTGCTCCATCCCAGCAGATCTTGTAGGCTTTGAACCATCCGCAATCATAGTGTTCTTAAGTATGCATGAAGGAGATACACCCAACAGAAATAGTCTCTGTGTTGTGAAGGACGAAGTCAGAAGTCTCTCCTCTTAGCATATAATGCCACGGGGCCAATCTGATGTGTTCCTTCTCATATTCCGTTTGATGTGTTTGATGTGCGTTTCGTACTTCGCTGCATGGCCCTCGTACAGAGCTGTTGCTGGGTGTTTAAGGAGGACCGTAGTAACACTGTAGCTTACAACAGGACGCATCATATTCAAACGCTTGTTTTAAATCACACATCCGTTTTAGTTTTGCTCAACAGCCTTTGTTTTCTGTCGTATTTCAGTCAAGTGCTTTCAAATGCCGTGCAAGGATACTTGCAGAATTTAGATCTTTGTGGTACCTGGGGGGATACTGGTGTGGGGGCTTGTGCAGAGCGCGCCCTTCTGTCTGTACTGGAGCTTCTGTGCTTTTTCCCTGGAAGTGGAATGATTTTGCTTGCACTATGGGTAAGCAGTCACACAGTGGATAGCACTTAGCCTAACTCGGTTACTGTAAGTGTTTAATTCACAGTAATCAAGAAACCTTATACATAATGTTAAAGTGTTTTCAGATTTATGACTCTCGTAAAGATCACTTTCCTTGCAGGTGTTACAGGAACAAAAACGAGCCGGGTAGCTGCCACTCACAGTAGACACAGATGAGAACTTTTAATGGAGACTAAGTTTGTCCAGCCGTATTGTGGAACAAGACGTTTTCAAACACTTCAGTTCTCAGAGTACATTAGCACTCTGGACCTTTGCCTCGCAGAGGACTAAACATAGGTCTGGAAACTTTAATGCCTTCAAATTGAATTATATACAATCGGCTGCTGCTATCAGCAACACACTTTCTCTTCCTTCTTTGGAAAACCTCAACTCCCATGTTGCACGTATGGGTTGGTTTTGTTTTCGTGGCTCTAAATTTGAGCTGCAAATAGTGGTGAAGCTTGTTAATAAACATCTGATCCTCATGTAACTCTGGGAATAAATGTAATTTAAATAATGGGCTTTACCGCTACCAAACCCAAACCCACATCGCTGCAATATTTTAATATGAAATCAGCTCCTCTGGCAAGCTACATCACCTTGGAAGACAATGCTGATTAGATGTTCAGCGGATAATGAATTCTAAACCGTTTGTTGTCACGAGGGTGGTTCCTTGACAAAGATTTTTTTTTTCTTCGGCGTTCAGGGCTGGGGGACTTTGCCGCTCCTTTGGAAAACCTGGTAGTAGGCTGGGGTGCCTAAATACGAGGTGTACGCGGTTGGTGTGACCTCTCAAACGGTGGTGAGCCATAGCGGTGAGGAGTCTTCAACAGCAGAGCCGGTAACCTTTCCATGCTATTGCTGGCATTAACCTAGCTGGTGGGAGTTTTTAAAAATGAATTTCTCATATAACATCTTCGAGTGTACAGTCTGTTACGACAAAACTGAAATTAGAGCATTTCTTGAAAAGGAAGCTTCTCCAACTCCCCCCAGTTGTTACTCCCGCAAGATTGCTCTAGGAATGCAGGCCCCAACTTTGTAAGCACAAAATGAGTTTTCATCAATATAATTCTGTTGTCTCTGTACAGAAGTTCAGTTTTACTTCTGCACATTCTTCTCGGATTCATGAAGCCAACTGTGCTTCCTAGGTTGGCTGTTTCCTCCTGGCTTTCAAGTTCATGTTGGGCTGGCTTTGTTTCCCAGATACTGCTTTTCTTAAAGATTTAAATTCTCTTTAAGATACTGTGATTCTATTTTGACTTGGAAAGTGTGTTAGAAAGCCAAGTGTTTGGGCATGCTTCCGTGCTGAACGCTCCCGAAATGCTGACAGAACCCTGTGATGCCAAGGGGAGCCTCCTGAAGGAGGGGAAGCGGAAGAAAGGTTGTGCGTGCAGCTTGCGCGCAGCCCAACCCGAATTCAGTTACCCTCCTGGTACGCCAAGTACAACAGCGTGTGACGAGTTTTCCTAAAGCTCTTGTTTTAATCTGATCTGTTTCTGTCTTGGAAAGCAAACCTTTTGGTCACTTGGCCGTGTGGTGTCTGGAAGAGATCCAACCAAAACCTCTTCCCAATCAGTGGGTTTTCTGAACAGTCGGTTGCCTGCTTAGCTCTGTGATCCAGCTTTAGCTGTTCGCGACGTGGGAAACGAGCTGCGCTCTGCGGCCAGGCAGCGCGGGCTTTCCAGCTCAGAGCTGCGCAAAACCTCCAGACCCAGCAGAACTCTGCTCGGGAATCGAAGTCGTTCAAGCTTCAAGTGAGGAAAGCTTTTTGTTTCTGAGAGCAGCATTAAACATGTATTTTAAGTGCTTTCGTGTCTAAGTGGCTCACTGGAGTATTTGGAGCACAACGTATCAGAAGAGGAAATGCGAAGCAAGAATTTCAGTGGTGTTCTGTGAAGTTCCTAGTCCTTCCTTCGGAACGCTACCCTTTCATAGGTGAACACTGCCGGTTGTGTCAGGAAAGCTGTTACGCAATATATCCAGAAGAGAAGTTTGATTTGAATTACATTTTTGTAAGTTTTTGTTCCAGTGACTGATATCAATTGAGTGATGTTTAATTCTGGCCTACGTACCCACACAGTTCTGCGGAAACCTCTGGAGCTGGGCTGTTCTACTTTTAAATCTACGGTTCAGACAGGCTACCGTGAGGCGGCTTTTCGGATTTGAATCCGCACGGGAATGGAGCTGCCAGAAGCATTCCAGGCTTCCCAAGAGCTGCTGCCTTTGCAACGTGCCTGTTTCAAGATTGCAGTGTGTCCCTGGGAGAACTGAACAACGACACGGGAATGAGTTGGGGGAAACAGTGGGTCAGGAGAGCTGTGCTGTGCCAGAGCAGACATCCGCCCGGGCCGGGACCGTATCTCTGACAGCGGTCCATCGCAGTGCCAGGGCAGACGTCTTAGGGCTAAGGCAAGCATGCTGTTGTACGAGTCCGCCTTCAGTTCTTGAAGATGTCTTGGTTCACTTGTATTGCGCTAATTGATGCGAGACACAGCTGCGTGCCTGATAAATGATGCTCCAGCCAGAAAAGACATTACGGCAGAGCTGCTAGCCATATATCCATCAGAGTCCTCCTGATTTCTGGGAGGAGCCCAATGTCTTCATTAGTTTCTGGTCCGTGATATTCAAATTAGAATTTCCCACAGCTTGTTTCTTCGGGGCCAGTTGTGTGGGACATGAGGCGAAGGGCTGTGTAACAAAAGCAAATGCTGACCTGCCAGCCGCAGGGGCCCTTGAGCTCAGGGCACTTCTGAGCTTTTTCAGGAACGCGTTCTCCCTGATGGCCTGGCAGACCTCTGGGCAAGGCCAGGCTCCGCTAATGAGCGGAAACGCGAGCCGAGGTGCTGAGCACAATGTAGAGGTGGGAGGCTAAAATTAACGCAAATGTTGCCTTGTTGCTTTTTTTCTGTTAGTTCTGTGTTGAGTAACTTCGTGTATTGTGGGTGCTTTGAGGCCTTGGGCACTGGTTAAAGGGGAGCAGCGTGAAGGTGACACAGCTTTCCGTATGGTGCTGGGCGCCTTATGAAGAAGGCGTGATACCGTGCCGTGCTTGCTGCTTCGGTGATTACGGCTTTCTCTTGCTGCTAAAGCATGCTGGGTGTCAAGCTAGGCATCCTGGAATCCTGTCAGTGCTCGTAGTGGTGACTTACAGCAAGTTCGCACGGAATATGAAGGGATGATTTTGTTTGAGGACCAGGGTAACAGCTGGAACATTGTTTCCAGTTCTGCTTCTGTGGGAGGGTGCTGTTCTGGCTGAGTACGCGCCTTCTGTTACCTTCTTTTTGCCTGTTTGGTTTAGATGCTTTGGCCTTACCTACCAAATGGAGGACTGACACTGGGATCCAAAGGGTTCAGCAGTGCTAGATTTCAGACCATGCTGAAGCTAGGGTAAATATTTCCATTTCACGAAGCTGCGTATTATAAAGTAAAGGAATAATTTGGTCCTTCTTTGTAACCCAACGTGTGGAGTATCACAGCCTCAGCCTGCAGTGATCAGGATTCCCTTTCTTCTGTGCGCTGCCAGTTCATACGAAGAAACTGTGACAAGCAGCAATTATTCACTGAGCAATATCTAGCACAGTGTCTTAAATATTTAATATATTATTCTGCATTCCTTTCCTCAGCATTAAAAAGGCGCAATACCATGCTGCTTCTCGCTCGATAGAGCTCAGAACTGTCTCTTCCCCTCACGCACCCGCACTTGCAGTTGTCGTTTGCAGACAGCATGCCTTTGTACTGTGATGCTCCAAGTGAATTTCACTTCTCTAGCCAAAAGATGATCTATTTAAACAATCTTTTTTTGCGATCAAGCTGTGGATTTGCTTCAACTACAATTATTTAATCTGCCACCACTGTGCATTTTCGTGCCAGAAGAACATCTTGGGTTTTCTCAACTTGGAGATTTTTTTGCTGTTTGCAGAATGTCTGCTTACGATACGTAGTTATTTGTAGCCTCTGTCAGCAATAAGATAGGTAGTACTGTGGTCTCGTTTGTCCTCTGGTTAACAGATAATGAAAAGTTGCAGCCATCTGCAGCGATGGAAACAGACTGCTCCTGCCCCAGCTTAGCATCGTTCAGTAGAATTAAGCCTGTAGGGCTAGAAGCTGCCCACGGGACCCCGAGGAGGGGAGGCAGCCGTACCGAGCTGTCAAGCGTGGGGACTCTCACAAGATTATCCGCTCAGCATAGTAAGAACGTCCGTATAACTCTGCACTCCATCAAGAGTTAGCAACTACTCTGTAAAAGGCTCATCGCACAGACGGTGCTGGGCTACTAGAATGACTGGATTCTGCTTCTCCAGTCAGCAAGAGCAGAGTTCCTGTGTGGTTCTGTTACACCGGTGCTTGCTGCAATCACATCAACGTCTTCCTTAGAAATGTCTTAATGATTTACGTTGTCACCGTTCCATACTGAGAGACAGAATAGTTTAAGGCCTCTGTAATGCTGTCTTCCAGATCAATAATGCTCCTTCTCTATTATCACCGCTGAGGAAAGCAAGATTTAAGATTGTCAATTCTTCAAAATACTCGTTCTCTACCTTCTCTACGTCCTTATGTCATAAGGAACTCCAGCTTAGGCAGTTTCAGAAGTAATCTTCAATAAGAGTGATTTTGTACTTACAAAAAACAGTTCCTTTCATCACAAAAAAGCAAAATAAACCAGAACTTGTGTCATTACTCAAGGTACCAAGAAGCTAATTGTGTGTCTCACTCGAACCTGCTAAAACATTATGGAATATGATCTTTTAAATACCCAATTGCTAGAAATCCCGTACCCTCAGGTTTGCTCACTACACAACTTCTATGAGTAACACGTGTACGCAGTGCGAATGAGATGTTATGGCCTGTGGCCTTGGCTTTTGCTTCAGGACGGGACTCTCAACGAAAATTGTATTTGCTTTTTATGTCTGTGGATACCTAAAGCCTACTGAATAAGACAGCAACTGTGTCTGAATTTTAGGCCAGTGGTTTCTTGGTAATTTTTTTTTTCCCCTGCATGATACACCCTGCAGAAGTGGGCTACTTAAGATTTCTGTGCTAGCTGATGAGAATAGAGGCAAGCTCTAAGCAAGGTGGTAATTCAGGAGTTGTGTGTACCCACAGTTTGTATACTTCTTTTTGCCGTGAAAGCAGTTGTTACTACCAACAATTACACCCGTTCTCCAAGTTTCACACTGACCGTGTTAGCGCCAAATAATCCAGCTGGGTATAGCCCTATGTGCCTAGGTTTCGTTACAGTTCACGCAACGATTCCTCTGCCTTTTCTCTAATTAATGTTGAGAATTTTCACGAGGAGGAGATGTCGTTCAACTGACTCGTCACTGAAATCGGTGCAGGTTTCCTCATAGAAGGCCCTCACAAACTCCATGGAAACAAACTCGCAGTACAAAACAGCCTGCAAGGTTGTTTAGAGCACTTTTCCCTGATAACGCAGGATAGCTCTGCAGTTTGTTTTTCTTCTGTTTTGCGGTGGCTTAAGTCTTTTAGCTCGATTTTCAGCCGATTCCTTGGGCATAGTTCTACAGTTAATAGTAGTTTGTTGGGTGTGGGTTTTTTTCATTTCTTGTGTACGTACAAAGTAGAAATTCTACATACGTAGGCAAGTCTATTATCCTTTAATAGCATATTTTTATTGGCTTTGTCATTAGGTAGCGTATAGATTTCTTTCTGGACTACAAATGTCCTGAGTCAGTGCCCATTAGGAATAAACAAACAGGATTATTAGACCTTCCTGCTTGCTTTCTTTAGAGCAGTGCAATTTTTTTCCCTGTCCAGTTAATTTGTTTGAAAAATAGAGCAAACCTTGCTTTGAAGTATCCTGAAATAGATATATTTTTATTTTTCCTGAAACAGACAGTCCTGAAATTGCTTTGTGTAGACTGAGGTATTTTGTTTGCTGTAGCTCAATGATACTGTGTTCAGGGCTTGGGTTAGTTTTATGTTTTAAATTAACTTTCCATCTTTGAGCAGTGTTTGGAAAGAAACCAAAATATTTAAATGTGATTTTTAGATGTAAAGAAAGGAGGAGTGTGACTATAGTAAAATCAAATTCAATAAGATTTAACGAACTTTTTGTACCCCCGAATCCAGATCTTACAGATTTCAAACTTGATTTCTCCTGTCTCTGCTGGCTTTTGTTTCTTGGCCAGTAAACTTTTGTTTTGCATGTTATCGGTCTGCTCCTGAGATTTTTCCACAATGGCAAGGTGGGTGACCGGGTTAAAAGGCCGGGCTATAGTTTTTTCTGCACGCGCAACCCTCCTTAGTGTATGTCTTGGTTTCCATCTTGCTCCCCAGTAGTGATCTGTTTGTGGCTCTCATCCAGGGAGATTTCCTCTGTTGCGCTCATGTAGCTTTTCCTGGGCTTGACACTATTTTCCTATCCAATCTTCACATAACAAACCCAGCAATAAGCCTTTCGCCGTAGGGCTGCTTTGATTCTGTGCTTGATGGAAGAAATTAATTGTACAAGGGTTGGGAAGTTTCTAACGTAGAGACTTTACCGCATCGTCTGCCTCTGTGCCCCTGGCAGAAGCTCCCCAGCTCCGCCGTGACGCAACGCAGGGGGCCAGAGCTACGCCAGGATCTCTCCATGACCCAGGCTGCCCACCACGTATGCGGCTTCTTTAAAGCAGCTGGACTTTTGAAGCCCTTCCACCCCCACGGTGCCCCTGGGACTTGCTGGGTGCGGAGCGCGTCGGCAGCTATCGCGGCTACCAAACCCATTAGATCCGTGGCTTTTTGTGTTTGGGGCTTCTTAACTGCAGTTACTTCGTGAACAGTTACTGATAGCATGCTGAACTGCTGTTAGCAGCAGCAGGGAAATTTCTAGAAAACTGTGTCAGTAAAACCAGAGTCTTTCAGCCGTGCTTCAGGACAGCCCCAAGATGGGTATTTTCGGTGTGGGAATTTAAATTGTATTGTTATGTATTTAAAATTCTGTGCATCCCCTGGCCGAAGCTTTTGGTCACTGGGGAGCCCACTTTAGGTGTCTGCCTTCAGAACGAAAAACGAGGTCGTTTTGATGAAGCTGTAATCCTGCTACTTGTGATTGTACAAGGAGTCCCTGGGGTCACAACGTGCTCAGTGTCGTTGGGCGCCACGACGAAGGTTGCGCTGGGGCGGAGGCTGATCGGCGCTGCCTTGTGGCTCATTACCATCTCTTCTTTATGCACAATGTGTTGTCACTGCACAAAGACGGAGTCTGTTGAATATTTATTTATAGTAAGAAGGGCCAAAACTGTGAAGAGAGGCTTTTTTTTTTTTAAATCGGTGTTAAAAGCAAGGCAAAAGATAACACTCGGTGAGCAGGTTGGCACTTCCATAGCACGCTGTGTTAAGCAGTAAACTTAATTATCAGTAAATTAAGTTCACCCCTTCAATTGTTAAACTAACAACGAGCCACAAAGCCAACGTATGTAAGCCACCCCCTCAAAATTCATCACTATTCACGAATCTTGAACTCTGGAAGCAAACAAATTACAGGGTGGAATAAGCTCCTAAAAGCTGGTTTAAAGCTTTGGTGCTTTAGTTAAACGCTATTTGGACAATCTGGTTTTTTCTATTCCTGTAGAGCTAATTCTTGCGTATGCTGCGTTTATGGCCTCGTCCCTTCATGCAACCCTGTTTATTTTTGTAACCATACTAATAATCTTGGGATTAAAAGTAAAGATTTGCCATTGATTTACTAATACGCACTGTAAATACAATTAATGCCGTTCTAATGCTGATTTGAATATTGAATAATGAACCTCTGTAGACGGTACCCATTTATGAATACAAGCCAAGGTTGGTCTATGGCAGTTTCTGTAAGGCATATAAATGGATAAGTGCAAATAACCATTTAAAAATTATTTCGTTATGAGGCTTTGGCTAATGATTTATTACAGCCTGTGGAAAAACTGTTTTCAGCCCAAAAATTTAACTCTATAGCATATATATGTTTATAGTAAACCCAAAGTCATGCTCAATGAGAGCAAGTCTAATTAGTAATACCATACTACATGTTAAAATATTGGTGCTGAAACGTAAGCGTGGTTGTAATCACCTCGGTACTTACAGTATCTTAGCTAAACTTACCGCGGCGATAATTCTTCAGGACGACTTCAGCTGCCTTTTTGGGTAGAGAACACAAAGCCACAGAACGTAAGGATGACTGTTCTGTTAGTGAATCAAGTAAGTAACGGGATGCTCAGTGTGAGAGAAGCCAGCAAGAGGGTAGAATGGAACTTCACGAGGCTGTCGCAGAAGAATTTTGCCCAGCTCCCTGTTCCCTGCAGCTGTGCTATTTTTGCTTAGTGGATATACCAAGGATGAAAGCAATGTGGCCAGGAATGTGTACTTGTAGGCTGCACAGTGCTGTTCTCCTGCGGTCGGGATTTGGTTCATGTACACTGCCCTATTCTGGTGCTACTCTTTGCCAGTAAGCCTTACGGGGAGGGCACTTGGCATCTTAAATGTGCACTCACCCCTAAACTAAGTGTCAGCTTTAACTTCCCAGTGTCAGCTTTAGCTTTTTAAAGTGTCAGCTTTAACTTCCCAGTTTGCTGAAAGGCGGTTTCAGAGAGTAGTGCAGAGGTGTCTGCTGTGGAGCAAGCTAGCACCTCCAAGAAGGATGTTGGCGCTGCCTCATGTTTTCAAGGATCTACAGCGCAAAGGTTTCAGGCGCTTCCTAAGGCAGGCTGTAATACTTGCATATGCCACTGTATTCTGAGGTTCTGCACTGATACGGGTGAACTGAGGTGAGATTTCACTGCTAAGTGCACACAGTGCAGGGCTGAGAGTAGAAGACAGGTTCTGGAAGTGCTTCGTGTGACGGTGCCTGCAGTAGAACTTGTGTCAGCCGTTCGTAGAACAAAGTATTGTCGCTCACGTGTAACAAATACGGAAGGGTAGAGTGCTTTTAGAAGACTGAAAACTCATCGCGTTTTGACTAGTTAAGAAAAATGTTTGTGTAATCCTCCTTTCTCTAGTGTATAGGGTGCTGGGGTTTTTGCACGTCAACGTTTAATGGCATGCAAGTGTTACAAAATGTCAATAAAAAGGAAGGAAATTTAAAGTCGTTAAGCTGTCGATGTCTAAGGACATAGTATTTCTGAATAGTTTTAATACTTTCATAATTTTATTCTTTTGCTGTCATCTCAGGACTTCACTGGAAACACGAAGCAGCATCTCAACTGATCTGCTCAGGTACTGTAGTAATACAGAGGTTAATTTTAGGTTTGAAATCATAGCAGTTATCTCTATTCTCTATCAGCTGTACATCGCAAAACTGTATCTTATGATGCACAGCCAGTAAATGCATTGACCAAATAGCTGCATTTTTCTGTTTGAGAGGGGAGAGTTCGCTCTCTTCCAGGTTTTGCAACTTGAAATCCAGTTCTAGCTTCAAACACTGTATTTATTCTCAGAGGAGCGTGGAGGGGAGGGAGGGGAAGGTGCGTTTGTGCGCGCATGCGGGCAAACAGTCTCTCAGATTTTTATAACCTTAGGTCGTGCTGAAAGTGTTTGGCCTTCCCTGGCAGATTCGTATTGCTTCGAGTGAACAATACCGATTGTGTCGAAACGTCACTCGTGTTTTCCGTTGCTCAGCGTTTTGATTAAAGCACACGTATAAACTTCAGAGAGTACTGTCATATGAGTCATTGCAGCAACCGAGATTTTACTTTGATCACTGAATTTAGAAAAAACTGCTTTGCGCTGTTAACACTGCATATCAAATGGGCACGTTGCATCTCTTATTCTCATAGTTGCACATTAACGAGTGCATCAAAGTCGCAGACTTCCTTTGATTAAGTCGGGGCAGAGTCCCTTCCTCTCAAATCGACGGTTGTGTCGGTAAAAGTCTTCCTTTGGAGATGTTACGGGTTGAGGAGGAGCCTTTTTCCCACGTTGTGTAGTTTTAACCTTAGTTGAGCAAAATGTTGGTGGGAACTGGTCTGTTTAACCTTACTGAGATTAAAGACCCTCTCTATTATTAACCCTCTCTGTTATGACTATTCCATTATTTTCCAGTGTACGGTCTTCCGAAAGTAAAGCGTATTATCGTTTCCTAAAACACACGCGCACGCGTACAAGGCTGTAATATTATCTTTGTCTTCAGCTCAGCATAGCAACACTGGATGATGTTCAGTCACGACTGTAGTTCTGTGCCCGTCTCCCGGTTTGGCTGGAACACTGTTTCTTTGTGTGGTAGGACAACGCAGGGAACAATGTCAGCTTCCCCCCGCCCCGCTCTTCTGCAAGCTTATTTTGACAGCAGCATCATGTAGCTGGTTTGTGATTTACCATTCTCTGGGGTAAGATTCCCAGAACCAGGTATTGCTGCCGTCTTTATTCCAGGCTAGATAAATCTTTGTGAAAATAGCAGGGTTTATTACAATGTTTTTCCTTCTGGTGGAATTTTTTCCATGGGAGGGTATCAGCGAGAAAGATGAGGAAGAACTAGATAGACGTAAGAAGTGGCTGAATTTTAACATTTGGTGGGGGAAGGAATAGGGAATACTCTTCGAATAGGTTTAGTTGCACTGATTGAACATGTTTTCTAGAAACCGCGGTGGTTGAATCATTTTAAGTTACTACAGGGTCATAAAAACATGTGAGTATTTCCTTGGTTTAAACTATTCTCAATAAAATGAGACCGCGTGATTTAGCACCCACCAATACGGCTGCTGCCAGGGCCTCAGGAACCACCATGCTTAGTGCACGCGGTACACGTGTGAAGTTCCACGGCGCTGGCGCTCGTTAGCATGCATTCGGTGGGGAACGCTTTCCTAAGCCTGCAACAGAGAGATGCAGGCTGGTATGGAATCCTTGATTGCACTTCTTTATATTTCAAACACTAGATCTAGAATACGTTATAGTCCACCTTCTTTTACAAAAAAAATTAAGCTGTTATCAGAGATTTTGAGACTTTCCTCTTGATCCCATTCACTTTTATAAAACTGCTGTGCTCTGACATTTTCTAAACTAATTCAAGCAGCTAATCTTGAGAATACTTGTGAATTTTTTTTTACAGAATTGTCTTTATAAAACGTTATACGGTAAGTCCTTGGGAATTTTGAGAACTGGGGTGAAATAATATCTGGAAGTTACCGGATGAGGATGTAAAAAATGCTGCTCTTCAAAGACAAATGAAATAATTTTATGATGTTTAATAACTCTGGAGTGAAACAGTCATAGAGGAGACATCTAAAGAAATTTCCAGACTGTATCAGCTACAGCAGTGAATTTTTCCTAGGGTTAAATAATCATTGAAGAAAACAGCATGTAAAATCTAGTCAGCTTCAGTAGGTCAAATGAGCTGGTTCTGGAGCTGTAATCAAACAGAATTAAGGCTATTATCCTTCACTAAAATGAAAGATAATAGAAGACTTCATGTTACGGAACGAGTTCTCGTGAACCTGTTGAGCAAATTTGCCTTTGAATGACCCTTAAACCGGAATGTGCCAATTAATATGGCCCCATCCGCTGTCCTGCCAAGCAACTCGTGTTTTCTACTCAGGCTACTTCTCTGGCATTTTGCTCACGAAGTTCCTGTACCCATCAGCAAGGTAAGCTTGCCCTCGAAGAACTACTCTTCTAGTTCCACCTGCTCTGGAACATTGCAATCTGGACTTCTGATGTTGTTAAATTTCAGTTGTGTGTGGATTCCCCACGAGACAGATCCGTTTGTTTCCCCTGGATTTACTTAGACTGCACTTGGATCCTGTAGGTTCACTTTGAAAGTTACACGGTTGTGAGATCAGAGAAAAGCCCGGTGCTGTAAAGATTAAGGGCCATCGTGAAAAATTTGCCTATGTCTGTTACAAAGAGAAAAATCTGTACAAATTGGGATACTATATATATATATATGTATGTATGTATGTATACTTTGTTCTGTGCAATTTCTTTCATGCTCTGCACAGTATTTGTTCTGGATATTTTCAGTTGGACTCTGTCAGCTTTCAGCTGGTATCTGAAAATATTTTGTTTCCTGATACCTAATTCTTAATGTGGGCCTTCTGGAGTGTTACATTACCAGACCTGTTTCAAGCGATCCAGAAATCTAAGTACTTAAGCTTTGCAGCTATTCGTGGCGTATTTGTCGTCTGCTGTAACAAACTGATCGGTTGGCGTTGGTACGAGTCTAGAGAACAGACACGCAGAAAAGACATTCGGCATTAAGTGAACAACAAATTTCTTATTATTCTACTTCGTGAAATTTTGGCCACTTAGAGGCTTAATAACCAAAACCGAGGGATAGCATCAAACGGCGATTAATATTCATCTGTGGGGAGCGCATAAATCTGAGAGCTGTTGGAAGCAAAATAACTTTGTTTTGAGCTACTGGAGGGAGCATTTGTAGGCGGCAGAGCTTCCCTTTGAGTAACGGGACGGCGTAAATAGAGAGCTTGATTTTTTTTGTCTCTGATTCTCAGGGCTTCTCCGTAGAGCGTGTCCCCAACATGCCCGGGTGTCACAACGGTGCAGCAGAGCCTGGGAGCTCTCTCGGAACGCAGCTCTTCCGTTGCGCCTGATTGGGAAGGGGTACTTGCTGAAGCGGGACCCAGAAATGCCGTTAAGAGGGCCAGGAAGAGAGAGCGGGTTTGCCAGAGCCTTTAACGTGAAAGCCTTCCTTATTCTTTGTATGAGCGACCCAGGAAATTGTCCCCCCAACCTGGATGTGGAGATGATTTGATTTCCAGTATCAAGAAAGGGACCCAACGCGGAGGAGCTTTGTGTGCTGGTGCGTTCTGTGAGCAACGAAGCCTCTCGGCCTCCCGGGAAAGTAGTTCAGCACCTGCTCCATTGCACAAAATGTTGTTTTGTACACCTTGTGTGTATTCCTTGTATGATCCCCGCTTTTTAACGTGGTGTGCACAGGGTATCGTGGAGTCAGTACAGGAGTCACTCTGGCTCGGTCTCATGACGTTCTTGAGCTCCACAACGTACGAGTGGCTAGCGTGAAGTTTTTGTGTGTGGCTATTGAAGTATTTCACCCCGGAGTCAAGAAAGACCCATGGAAAACAGTTTTCTTACAGCAGGCTTAGAATTTCTATACTGCATGTAAGTAGGCCGATACATTGGTTTTCTGGGCGGGTGAAATATTTTTCAGGAACGTTCCTGGCATATCTCTGTAAGGGTGTCAGTAAACGACAGTAGTTCAGTTCATGTATTTCATGAAGCGTTAAAGGTTATGTAGCTAGACAAGTCCATTTTCCAGTTTTCCCCAACCCCAACATTTGCAATCAGTATAACTAGTAACTCCAGCAGGCTCTGGCCTCACGCTGGGGTTATTTCATACAACACTCTCCCTCATCAGTGGATTGTTTTACTGCAGCCTCAGAGCTTCGTGGATTGACAAGGCAACCATCCCTAAAAAAGGGAGGCGTTGTACTGTATGATTTTCACTTTGCCCTTTTTTTTTTAGTGGCTGGTCTTGAAAGACTTGTCGGAGGCTTCAGTGCATTGCTGCCGGAGCTTGCCTCTGCATAGCAAAACTCTGAACGACTACAGAAATCTTCAACGAACTGCTCACTGTACCAGTGCTGAAGCTGCAGCACGTCCAAGAATTCCTACTCTTATTAGGCCTGGGAATTCGAAGCCAAAGGTTTTGGTGAATGCCTTTCTGAAAGAACTAGCTTTATATTCAGGGTGAGCGTGAGGTGCAGCTTAATTTTCTTTGTTGTTTTCCCCTGGAAGACAAGTGAAAATGAAGCCCATGTTGAGAGCATGGTGCTTTTCATTCGCAAAAGTCCTAATTAGCATTTTCTCTGCATGCAGTGCAGTATAATCAGCGTTGGATGCTGTCAGAAAATTCATGGGTACGTAGCTTCTATTCACTGAAAGTCCAGTATTTGGAAGTAATTAAGGTGACAAATAGCCTTTCTTTTCTGGAAAAGGTATAACGGAGAGAAAGCAATTGCTTTGCAATGTGAACAGTCAAAGGATAAGTTTTCAGCAAAGTCTCGTTTCAGGATCGGGTCTTTGGATGGTGTCTCTTGAGCTTTATTGTCTCCCTTCTTTCTTCATCCTGAGAATAGCTGCTCTTGGTTGTGGGGCGAGGCATTCCTTGCTGCTGCTTCTTTTTTTACCTTCTTTTTTCTTCTTTTTTTTTTTTTAAAGGAATCTCCAGAAATTCAGACAGAACAATGTTCCAATAGGGAAAATGCAAACATAATTCTTTTTTTTTTTTTTTGGCTATCTGTCCTCGGAAATAAAGGAGAAGAGGTTTCCACGTTACCCTCTCGGCAGTATACTATAGCGTTTGTAAGGGAGCAGCCCAGCCCAAGGCAGGTGGCAGCACTGGGGAGACTGGGGAAGGCTGGGGCTCACCAGGAGGCACTGGGTCTCAAGTTCCTCTTTAGATAAAGCTATCCCTGGAAAACAGGGGCTGGTGTTAGGGATGAAAAGCTGGGATGGAAGATTTTGATATGAAAATGCCCTTAGCACGATGGCATCACTCTCTTGAAAAGTGCCAAGCTAATGTGAGTTCAGGAAGAAAAAGAGGCTTGAACGGTGTTTAACGCTGTGAGGGAATGTGCTTCGCAAAAGCAAGCAACAGTCTTGCCTTTGGAATCACCGCAACAGAGCCAGCTCTGACGCTGGTCTGAAGCAAATCACAGGGAGTAAATGCAGGCATCCCAGGCGGTTGATAATTGTGAAGAGAATCTTTAAAAGAAGTTATTTTGACAAGGCCCAAATCAGATGCACATCGCATTCGTGCATTTTCATGCAAGCTGCTTTCCTCGGGATCCGTTTGTTTCCGCCACTCACCCTCTGCTGTTCAACGTATTCTTGGGGAAATAGCACACACAGTGTGACGTGAACGTGTTTGAATGTTTTCTAAGCATAGTTTACCTCTTTCTTTACTTCATTAAAGAAAGTGCCAATTCTTACTCAAACGTATTTCTAATTCAATTTCAAGTCAGCTTACACAAAGCAGTTTTTTCTAAGAAGTTGCAAGGCGCTTGTGCAACTAACAGTGACGATGAGTAAAACCAGAAACCAAACGGATCCCTAAATATAGCCTATTATCCAGACACTTGGGGAACTAGATACGTCGACGCGGAAAAGAGCCTCAAGCTAAGCTTTAGGGTGTTGGGTTTCTTTTCGTATTTTTTAAACGGTGTTAAAGATGTTTAAAAAAAATAGAAATAATCCACCTGTCCAAGTGCCAGAATGTTTGCTGTTAAGTTATTTCTTCTGATTCTGATCTTGGTTTTGTTGTTGTTTCTGTCGAACTCTGAGGTTCCTATACCTCTTTGCTACTGTTGCGAGCTGGATCCTAAACGTTCGCTATTTGTGATTTTTCACAAACTCAACAGAGTAAGAAACACCCGAATTGTAGGTTCTGGGAGAGTAAACAGCAGCAGGCTGGAGGTAAGCATTGCTCTGTCTCCACTGGGACACTTGTCATTATCTAACAGCAGCAGCTTTTTAAAAGATGATGCGCTGCTGCTGAAGCCTTCTCTCGTGCCAGCGCCGTTTCCTGCGGCTCTGCGCCGTTCGCTCGTGCTCGGGGTATGCTGCGAGACCGGGGGAACCCCGCAGAAGTTAACGTGCGCGTTGGGACGGAGAGGAAAGAGAGGG
>VZSC01004574.1:197316-238514 GCA_013398225.1 Steatornis caripensis
CACCCCCACCCCCACCCCCCGAACAAAAGCGCCTGCGGTGCCCGTGTGGTGGGATCGTAGCCCGGCCGTGACTATGGGGCAGTTGCTGTCAGATCTGATTGAGATAACTGCTTGCGTGTTCCAAAGTTCTGTGAGCGCTAAGGATGCTTTCCCAAGGCCCTTCAAAAACCTCAGCCGGAATAGGCACGCGTTGTTTGACCGGAGGGCTTTTAGCGCGGACTAAAATAGCCAAAAGGAGAAGTGGGGTTTCCGTGTAATAACAGCTATCCCCATAGTCTTGGGGACTTTCGGAAAGATAAACTGCAGTCGGGATCAAAGAGCGCACGTGGATTCGTATCCTTTGTGCGACTGCTGCTTTGTATGAAAGTAGGATGCGGTGGGTGTGCAGGTGCTGTGCCGTGTGCATGACGAGCTGCACATATTGGTAGCAATTACAAACACGCACGCTGCAGCAATAAGGAGAGGAGTGTGTCGGACTGGGTTTGAGTCATTCACATCATAACAAAAAGAAGTCTTGTGTTGTTAAAACCTAGCTGCAGACTGCAGTTGCTGCCGTAGGAGTATTTGAAGATGCTGAAGTTAAAGGCCTTCTGCTTGGATTACTGGCAGTTTTTATGTCTCCAGCCTCTGCACGGTTTCTATAAAAGGTAAGAAAACATTAACTCTGAAATGCTCTTCAGAACTGGCTGGCTGCACACGGTGCCGCCAGTGCTGTTACTTGCGGTTCTACTCTGTTGCTGAAAGGCGAATGGGCAGGGGGAAAGGGAGTAGCAGAGAATTAGTGAGAACTTGTGGCAAAGATTGTACAGCTGCTTTTTTCATTGCATTAATTGTCAGCCGCTTTTGTCTCTGTGCATGCAGATGTGAAAGGCGACGATGCCGTTTGCCGTTAACATTTGCTTTAAGTCACATCATCTCAGCTAAGACTCAGTTAGTACTTTTTCCTCTCTGATATTTTATCCTTAGGCACGGTAGCTTGTGTTGTGTAGTGTACGGGCTGTACATAGCACTAGGAGATGAATTGAAGTGTCACGGAAATTTATGTAATGCAGAGAAGATGCTTTTTTCCCAGAGATATTTGGTAATACAAGAGTTCATCTTTCAACTCCCTCTCAGCGCAAAGTGCACATCCCAGTCATTCAGCGCAATGGGCGCTTCACTTAGGCAGGTCTGACACGCAGCTTAAGTGATTGATGGCGAATAGTGATCGGAAAGAATAGGACCGGGTGTCGGGTGCACTGAGCTCGCCTGTTTAATGGAACAGCAAAATAAGCAATTCCATTTAACATGTCCCTGAACTTACCCTGATGCTCTTTAATCTGAACTTCTGTTTTCTTGCTCTTGATTTATGCTGCTAAGTAGAGGGAATCACACGTATTCGAATTTTGTGGGGAAGAGGTGGGGATCGCTTCATTGTTAACAAAACCCATGCAAATCTTTAAAATAGAATTCTGTTCTTGTTATGTACACTTTCTGGTCTGACTACGTATTGTCAGCCTACAGAACGTGCTTTGTACTAAATGCTAATTGCGGTTGAATTTTTCATGCGGTGACTGAAGGCTGGAAAAGGGAACTGTTCCAATCTTTTTCAAGGTTTAAGGGGTGCCCCGCACTTTCTGGCATTGACTAATGTAGGGCCCTCGTCTGTGCCCATTGGCTCGTGAAGTTTCAAAAGATGGCTTTATTCTCCTCCTCTTGCAGCTCTTCACACATTGCATTTCTCAGCCAAAAAATTTCCAACCTATTCGCAGCCCATTGTAACGTTTTCCTTGCTGAGAAACCATATAAAATAACAGAAATGTAGCCAGGCTGCTTTGACACAAATAAGTACAACTGAACTAAAGCTTCACGTCTTGGATCCCTGGCGAAATCCCAGCTTTGTTGCAAGCAAATTACTCCAGAGTTACTCTACGTCTCCTGATGGAAACCTCTGCAAAAGCTAAGGACTGCCCGTTTATTGCCTTCCAGATAGTTAACTTATTGGTCATCAAAACCTAGATGTACTGGAGCCTTCCTCCTGGAGTCCGTTTGCATGAACAGTAAAAAGAGGACTTGATATCACTTCCGTGTCAGACAGAAGCGCTTTGGTGCCATTGTTTTGAGAAAAAGAAAATTGAAGGAAAGTTTCAACTTTGTAACATTTTAAACAAAAATACTTTCTTGGTTAAAGCACAGTGACAAACAAGCGTGAAAAGCAGACGGTCCAGAATAACAAAGCTAAATGCAAGGAAGTTAATACTGACAAGAGAAAAACGTCCAACTTTATTGAGACTTAGTTTTGATTACTTTTTATTAGCAGTTGTAGATCGTTTGAAATGCTCTTGGAAGAGAGCCAAGGGGCCGTGGGGAAGAGCCCTGGGTGTGCGTCAGTGTCTGTATTTCTTATCTTTACGTATAGAGTAAGATAACCAGAACAGGACTTGAGTAACACTTCCTTTACGTGGGTCTTACTGTGTGAATTTTTAATATTGGCATTAGGGCTATTGCCTACCCTCTGTTATACTTTGATGGTGTGGGGGAAGGTGCATCAGACGACGTAGACAGGAGCAAACTTCGGACGTCCCTGTGTGACGTTCCCCCGCACCACCCACTGCTCCCACCCGGTGACCAGCCTTGGCTTCAGGTGAAGAGGTGCAGTGACGAGTCTTGGAGCAAGCAGTACGAAAGCCCTAAGCCTTCCCCGTGCCTGTGACAGCAGATGACTTTGCAGAGCAGACACAGGGATGCCGTGGAGTAGCTGCCCACCTTCCACTTAAGGCACGTGTTTCTGATCCCGCGGGGTGACTCAGAGACTCCTTGCTTGGCCACGCGAGCTCTGCTCGTGGCTCCTCGCACACTCACCCTCCCCAGCGGCGCTCAGCAAGCTGTACGTGACAGGCAATGTGACTGCTCTCTTTCCTTTTGTGGACTGTCTGAGCAAAGCATGACTTCTTATTTTCGGTTGCAGTCACTGCTCAAAACTGTGGTAACTGTTCCTTGTCGATTCAGAAGCTCCGTGGCTTGCTGCTCATCATTCAGAAATCGTGCTATGTTTTTCAGCTTTTGTTACTCAGGGAAGCCTTGCGGGACCACGTCTGTTGCCTGACCCAGACAATTCTCATTTATGGTGTCACTGTGGCTTGCACTGGGAGCCCCTTGCACGGAGCTTTGCATCTCTATTGAGATCCGTGGACCGTAAGAGAAGTCCACGCAGGGTGCGCTAGGGCTTGCAAGTTTCTCGCATAGAGGTGTTCGCTGCTCGTGCTGCTTGTGTGGTAGGGTGCACGCGCAACGCGTACAGCCCGACGGTGTGGCACTGAGCGGCAGGATGGAGCTGGCACACTGCGGTGCTGTTTGGGAAACGTGCTTTTTCCTCAGACCCTTGAGAACAAGGTTACACCGAGAGGCTCGGGCAGACTGTGGTGGTGGCCTGTTCCTGCTGCCCGGGGCTGGGAGCAGGACTGCAGGGCAGGGCACACGAGCCGGTCCTCCTCCCTGCCTGTCGTTGTAGTGCCAGCTGGGGCACCGAGAGAAAACAGTGATCCTGGACAATGAGACGGAGAGAAACGAGGACAGGGTTTTGTCCTCTGAGGTGCTAGTTTTCAGATGTGTTGAGATACACAAGGTAACAGTCCAGTTCCAAAGCTCCTGATAGCAAGCTGTGCATGCGACAGTCCTAAAGAGAAGCCCAGCTAAGGGCAGACGCCCAACTTAGAGCAGAGGCTTCTGCAGAGTTTTCAGTCCTTTGTGAGGGTTGATTCAGTGAGGTACGTTTCCTCAGCACATGAAGGGAAGGGGGGAAATAGGGCAAAACGAACCAACTGCGCTTTTAGTCCGTTTCTTGTATTTGGCAGTGGCTTCAGCACTCAGAGCTTTGCCCGCCACGTGCGTATTCACAAAACGAAGTTACTGCGAAGTAACGGTGCTGGTGCCTCCAATAACGAGTGTATGGACTAACGGCCTGCCGTTACCCAAGTTGCACCAGATTGTATGCAGCGGACTGGGGTGGGAACTTGGTCCAAAAAAATGTGCCAATTCACTAATTTATGACAATCAAATTTCAACGCTGTTGCCATTTGCGCTGAGTGCGTGTTGGTCGGTGCTGTACGGGCCCTCGCTTGAAGTGCTGGTTTTCGGTGTGTTCTGAATACAAATGCTAAAAGCGTAGAGATGCATTTCGATGACGGATCAAAGTGTAAGATGAGCAAACAGCTGTGAGGATGAATGTCTCATGCTTTACTTGATGGATTATTACAAAATCGTGTGATTTCAGGTTTAGCATGTGAAAGTGGAAGATGTTCTTCAGCCAGTGGGTGCCTCGTGCTGTGCTTCGGCCAGCTGGTGTGTAATAGCCGGAGCGAGACGTTGTTACCATTAGCATTGCATTAAAGATAAAGCATAAGGTGGGAAAATTTGTGACTGGCGGTGAAAGCGACTATAATCTGTAGTTTGGGGGGGATTTTTCCTCCCAGAATGTCTTCTCCTCGCTAAGATAAGAGTATTCTTAAAAACACAAAGGAAGCGCCAAGTTTGTGAAGGCCACTTGACTGGAATCCAGTTGCTTGACAAACAAAACAGTTTTGAAAGTATTTCTTCTCACTCTTCATTTTCTATTCATGAGTTTGACCTCTCTAAAGGAGGCATGAGTCTCCTACGGAACAACCAGGGCAATTTCTAGCAAGCATCTAATCACAGCCGCCCCGACGGAGTGAGGTAAGTGCGCGATGACTGGTTTTTTGAAGCAGGCGTTAGTTGAAATTGTTGTCTTCAGCTGGGACTAGCAATTCCAACGTTGAGATTCCGGATGGATTGACTCGTGTGCTTAAGCCCCTCTCCAGGCCAGAATAGGTCTGTATTTCGGTATATGATTCAGTCACATTAGGGTGTTTCAGTGATGATGGTAAATGAGAACGCTTCCATGAATTTGCAGGGTAGGAGCAGCTTGTTGCTGCCATGCTGGAATATCACAAAGTAACTGAGCGTCAGAAGCTACTTCAAGCCGCTCTAGCATTGCACTCTGCAGGGCACCTGCAGCTCTGTGCTCATCCTCTTTCCCGCTCTGTTATCCAAGACAAATCTATAGCATTTGAAGCCATTAAAGGAATTGCCAGCCTTAATTTAGATGCGGTTTCAAAGACAGCACGTGTGCTTTAAATGATCTATGTCAGGATTGTCCTCTAGGTCAACTCTTTGTTAAAAAATGAGCTTTGATAGTCTTTCTTCCTCATTTCTGGTGTTAACAGCATGGACTCTGCTTCTAGGGTTATGCGAGGTGGGTTCAGATGTGCCAGAGAACGTGCTTGCCAACAGGCACGGAGAGCTACTGCTGGTTCCTTTGAGTAAAACGCAGTTTATAAAAAGACACGAAGAACTCGATGGTCTTGTGTTACTACATAGTTAAAGAGAATGCTGTTGTTAAGTTGATTGTTTAAAAATGGATTTACTAAAGGAAAAAAAGGTAGTATGTTACATACAATACTATAATCCTGTATTCCTGGAAACAACTGTATGCTAGTTCCGAATCTCAGTAACAGTGAGCAGGGGGGAAAAACACCCTTAGGCTGTAGCTCATGAGAGCAGGGAATTTCTTTTGCTCACTCATCGGCAGTGGTGCCATTTGCTTTGCTTTTCTTCGTGCTGTCATTGGAATGATGAGCTCTTTTGCAATAACAATAGCGAAGTGGGTGGGAAAAATTACTGTCTTGAACCTTGTGTTTAGAGTTCACCATATATGTTGTTAGAAACAAATAGTTTGCTTTCACTTGACAGTGACTTCATCCAGAGCAGGGCTGAGTCATGTCCCTGTAGCGCACCTCTCTCTCCGGAGACGCATGTTGGCAACGTTTGTGCAATTGCAGAGCAGCTGAGAGCATAAAACCCGCTCCTTCTCCTTATCCCCCCAAATCCACCATCCTCTTGAAGTACAGCCTGCAAACAGTGCAGATTGCAGTATTCCCGCATTCATCATAAAGATGATCGAGGAAACCCTCAAATGAATATATGAAACAGCAGAATGCCTTGAAAAACAATCGGAGGACTTGTCTATACCCGGGGAAGTAAATGGTTTCAAGCTGAGAAATTTAAGTTAAAAATACCCGCAATACCTGTTAATCTGGTTGCAACCTTCATTGTAGCGTAATTAACGCTAGTTTGCATCTAGAAGAGAGCCTTCCTGCAGTGTTCAAAATGCATTGTTCCTACGCCTTAGGAAGGATGCTTCTGGCCTGCCCTAACTTCCCCGCCGCCCACCCGCCCGTCCTACCCGGTGGACAGACAGACACTGTACAGGGTCCCTTAACTGCCCACCCGCTGGTTTCACCGTGGCGCGCTGTGGGACTCGGGCATTGCTGAGCAAAAACCCTGCACAAACAAATAGGGCGGTGTGATTTCTCTCTCGTTACCGCTGTGGTAACTGATAAACCGGGTTTCAGACTGGAGACAATTCCTTGTGTGTTTGCCTTTCTTTTTCCTGCTGCAGTCTGCAGTGAGCCGAGCCTCTAGCCTTTCTGAAACCTTCCTTTTCTTCACCTCCTTCCCTCTCACCCAGGAACCATCTGTGAGTCCTCAGGTTCCCGGTTCTTCCTTTCTCAGCCTTCCACAAACAGAGCTGGAAGGGTTCACGGGAGGATTTTGACGCGCTGTGGTACCCGTGCTGGGGCTCTCACGGAGGCGTAGCTGCTGGTGCCTGCCCTTTAGCAAGTGTCCCTAGCGAGCACGTTGTTGGCCAGGCTTTTCTTGCCGTATCTGGTCTCTGCTGTATTTAGATGCAGCTGATGGGCAGACCCTAGAGCGGTCACATTTTAATCGTGCGTTTGGCTCTGTGCCCTGCCGAGGGGCATTGGAAGCTTTCTGCGTTTCCTTTGATAGTCTTCCAAGATTAAGTCACAGAAAAGGGAGTCTGGGAGCAGGACGGGGGCCTGGAGACATCCAAGGAGCCTGTCAAAAGCTGCAGCTGGAAGGGTGCTGGAGGGGGCCTCTTCGAAGCAACGCAAACCTGCGAGCTTGCTGGGGATGAGAGGGGATGCCCTTTATCAAAATGCCAAAATCATGCTGACTTTATTCCGCAGAAGGACGGGTAGGTGGATGTCACTGCTGTAAACTCCCAGAAGACGCTGTTTTGCATACTCCTAGGAATGTTTGTGACAAATCAGGCAAGGAAGATTAAAAGGGAAGGACAGAAAATACAGTGAAGCCTAAGGACAAAATGCGTGGTGAAAATATTTTCTTTAAAGCCCCTTGTCCTACCTACTAGAAGTGTTGGCTTGTTACAAGTTGAAGGTTTAAAGATATCCTAAATTGTCTAAAAAGCCAGAGTGCTTTTCAATCTAAAAATTTAAAACCCATCTATTTGTAAGACTCCTTTCAAACCTTAATTGGTAATAGCTGTTGTATAAAGGGAATGCTACCTAGGTTAAAAATAGGTCTGGAACTGTCCTGACAGCAAAAACCATGCTAGCTCTAACACTCACATTTTCCCTTTGTCAAGTGACCTGTAAGTATAATCTACATAATAATAGAAATGCTGTTCAGTTCTGTTCCGTGATCATTGTGTCCCAGTAGAAACCTCAGGAAAATAAGCAAATTGCCACCTTCCCTCTTGAAGGCTGCGGTGTGCTCATTTCGCTGATCGTAGGGATGTTACTGTAGCCTAATTTAGGACGAGCCTATGCGCAGTTGAAGTGGCGAGATTATCTTCGCTGCGAACGTGTAAAGTGATGCACGCATCCGGAGCACATGACTTTAATCAAAAAGCAAATCGGATAAGGTGTCCCGGCCGCTCAGTTTCTCTGAGCCACTTCATAGTAACTTCGTGACGGGGGCGCGACGCTCTCGCTGCCTCTCGCCGGCGGTGAGCACCGGCTCGGCACCTTGCCTATCGTGCAGGCTTTCGTGCAAAATACGACTGAATCCCAGAAGTGGGGAGAATAGTAGAATGCGAGACTCCAAATTAAGCGCCGCCTTTCTAGCACTATTGTTTGAAAGTAATACGCCACCTACATCTTGTAGAGGAACCTTATCTCTAGCATTTTTAAATACTTAAAATGTTTTATGTCCCCTGTAATATCTTTGCCTGCAGCAGCTTTGTTTCCAGTGTAAAAAATAGAAAATAGATTAAAATTGTCCAGTGCTGTCCAGTACCTCCCTCCCCTCCTCCCCAACGGGTTTGTTTTTTTTTTTTTAAATTAAGAATCCTTAAGTACTCTCCATCACATGGTGGGCTGGTAGCTGCTCTGGGTTCTCTTAGCAATCAAAAACATTGGGAGAACCCTATGATTGTTACTAGAATGTCGGGTATGTGCTTGGAAGTGGCCAAGGTGAGAGCTCTGACAAACAACTTCTGGTGAATTTTGTTCCAGCATTTTTGAGATACTGATTCTTTCCGTTGGTTTGACTCCCCTGCTACGGCTCTCTGCTGCTGTGTACAGTCAGCAAAACAAAAAACCCCGTGTCCATCTCAGCTGTTTCACGTTGCCTTGGCGCACGCTCACCTGCATCGGCAGTTCCAGCCGGTGCTCCAGACTGCAGATCAGAGCAGTGCTGACTTTGCAATAGGCAGCAAGAACCCGTCGGTGACGTGGGGACGGCTCGCAGTGGATGTGTCTTCAGTTGCCTCAACTACTTACTCAGTTCTCCTAAGCCACTTGAGAGCGCTGGTATCGTAGCGTCATCTTTGTCTGAATTGGTGATTGTGCCTGTTTGAATTAAAGATTTCTTCATAAAAAAAGATGCAAAATGTTTTACAAAGTTGAGAATTGCTTTCCCTGTTTTACAGACAGCGGAATGCCGCTCCAAGAGACCTGGTCTGTCCGCTCAGTGTAGGAACATGGAAATAAACCGGGGCTGTGCTGTAGGTGCTCCCAAGCAAGGCAGAGCTAATAAAGATTTCCAGGGAGTATAATGGGAGGAAAATCAGCAAACTAAGTGTATTTTGGGGGAGTTCTGCCTCATACAGAGCATGGTCCCACGCACTGAGTGACTGGGTGGATGCAGTGATGTCCTATGAATGGAATCTGCTGTTACATTTCAAGGGGAAGAGATAACTCAAGTTTTCATTGCCACACCCAAAGAGGAATAATAACCCAGCCAGGAAGCAACTGTCTCCAAACAGCCCTTGTTACCAGCCCACAGTCTCTGCATTGGCTGGGATTTCTTGGCCAAACGTGGGAGTGTGGGAGAAGATTGTCACTGGAATCGCTACAGAGATTATGATTGATGTACAAAATGGAAAATCCACGTCAAAGACAGACGTGATGCCAAATGGCCCCTGCAGTGCTGGGGCTCATCTTGACTTGTCGTACAGTGAAAGCAAACAAGGCTTCAAAAAAGTGGAATCATTTGATGTGCTAATCTGCGCTAATCTTGTTTCAGGCATAGTGACGTCACTGTGAACAAAGGAGAAGAAAGTTAACAGCTAAGACAAAGGGACTTACTCTCCTGTTGCTGCTGGAAAAGTTCCTCTATTCCTGAATAAGATTTTTCTTAATAGTAAGAAATAGTTGATCAGTCAGTTTCCTCTTTGATACCCGTTCTGTTACCTCCTTGCTAGTCATGTTATGAAGGAGCTGTGGTTAGAAAAGGCAGCCCATCGTGAGAGGCAGAATTGGCCGTAGGTGTTGATTCATCTCCGGTTCCTCACATCTGTGTGTGTACAGAAATGATCGGCTCTCAGCCGATGCTATTAGCATCCACGCTTGGTCAAATCTGGCACTGTTCTCCCTGCCCTCCTGAAGCTTTGCAGGTTTGAGCGTACCTTTGCAATACCATTTCGAGTAGCATGTCACAGCGATCTATTCTACATATTTACAACAGGATAAACAGCATTCATTTACAGCCGAGATTTAAACATAGAACTGACTAGAGACCTAATAACTTGTTATGTGATTTGCATGGCGTTCAGCATTTTCTGGATGTGTATTATCTTGCCTTTGCAGCTTGTCTGTCAGTTCTATATTCCAAATTTGAGCCTGCCGTTCCCTGCAAAATTACGTGGTGGAGAGCTACCTTGATTTTCCCAGGTCTCATTGGGAATCAGTGGACAAACTCAGCTCGTCAGGACAGGAGCTGAAACCCTCTCTCCACTGTTTCATAAACGGGCTCCTTACCAGGGGAAATGCTGCAGCAATGATTTAAAAACCAGAACAAAACCCGTCCCCAACACAAACCACCCTTCACCGTCTCGCTTCTGTCCTACGATGCTATCGCGTTATTTTGTTCCGTTTGGTCACTGGTGGTGGTGCACAAACTTTATAAACGTGGATGAAGAAGGTGATTAAAATACTGTTCTCTTGGAGATCGCATCCACCTTAATCTGTCTTTAGAGAAGGATAAAAATACTGTTCCTGCAGATGCTGGTAGTACGAAAATACTGCAACTGAAGGTGAATTGAGGAATGTGTACTCTAAATACACCAGTTACATCGAGGCCGCAAGTGTAAGCTCGAAGAGATGGGAGTTGATACAGCAGAGCACGCTGTTTGATACCTTTGTACTACACAGAAAACGAACTACTAGTTTTATACTCTGTATGTAATGAGCTTACTTGTGCAAGGTGAAATAATTCAAGTGTACAGAGTACAAAAATCAGAAAATCTATCTTGTAGGCACGTCATCTCTCAAATTTGCAAGTTAAGGTTACGGGCAGGGTTCAGCTGGTCTGCCTGAACTTAACGTAGCTTTTGTCGTCACTGAAATGTATTTCAATGATTGTGTTAAGCAGAGATGTATAAGTTTCTAATGTAATTATTCTTCGTTACGCCTGCTGATTTAAAATGTACAACATGCCGTGGAACTTGTTCTGACTTTCGTTATGAGCCATCAGCAGCTTGCCCCAGGAACAGTTGTCAGAAAACCCCCGAAACAGAATATATTTCAAAATAGCAGTAACGGTCACAAGATCCTGGATAAAATGGTCTTACACAAAATGGAGTTGTGCAACAGAAAACAGGCATGGAATCACAAAAGCGTACTGTTCTATGAAGAAGTAGCAGTAACTTAGTTTGTTGCTTAATTAAGTTTTATAAGATAAACATGTATCTAACGTCTTTGATCCAGAAGAGCCCCTGATAATTATGCTGTTGACCTCTTTGTAGAGAAGAGAGTGTGGTCTAGTGGCTGAGCGAAGGCTTGGGAAGTTTTCATCTGTCTTAGCAACAACACTAACTTTCAGGGTGGTCTTGGAGAAACCAGAGAAGAGTTTAAAGGGCTTGTCCTTCACTTAAAAAGATCAACAATAATTACAGCATCAATAATAATAATAATAATAATATTCTCTAAGGTCCATCCCGCGTTGAGTGTGTGTTGAGGCTCAAATACTGTTCAAACTTTTGGCAATAAATGCCGTGTGTTTAAACTTACTCCTAGAAAAGCTGTGGGCGAAATTCTTCAGCCTGATAGGGGAAAAAAAGGTCTGTGTAAATATTTATGTTTGCCCATAAATCCCCACCATCGTGGAGAAATGGCGTGCTACATCATGTATGGGGTTTGGGGTTTTTTTGGGGGGTGCTACTGGCATGAAGGCAAAACCCCGTTATCGTTACTTGTCCACGTGGTTTCCTCACAGTAAGAGGATTCCGTATGCGTAAGTTGGGGTTCGGTTTGGTTTTGGTGGGGTTTTTTAATTGGATCTTGCTAGTTTATTCTTGATGTAATTCATAGTCTAGGTGTCATAGCTGATACTCACTGTTGAAAGTCATAACTTCGTATGTGTTCAAATACGGCTTTGGAAAATGACTCGTTGCTTTTGGCACTAAAACGTTTGTTACAGTACACAAGAAATTTTGCAAACAGTTGAGAGTTTATTCAGCCTGAACCAGCTGATTTAGTGTGTGTTTGGGAAGCATTTACGGTTCTCGTAAGTGATTTTTCTAGGGCTGTGTTACTGGACTGTTTTGGTTTCTGTTGTTCGGGGGTTTTTTTAAGTGAAATAAATTAGAATAACTTTTCGTAGGTGCTGCGTAGGTAGGTTTTTCTTAGTTGACAACTTGGAGCAATATTATACGTAGCTTTCTGCACAGCCTCTAATGATCTCTTCTGGCTTGCGAATAATGTAAACAAGGAGCCTCGTAAATCATGAAGAAAGAAGTAACCCGAGACTTCAGATGAGAAAGCTGGCTTCTCTCTGAGTTCATTTGAGTGGAGGTCGGAGGAATCACTTGGAAATCGTGAATCACTGCTTGGCTGCTGCATGAACCTTGGACTTTGTCGGGCGCTGCTAAGCTTGCTTGTTTCTGGAGTTACTTGGAATCTTTCTCACTTTGCAAACACTTCAGAGAAGGTCATGAAGGGAGATGGCAGTGCAATGTGGAATCTGATGTGGAAATACTGCATTTCTGTCAGGACGATCAGGTACGGTAAGAAAATATAAAGCTTTAGTTTGTGGTACGTCTGAAAACTGCGTGCGTTAAAGACTGCCTGTCCTACTACTTGTATTCTTTCACCCTGCGTGGTTAACTCTTAAGTAGTCTGAGATGATTATTAGGCTGGATTCTTGCTTGCCCTTATACCAAAGCTGTGAGAAGAAAAATACAAGGTTACTGCAAAAAAATCTGAAGGGAAAGGGGGGGGGTCTTCATTATTTCAGAGTCTTGGAAATGCCTCTGTCTCATTTTAAAGCACGCAAAAGTTGGAATATGAAAGAAACCTTATTTTCACGAACACTTGCCTATCACAGTCTTCTATTTATTGTGTCTCCCGAGTCCAGAGATACAGCATGTGTTCTCAGCGTCCCGCAAGCATCGTTTGCTTCAGACAAAGGGGACGGAGGGAGAAGGGAAAGTGGCTGTTACGGCAGAGTAAAACTCTGAAGTTTCAAATGTCTCTAAGCTACTGTAGTGCTACAATCTTACCTGTGTGCGTTCAGGGGAAACGCAGCCAACTGAAATAAGATGCCAGGCTGTGGCTGCTGTGCGTCGCTGGTCACATTCTTTGAGTGGTGCGTGTTTGACACGCTGCGTGCTCCCTGCCAAGTGCGGTCGCTGCGGACTCCAGTAGAGTTTATTCCAGGAATGGAGCCATCAAGTGAGACACTTGGTGACTGTGTGTTCTCACAGCAATTTTATGTATTTAAAAATAGCTAGCCATTCTCATGCTATAGTTTCTTCGTGTTGCACGGTTATATGGTCTGAATGGTATGCTTTGTCATGCAAGCTTCCCTTGAGAAATCACATAACCTAAGTAATTACTGCGTTTCACACTGCATAATTGTTCTGTGCTGAGGGTGAGCGTGAACTTTCATTTCAACCAGAAGGAGACTGTGGAGAGCTTTTGATCATCAGGATACCGAAATAAAGCTACAAAGTCCCTTGGTTCCCAGCAGATAGTAAGTCAATATAATAGAAACTGGCAATAATCCCTGAGCGAGGATTCGGTTGAGATAAAAGTCATTTTATTTATGATCTGAGTTTAGAACCAGAAGCAGAGGGAAAGCCTGAAACAAACCGGATCAGCGCTTAAATACAGAGAAACAGTCTTTACAGCGCAGAGGTTCGTCCTGACCCCGGTACTGCTGGAAACAGCTGAGAAAAGTCCTGTGCAAAACTCCTGAGCTATAAAGGTGTGCGTTCCTACCAAGACTAAGCTTCAGAGCTTCCTCGGAGCACTCGGGAGGGGCTATTTTTCTCACGTTTAGCATGCAAGTTGCGCTCGCCTGCGAACAGCCATTTCTTTCTTTTATCAGTGACCTTACTACTGTTCAGAATACGTAGGTTGAATATTAGCTTAATTGCTGGCAGCAGGGCTTATTTATAGAGCCGCTTGCTGGCTCCCACAGCTAGCGTAATGCAAAGTAACGTTCCCCTTGGCTACAGCACTACGAGTATTTTCAATTAATGTTTTTGGTCGTTTTAACAGATCCGATTTTCTTTGGCAGCAACACCAATGGGTTTGAGAGCATAACCCCCCTAATTTTTTCCTTTGTGGAAAAAGATCTCTACCGCCTTAATTTGCTTTTCTGATATTCTTCAGAAATTCTGAAACTCTCCCTGCATTTTGGAAGGCTTCAGTAACCACTCTGGCTTGTGTTCTTGTCCATCAAGTATGAGGCTACGCCAGTGTTTTTCCCTCTCCGCCTCGTCCCATTTCTAGAAGGCTGTGAAGCCCGTGCAGCCGCTGCCGGAGATTTCAGCCAGCCTCAGTGTGTTTGTACCAGCAGAGCGAGTTTGGTTTTTCCGTCTGCGTGGAACCTGCCCTGGTAGCAGCATTTGTAGACGCCCTTAGTGCCGCCGCACCGAACAGCCGTGTATTGCACGGGGTACACTGGACCAGTTGTACTACAGCGCCTTACGTATGCGCAAGGCCTGAATGAGGGGTTTTATGCCTCACTGAGAAAACAGTGCCACTCCAAAAGGAAAATTATTATTAACTGGGGTTTAGGGTTGGGCTTGTTTCCATTGGCCTCCCAACGGCTTTAAAAGAAATATTTGACTGAGTCTTTGTTGTCTGTTTTAATGAGACTGTGCGCCTTGAGGGCAGAGGGATTGTCTGCATCCATGTTTATCTGTTTAAGTTTACATGATTAGACCTTAAAATCATAGGGTCATGCCTGTTAGCAAAGAGAAATACATGCGTAGTGCTAGAAGAAAATGCAATGGTTTACTTCTCGCGCAGGGGAATTTTAGGTAATTCTGAAATAAGCTTAGGAGAGCGGGACGCTGGGACGTGGAAATGCACTGCACCGTCTGAATGATGGCGCCTTTCTTCTTCTGTAGGGTGTTGGCCTAGAGAAAAATTGCAAAAATTACAAAGATTAAGGTATTTCTTCACTAATGTACCAAAACTGAGCTTGTGGCGCTTAGTGTGAAACTTCAGTCCTTTGGAAGAGCTCAGCTCCCTGAGCCCGTGCGAAGCCTGCGATATGGCAGGCTGTGTCCCCAGGCGCCGTAGGAGAGGCAGGGTCTGCCTGCGCCCCCAAAACGTAGAACAAGCAGTGGGGTGACCCCTGAGCCCCGGACAGTGCTCGCCCAGAGCTGGTGTTCCCAGGTATCCAGGGGAGAGTCCCCGTTCCTGTCCGACATGCCCTGCGTTTCCACCTTACGGGGTACGGGATCGTTATCCCCTTCCCGTGGCTGGGCTGATCTCCCCGGAGGCCGGCAGTGACCCAGGCCACACCGTGGTATTTTTGACTCGCCTTGTCGAGAGCAGTCACTGCCTGCAAAAGGGGTGTTAAGTGTTCCTGCTCAGAGCACTGTAAGTTGTCTCCCGTACGCCTGGAAAGGGGAACGATGGTGTTCGTCACCGGCACTGAGTGAGGGGCAGAGCGGCATCGCTGGCTGTGCTGTCGCAGCAGCCTCCCCTGGAGTCACCCGCCCTTCTCGCTGAACCCATCCCAGCGTGTGTGCGGAGGGCAGGCAGTGCCCTTCATGCTCCTCTGAAGGTCACTGTGAGGGAATACTGTCCTAAACAACAGCGCTTTCCTCTGCTGCTGAATCTCTACTTGCAGGTGGAAAACTCTCCCAAAATCAGAGTTGGCAAAGCACGAAAGCAGAACTGGGGACGAGGCGTCAGTAGTCATCTACTTCTGTTAACGTTACGTTTTAGTACCCCACCACAGATGGGGGACAGGCAGCTATATAATTAGGAAATTGTTTGTCAACATATTCAGATCAGCCATTGGATTCATAGGATCGTGTCAGTATTAAAACAGAGGAACACGTGTTCTATAAAGACGGGGAGCCGATCGGCTGCATGCGGAATTACTCGCTCCCTAGGTGATGTTATACGCCAGGCAGCCTGTAAGGATGGGACTAGTGGTTAGGGGAGCAGACCGGAGCCATCTGAATCAGCGGATCCACAGCCCACAGAGAATAAATTAAAGGGTTTATAATAATGTAACACATAGTTTTCAGCTTGCATCTTAGAGTTCCATTTGCAAGTAATGGAGGAAAGCAGTCAATAGTTAGTTCTTAGGGCTCTACACATGTGGAAAAAAGTAAGAATTAGTTCTCCGTGTGATTTGTCACGGGGTTTCTTCGCTTATTTTCCTTCTGCTACAAACATTTTCCGTCTCGGTTCAGTCATACTGTATTTTTAGTTGTCGGCTTTGGGGTTTTTTTTTTTTTCTGAAGACCAACAGAACAGTGCTGTGTTTTCATCAAGGAAAAAATAACACCCTGCCAAGTGAAAGGGTCTCAGCTGGGCTTTAACCGCTTTTTGGGCGGCGTGAGCTACTGTAGCTGCGTAGGGGAGGGGCAGCCGTGGAAGCGTGGAGCGCATAAAGGCAGATTGGTGCCTCTTGTATCGGGGCTTATTCGTAAATGTTCTGAGCATTCATACTGCATCGTGACAGCTCGAACTACTGTAAATAATAATGCATTGAGCTGGGGTCAACGGAAAGGAGTAACAACAACGAATGTGTGAGCCCACAGTTCGTGTTCGGTGACGGTACATTATTGCACGGTGTACAGCCGTGCAGGAGAATCAGCAAGAGAGGAAGGGGTGGTTTTTCCGTCCAGGTGGTCGCAGTGGAAGGGTTTGCCGCAAGGCCCCACAAAAAAACCCTTGTGCTCACCTTGGGCAGGGGAGTGTAACAGGCCATGGTGGGAGATCAGGGGGACACCGTGCTCAAACAGCTTAAGCGTGACTTTACCTTGTGGGAGGTAGTATGGGCTGAAGGGACAGGACTAGAGATAGACTAGACTTGACTAGAGCCAAGGCTAGAGATTGTTTGCTCTGTAGTTCGCTGGCAAAATATCAGCAGCATTCTCTTCTTATGGCTATTGAACTGTCACACATAACCAACAGTAATGGGGTACGTAATCGCATATTTAATTTATGTGGTTTCGTTTTCATCCAAAATGGAAACTAGAATACCCAGCTCAGATACTCCTCGTGACACCTACAGGGTTAATGTTTGAATGGATGTTACACATTGTTACGGTAGTAAGCAATAGAGTTGGCACCTTCCCTTAAGATCAGCCATTAACCAAGTGATTTTCCTATAGCTGTTTTATGGCTTAGACACTAACAAGAATTACTAAAAATTCACTTCTAAGATTTGAAACAAAAAAGCCTTCCATGTTGACTCCTGTATCTCCAGGATGTGGGGGGTTTTGTATTTAATTTCTATGTGGGTTTCTTTGTCGTCTGCAAAACGCTACACCAGAGAAGCTACAAGACACAACTACATGCAAGTCATCGTTAGTAGTCCGGGTGCTTTAATCTTCGTATAGTGCGTGGCTTTCTATACCGTTAGTCTTGTATTTTAATATAGTACAACCGTAATTATCCTAGTGCAACCCGGCCTTTGGGTTAAAGGATCTGCTCAGCATGACAGTGCCAATAGCCACACAGCGCTTAATGAATTTTTAATAAGCTCTTGATGCCAGTATAACAAATCATTGTGAGGTTAGGATGCAGATGGTATCTTTAGAATTCTGTGTTAGGAATGTGTGAATGTGTCCTGGGCATTCTGCACACTAAAATACCTTAGTTGGGTCAAGCGTACCGTGTATCTCCTGTTGTCCCTGGTCTATGCAAAGCAATCCAGAGAGGAAATCATTACGGCATTGCTTCCTCTGAGCTCAGTTGCTCTCCCTAAAGCAGACTTGGTCAAGGGGGGAAATTACAGGTTGCTTTGGTTTTGTTTTGGATTGATATTTTTTTAACTGCCTTTCAGTGTTGCTTCTGTTCAGCTAGGGCATACCTGTGTTTGCACAGCTGGATTATTTCAATCTGATTGTTCATGTAAATGTGGGTTTGCGATTTAAGTTCAGGAAATGCAGAGTGAGTTTGAACAGGTTACGGGTTACACATCTGTTAGAGCAGAGGACCAGAACCTCATCAGCTCCTTTTGCCTTTTTTTTTTAGCTGAGCACTCATTAAAGTGCTCCTGCTTAGTGTTTTCATGTTCTCTTCTTGTCTTGTACGCTTCCTTGTTCACTTCTTGTCTCCCGTTGTGCACCGCTTGCTCTGTTACTGCTGAAAGCTAGAAATGTATAGGCAGGGGCTGTTAGAGATAGTAGGAGATTTCAGTTCAATCCTTGCTTGAGTTTCAGCGTAAAAAGTACCACAGAAGTTGCAGTATTAAGCCTTTCTTTACAGAGAAAATTCACAGGTGAGGGTCAGCTGCCTCGTAAGGACACAGAAAGCGTCAGTCCAGCAGCGGTGCTTCTTGTCTGTGGGTGTTCCTGGGGGGCAAAACGTCAAGGTAAGGACTTAAGGACTCTGCGTTTTTTTACGAAGGGTCAAATAATTGCAAAATAGGGAGCACCAGTGTGAGATCTGAACGCTGTTTTTAGTCACTGCCCACATCAGTTTCTTTCTAGAAGTTTAGTTCTTCTACCTCAAGGCTGAGTCTACTGAGCCGTTCCAGTAGAAAAGGACCTGAAGCCAGCTTAGCTGGCCAGCTGGAAATGGAATAGGCTTCTAGCCCTCTTCTGAGTTTTCATGGGTTTGCATTAAAATAGTTCCATCGATGTTTACCCCAAACTTCTAGTTCAGGGTAAGAGTAGCCCTGGGTTTAAACTGTGCCGAAGCTCTGTCCGTTCGCGACGCAGGGTATAACGATACGCATGGAAACCCTAGAAGTCAGAAACCTAACCCGAGGCAGTCTCGAGAAGTTAACAGACTATGTTGTTATTTATTTACACGGACCTTTCAAAAGGGCTTGTTGATGCAGAACCATCGGTTACTGAGCTGCTAAAATTGTCCGTCCGGGGACGGAGGAGTTCAGTTGTATTTGCAGTAGCTTTTTGTAGGGGATGCATGTGGTGAAAATGTAGGTGGCAACTTTTAGAACAGAAGTACTCTCTGAGGTTTATACGACTCCCACTACTAGTCCTATTGCTCGATGTCTTCTCAGACCTACTTAGGAATTGGCACGGAGGATTTGTTTTGAAAGGATACCGCTGCTGCTGTCGCTCTTAGGTTACACACTTGTTTGGTTTGCCTTTTTTACATTTTAAGAACGCCTGAAGCAGTCTTTCAGCTTGTGTCTTTCTGCTCTGAACATACAGACAAGAAACAAATGGTAGGGAAGTGTTACCTGCTCTTCACTTTGAACAGCACTACCTTCTAGTGCGCTGTAAAGTAAATCGGGTAGAGAGAAAACAAAGCGCTGAGCTTACCCGATTTTAACAAGATCATGCGTTGTCCGGAAGTCGTCAGATGATATTTTAATAACTGGTGAGTACTGATCGATGTAATGCTTGTGAATCATGTGGTTAACATCAGTGGGTCGTGTGAGTTGATCACAGGATGAAAAGCATGGTATGTAAAATGATTTTAACGAAAAAGGCTTCTGCTTAAATGCCTGGTAAACGTTTCACTCCTTTTCTAATGGGAAATCGTTTTGCTATACAAAGGTAATTTCTAATTCTTTACATGTTTGTGCTGTTCTCTGTGCAATGTCTGCCTAGTAATCATTTTCTTTGACAGCAATCGTAAAACCAGCAAGAATTTATGTGGTAAGCAAAGTGTCCTGTGTCCAGTCATCTTTTAGCAGCAGACAATAAATTCATTCATATAATTAACTGCCTGACAGGTATCAAGTGACTGAAGTGTTTAAAGCGTTATTAGGTTGTTGGGGTTTTGTCTGTACGCACCACTGGTGGGAGGATGGCACAACTCCTTCATTAGGAGACTTTAGGGGCTCGCGACAACTGCAGTAACAGCCAAATAAATAAAGAAATAAAGCTCAGAGCTCATCCCGTATATATTTACTTCAGACTCTCTGACTGGTTAATGAAAGTTAAGCAAGGCGTGATTGCCTGACCTGCGGCTCTCGTGGGGTGTTTTCAGGCTGAGCGTACTGAGGTGTAAACCTGCATGCAGCAAACGGCTCAGTTGAAAATTAAATATGCTCTGGAGTTAGTCACACATGTGTTGATCTTGAGAAGTCTCAGCAGCATGCATGGCACTTTGCACTTCCTGGGTTCTTCGTCGGTTTGTGACACCAGAGTAAGGAGTAGGATTCTTTCCTATCGTCAGGGGGCCACTTTCGTGGTGTGACGGGGCCTGTTTTGTGCAGGGCGCAGCACCGTGGCTGTAAATTACGCGGGGGGAAATGCCACGCTGATGTGAAGCGTTCTGGTTCAGCTCTCCTGAGAGTTACTGATTTTCGTGTACATTTTTTTTTTTCTGATATGGAAGCCTTCTTGGACACAATTACTCACCACATCATTTTGAGGACCAGGTTGCGTTCACAGCCGCAGTTCTGCCCCCACTTGCTTTCCTGAGTATAACTTTGCATTGTTCAGGTATCAAGAAATGCCATCTTTGAGAGGAGACCCTTGATAAGAGTATCCAAACAGCTACACTGCTGAATTAAGGTAGCACGACTGCTGCGCCTGTGTAGGATGTGCGACACCTGCTCTGTGTTGTCTGCCGGTTGGCTGAATATCGTACGTACAGCAAAACTAGTACGGCAGTGCCGTTGCTTGAGAAACGGCGCCGCGGTCTGTGTCCCACGATGCAGTTAGCCCTAGCTGCGAGTGCCACCGCTTCCTCGACGAGCAGCGTTTCGCTGTGACCTGTGGCAGAGCTCCGATAGTACTGTTTCACCTGCAGCCTCTATGCTTTTTTGTGTGAAAGCAAGAGATATTTCAAAAAATCTGGGCAAGTTGTAGTATCTCTGTCAAAAAGGCAGAACACAAAGCCAGCGCGGGCTGGTGCAAAGAGAAATAGGACCTTCCTGTTGCTCGGGAGCCTTCCGAATGTGTTATGAGCCTTATGGATAACACAGTTCTCTGTTAAAGGGGCAGTGGGGTTGCGATCTCGTCTGTTGCCTACAAGCCTTGGAAGAGGATGATCTCTTTGGCTCAAGTTCTCTGAACGTTTGTTCCACGTCTGGCTTTTAAATGACTCTTTGGCTCGTTCTCCTCTCTCAGCAGCTGGCAGGGGGAGGCGGGTGGCCGTGGTCAGTCCTTGCTCAGCAAGAAGGAGCTTGTTGACCACCTTTCGGCGGTCGGCCGGGAAGTGCACCCAGTCCCGTGGCCGCTGCAGCGATGGGTGGAGCATCTGGGCGATTTCAGGGGAAGTTGTGGGACGGAGATGCTGAGCTTCTGATGCCTCCTGGAAGACAAAAGGCACGTTTGTACTTTTGCCTTGGATCCTCTTCTCTAAGTGAGTCTTGCCTGCCTTTGAAAAAGTGGATGGAAGTAATAGCTATTATTGGCAGCCATAGTTATAAAAGAGCTTCAACGCTGTTATTGTTGGGGGTTTTTATGTTCCTAAGGAAATGGAAGGTGATTAACAGAAGTTTGAGAAGCAAATTAGCAGTTGCCACTTGTTAAATTGCGTATTTGTAATCTTAGGCGTTCAGCTTAGATTTTAAAGCTCAGTTGCCATTTACTTAGAATTGTTGGATGTCCACAGAATGCCTGCAGGCCTGTATGCTGCAAAATACAAGTTCTGCACAGGTAGGTGTATTTGTATCGGCAGATGTTTGCATGGCCTAATTCCCTTTCGTGTTTAAGTCGGGAAGAATGAACTGTTCCACCAAATCAATAAAATAGGGGCGGATTGATTCAATAGCTTATTATGTGTCTGAAATTATCCTTTCATACTTCAAAGTAAGTGAAAACTAGGCATTATGAAAAGCATACTTTTTAGTCTGATTATTTAGGAAAGCTTCATCTGAACTGCTACAGGCACGCAGCTCTGAATTTAAGCGCTTTTCCACAAATAGCCGTACTCAAGATTTCTGTCCTGCAGTGTGCTCAGCCGTGTGCTTTTTCTGGACGTGTGTACAAAGACCCGATGATAGAATTTCACTGTCTGTATATTTTCAAGTTAATGTAACAAACACCTGTGGTGGAAAGGGGCCGGTGAGATGGAGATAAATCCTTGAATTCTTTCCAAATGGCCAGTGTTAATTCTCGAAAAACAAACACATGGAAAAGAACCCAAACCTTAAAGGCAACCTCTTGAAAAACTTGTCCCAAGTTGTTTATCCTTTCAGGCTCTGAAACCGTTGCATTTTTACTGATTATTCCACCTGCGTATTCTAGGCACTTGAGGAGATTGGTTACTTGGATTATTGAGCCTTGCACAGCAGCCCATACCCACGCCTCGTGAGACTGTTCCACTTCATGCCCATCTTGCAGGGACAGGCACAGCCTTGGTGTTTCTGGCAATAAGAACGGAGAGCAAGAAATCACACTAAAAGGGCTGTAAATGATGGTTCGTAAGTACTTTTTGTGCCTCTGCTGTGCTAGCCTGCTTCCTCTCATCTGATTGTTCTAGCACGTCGGTTTTGTCGGTATAACAATCCGTTACGCTGTGCGATGATAGATAAGGAAAAGGATCCGCAGCTGAAATAGGCTGCCAAAAAATGGGTCAGAGCTAATGGGTTTGTGTGATGAGGGCCTCTTACGCCATTGTCACTTCTGGAGGAAATGCTCAGCGAACAAAAGCGTAACCACGCTGGCAGGGCCATTTCCTCCAAAACAGTGAAACAAGAAAGCTCGCAGAGAAATTGGGAGTGGACTCCCTGAAAGGGTGTGTGCCGTTTCAGAGCAAAGATGGGGATGGGTGCTCATGCAAAGATACCCGAAACGAAGACCATACAGTTGCTGAAAGACGCACAGATCCCTTGTTAATACAAGTCTCAGTACTGTTAAGAGAGGACTCCAGCCTTGAACAAGCTGAAAAGTAGCAGGTGTGTGGCTATTCAGCTGCTGCTCTAAACCAAAAAACAAAACCAAGCCAACAACCCCCCCACCCCCCCAAAAAAAAAGCCTTGTGCAAGTTATTTCTGTGTCTGATACTCTATATTTCATAATATGTACTCAACTGTTGGTAAGCTTACTGGCTTAGTAGAGTTTTGTATCAATATTTGATCATTTGCTCACACTTTAAAGAAAAGACAGTATATTTGAGGCACTTAAGAGCCTTACGGCTCTGAGCGCACTGGGAAAGCTACGTGAGCGGTCAATATGGTACAGCTGTTTTGAGGAGGGGAAAGACGCTTCGTTCATATTTGTAAGTATACTGAAGGGTTGCTGGTTTGTTGATGGGTTTTGTTAGTCGACTAGTTTAGATAGTCGTGTTAGGAAACCCTGGAGATGGGAACTAAGAAAGCTCTCAGAACGGGGAGTCTCGAAGCCTTAACACAACTCATTATTTTATAGAAATTCTCGTCTGATTGTTGGTGACTGTAAGTGATCTGAATTCAGGTCTGAAGGTGTGCAGTATCCTGGACTATCTAGTTTTCTGAAGTAGTAATTCTGGGGTAGCATAAAGTTGAATTTTCTAAACTGAGAATAAATAAGTTCGGGAGGGGAGAAGAAAACCTTTCATGACTTTCTTGTACTTCTAGGAAATGAAAAAGGACCAGCTAACACGCTTCCCTCCCTTATGTCTAACCTTGCAAGAGACCTTTCTTTGCGAGGTGATGGCCTGCGATCTGTTTGCGCCTGCTCAGAACCATTAGCTCGCTGGGGCTGTGCTGTCTTTCATTTTGGAAGTGGTGAGGTCAGGTACGTGGTCTTTGCCCCCTCCATGTGGGTGGCTAATGATGCTATTAATAAGAGGAACTGTGTACCTAATTTTCCGTCAAAGAAATAGAAAAAATACGTCTATGTCCTCGGGGTACCAATATCCGTATGTGTCTACACCAGATGAGACTGGTAAGAAAACAAGAGGCCTGTGATGGTAGTCTCAGCCTTTTCAATATCTGTCTCTAATCATTCATGTCTGTCAAAGCACAGAAGATTAATTTCACTATTTCTAAATCTGCTGAGAGGGAAGGGAAGCGTTTTGTCCAAGTAGTCGGTGTTCATTAAAAAGGGAGATGAACTTTGCACGATGCTTTAAAAACTTGCTTTAAAATCTGGCCCCAATGTGTGTGTGCTATTCATTTATTCTTCGTAACTTTCCTTTCAAAAAGCTTCTAAAACTCCTAAGCACAGGGCTAGGATGCACTTTGGCTTGCAAAATTATCTTTGCGGAGCTTGGAATGCTTTTCCAATGGTAATTTCAGCGCTCATATGTCAACAAATCAGTGTACGGTATTGCCATTTCCCTCTGGACTTTTAAAATCTGTACCTCCAGGGGAAATCTGGGGACCATATGATGTCAGCTCGGAATACATTAACACGAATGAAATGTAATATTTGTTCAAGATAAAATTCTTTCATCGGAGAAAGATCCTATTTTTCTGATTAAGTGCCGTCTCAATATTACATCACGTTGACTAGAAGTTTCTGGATATCAGCTAGACTGACAAGCTCTAACCAGCTTTAGAATACCTGGGATCCTCCACTTAGCATTGAAATACACAAACATTTGCTAAAGTAATTACTTTTGTTGAATGAGTCAGTGGCATGTCTTGGGAATTTACTGCTGCTGAAGACTGCCCCCGCCTTTCAACCTACGTGTCACAAAGTAATGCCTCGCAAAGGCTGCAAAAGGCTTGATATAATCAATCTACATGCAAATGACTATAACTACATTAGTTCCTGAATAGTAGGAAGACACTAAAAAAAAATCTCAAACTTGGACATACTGTTCTTCGGCAAATATTTTTCAAGTGTTTCCTCCTCTTCAGGCAGGAGATCCTTCTAATTAAACAGCTATGGCAACAGATGCTGTCCAGCCAAGGGTCAGGTGTAAGGTTCAAATCCCAGATGGTCGCTATCTGTGCGTCACTCATCTACCAGATGGGTTCAAATGTTTCACTGGATTTTTTTATTCATTTCTCTCACCCTTCCAGTATTAAGGCAATTTGTTACATTCCTATCAAACATTTATAGTGGTTTTGTGTTGACTTTTGCTTAGAATTATTTAGCTAGGAGGAGAAGTTTCCCCAGAGCATATCCTCTAGTGCTTCAGAGGTACTTTGTTCAGCATTCTCTTCGTATCAGTTTCTACAGTCGGGGTTTCCAAGGCTACCCTAAAAAAAGGACAGGCGTAAAAAGCGCATGATGATGGGGTGAGGAGAAAGAGGGAGTACTATTGTTAGTATTGACTTTTGCTGTTTCTGTGGGTAGTTAAACCTACGTGCTTTTGTAGGATAATCAATATAAATTTAAAACAGTTTTGATGGTTGCCACTGATGAAGCACAGGCTGAGTGCGAAGCTTATCATCACCGGTAGCTATATAAAAATATAGCAATATAGTGTCTCTCTTTGGGTTTATTTTTTATTCTATGCTACTGTTAAACAGCCTCGGTAATGCAAATGGTGACATGATGATTGAATTGTGTATTTTCTTAAAGAGATCTTAAATACTGCAGAGCAAGCTTTCCCATGGAGATGAGGACTTAGAGCTCTAATTCCTGGCGTTCGTAGCCTTTTTGAGTTGTGGAAGACGACAGGGTAGGAGGTTGCAGTTTCTTTTGGTTCAAATTCCAAAACCAGAGTGGTTCAGGGGTTTACATATAAGCAATAAACAAGACAGAAACAGGTTCTGAACTCTAGAAAATATGGCAAGAAGGCCTTAAGAGAAGCTGAGTATTGCATCCTGTACTTTTCTGTAATCTGTTTCATATTGTGCTAAGTGCGAAAGTCAAGCTGGTGTTATTCACAAACTGTGGTTGGTATTCAAAATACCTTCAAAACTCCAGATTCAAACCCTTAAGTTAGATTTAAAAATTGAATGAAATGTTTTGGAGAGGTGCTGGTTTAAATCTTTTGTGGTTTTGTGTTTGAAAGATACGCTATTCTTGCTCTTGTCGCTAGAAAAACTGCATCAAACATGAAAAGAAAAAAGAACCAACTCCCCCGTCCCCCCCCGTCCCCCCTTCTTAAAGCGTAAGCTTCCACACACCTGGAAGACAGAGTTTCCTCAATTTACCCTGCTTGAATGTTTATCCCAAGGTCGGTGGGGTTCGCCAGCACATTCGCAGACGCTCTGCGGTAGCCTGTCTGTGCAGTTTGTATGCTGCAGTTGGAATTAGGAGGGAGGATGAATTTTCGTTCCGACAGGTACTGTGATCGCTCTTTTGTTGAATCCGTCTCTAAATAAATCTGTTGTTTAAATGTGGTTCACATGAATGATAAATGCATATATAAGGGACTGGTTTGGTGCCATTGAAATTCATTGGGGAAACTCCCACTAACTTCAACAAGGATTTCACTTNTTTTGTTGAATCCATCTCTAAATAAATCTGTTGTTTAAATGTGGTTCAAATGAATGATAAATGCATATATAAGGGACTGGTTTGGTGCCATTGAAATTCATTGGGGAAACTCCCACTAACTTCAACAAGGATTTCACTTTTGCCCTCAGGAGGGAACCAATGAGCTTGAAAAATAGTACGAAGTGTGCCTGATGTTAGTATCCTTTAGGAATAATTCTGCTGTCTTACGGTTTTCGGTTATCTTTATCCTTCCTTTGTTTTTAAAAATAAAGCAAACTTTGGAAGTCTTGCTACGATAGTAATAAAATATTTCTTACATGAACTAGTCTGCGAGCTAGTCTGTTGTGACTGTAAGAACTGGAAAGATACCATTAGAAATAAACTGCTGTCCCAATTTGAACGGATTGGTTTGTTAACAGGACGTGTAGAAGAGCCTCTTTCTTCTCTCCAGTTAACAATTTCTACTCGTTCGGCCAATTTCGTGGTGTCGCTTTTCCACTAATTTTACAATGTCTTTTTTTAGCTTTATGTGTTATAGGTGTAGATTCAATTACACGCGTACCACAGCATGATACTAACCCAGAGAAACATTCCTTTGAGTGATCTTTACAAGGGAAGACCTTCTCATCGTTTCTTCTGTGCCCTCTTACTGTGTCTTTAGTGCTCGAGGGCAGAAACACGGTGACTGCAGCAGGCGTGCACTCAGAGAGCTACTTACGCAGTTGGGTTGGGGATGTGCTGAATGCCACAGCGAACCTCAAAGCTAAATAATTTAATGAAGAGACAAACCCGGTTTTGTGCAATATTGCTTGGTTTCTTTAAGTAGATTTAGGAGCTTGAAGCAGACCTTGTTAGGCAAGGCAGTAAAAACGTCAGTCACTGAAACCAACCCGCTCTAGAGCTCTCTCAACAACCCTGTCATCTCGGCTTAAAGTGTAAAGATGTTTCTCAGTAAACACATTAGTATGTCATAAAAAGAATGTGTTTAAAGACATCATAAATCCAAACTTGAGGTTACAAAATACTACATAAGGCACGCCACAAAAATAGATGTTTTCTTAGCTCTTTAAGGAGTTCTGTTTCCATATGTCGGTGTTCAGCGTTGAACCTGAGTTTGCCCTGTGGTGTATATAGGTAACGAACACCGGTGCTGCATCGCTCCTTCCAGGTACGAGCACACTGCACACAATGTCAGTGTGTACTTTGTAGAATCTGCTCCGCTGTGCGTTCCCGAGCGCTGCCGGTCAAGTTTCCTCCCATCCACAAGCTTTCTGTGGATGTGGGCTAACTCCGGTTGCTGTTCTGTTGTAACTGGCGCCATGGCCAAGCACCTTGCTAAAGCTGTAAGCACACGTGGCTGATAATCTGTTTTAATCATAGTTAACACGCTTAATTTCAAAAGTGGTGTCAAAGCTGACAGGCAGTTCTAAAGAGCTTTCCATCCCGGCTTCCAAGCCTTTCTGTGGTCATACAGCCTCCAGCTCACAAGCTTTTAAATTATTTACCCAAAATTATCTTCAAAGGAAGAATTTTTTTAAAATAATCTAAGTCTGGTTGTATTAAGGCTTGATGGAGGAAGCGAATGTAAATAAGAGCGCTTGCGGGAGCACTTTGGCTTCTGGTGATCTACAGGGAACTCTTAACAGGTGAGCTTTGGAAGACGTCTTGGGTTTTTGTTTGCCCTATCCACCTGTCCCCCTGTCCATCCCCTGCCCTGTCCCCGTGTTCCCATTTTTAAAACTAAGCAGCTCCATTTATTTTACATTTTTAGTTGCTTGTACAGTGATCAACCCTGTTAGCAGGTGAACAGATCTATGTGTTTTGTGGGTAACCTTTCGGAACGGCCGTCATACCGAATGCGATCAGCTGGCTGTTGGGCAGATGATGCCTCCCGGTTTTGGGGGGTTTGTTTGTTGGTTTTTTAACTTGGCTGTAAAAACAAAAGCCATGCATGTGTTTAGCTTTCTGATTGCTTGTAGTACCAGAGGGGACTGACAAACTGCCTGGGCAGCTGGTAGACCCACTTTGTCATTATAATGTAAGCTAAACCCTGCTCCCGCTCAGTGGTACGCATATAGCAATCTGTCTTCACAGGCTAGATTAAAAGCAGTTTTAGCATATGATTAGCTCTATAATAAGACAGGGCAAGGGATGTGGAGAACAAAGAGTGTGGGAAGGCAAAAGGACATGCATCCTATCATTTAGTGTTCTGTGATTCGGAAAGGGACAATGATTTTCTAAAAATTACACCCATTCAATAGTAAGTGTTCTAAACCAAGATCATTTTTGAGCAAATAAAGATGCTAAACATTAGCCTTTAAGCCTAAGTAGTGTTGCGTAGGATTTAAGCTTACGCTGTGGCTCCTTCATCCTGTGCCTCACGTGGCTACATTGACTGTGTGGAGGACTGTAAACTCAAATGCAATGAGATAACGCTGCAAGAGAAACTTCTTTCTTTCTTTTTAACGTGCGCAGTGCCTAAATACGCTTTCACTCTGAAAAGAGACTTCTGGTACTTTGGAACTGAGACATTGAGATAATTACTTTTTCCAGCACTTGCCATGAACTTGCGTAGCTTTTATATCTGTTTCCCTCTTCAAAGTATCTCTCCTTCCTCCTTCAGTATTCCCAAGCACATCTTGAGTGTCCGAATAATTGTTTGGAAATTCTATCAAGGCAATATTTAAATGTCAGATACTGTAACCATGTGGCACATAACTTCCTTAGTTCCCACAGCTACAGATGTTATAAGTGTATAGTGTGCGTTGAAAATGATCATCTTATTGCACAAACTTCACCTAGAGACCGTAGAATCTATAGTTTCGTGTTTATAGTTTAACAATAAAGCAATAATTGTACGTCTTTTGTGGTTTCTACGGCTGTTAAATTATTTATATGCTGGTGAGCAAGCTTTCAAAATCTTCATGTAATGAAGTTGCAGATTTTTTTTGGCAATGGAAACTTGGGATTCTGATACTTTCTGATCAATTACTGATCTCGGTTGGGTTTTGGATTTTGTGTGGGCTTTAACAGTTTGGGGCTGCAATAGAACAAAAGTTAATTTGATAGAGCAATACGCTAGCGAAGTTGCATCGTGGGGCAGTTGTGGGGTTGAATACTCCCAACGTACCAGGGAAGGAAAGCTCTGCCGCTGAGCAGGTTGGCGGGAAATGTAGACCTTTGCCTTTCTACAAACCTTTGGGAACAGCTACAGGTGCTATCGGTCCTCACAGGAATAGGTACGGTAAACTTGGGGTTGCTGCGTGTTGTGCCAAGTTTCATTTGAGAGGTTCGTGGGAGTTCTGAATGATACTGAAGGGCACAAATTATGGTGTGATGTGGTCCGCCTGGGGTTCTGCCAAAACCTTCCCCCACCTCCAGACGTAGTCCCAAGGGGAACTCAGGGTAGGGTATGTTAGGTCTATCTTGCATGTGTTGGTGAGCATGGGAAAAATACAGCCATTTCTTTACTCCACATCTTTCTTTTCTCTCTGAACAGATTATCTGGAAGAATTAAGGCATTTTCAGGTGGAACTAAACCCAGTGAAGGGGCTAACTGTAAATTTGGGCAGTCAGATTGTTTTCAGCCATGTGATTTAGGCTATTATTCTTCCGCTATGATTTAATACTGAATGGAAAGGATGAAAAAGAAAACAAAACCAAGTACTGACATCTGGGAGAAGTAATGCAAGCTCGGACAAGGCTGTGGAAGAAAGAGGAAATAGTGAGCTTGAGCTGGAATGAAAGGGGTCTTCAGGAAGGTCGCAGATCTCTTGAGGAATTGAAGTGAATCATATTAAGTTCTCAGTCTTTGTTGTTGAGCCAAAACGCCCTCCGTTCCATATACTGCCACACTACTGCATTGCGGTGAGACATAATATGGATATTTTGGTGGTGTGAAGCTAAATAGTATGTTTTCAGGTGGCAAATAGTTGCATCTGTGCAACAGAAGCCACAATTATACTGCTTGACAGAGGTAAAAATTATTAATTATAGGCATTTAGTCAATTACATATCTGCCTAGTGGAATTTATTCTGGAAATACAAAAAATGTGTGATGATCTGAAAGATGTTTGCAGTTTAGATATTGCATACAGCCTGTAATGTAATAATTTAACTGCTGCAGATAACGGAGAACGGTCTGAGTGTTTATATGCATACATGTATCTAGGTGTTTATCTGTATATATCAATATGTGTGTGTGTGTGTGTGTATTTATATATAAAACAATATATGAAAGACTCCAAAGGAAAGTCTTACTATTTAAAGTTGAGATCAAATTCATTCTGTTCAATACTTTCTTTACGTCTACAGCTAATGAAGTCCAAAGTCTGCGTATCATGCCTGCTCTCAAAGCTGGATATCTGACGTTTACCCTCATATATGACTTAGGCTGAGGTTCTTGAGATAAAGCAGTGTCTTTGAAAGCCATTCTAGGTCTGCTCGAGAATCAAAACTGTCGCCCGTATGTGAACTTCGATAGGTTTGAGGAGGACCGAGTTTCTGTTCAGGCCTGTTTCTAGTTTAAAATTTAATGGGCGGGTCAGCTGTAAAATTAAAGGAAGATGATATAGCATCTAAAGAGAAAAATTTTTATTTGGCAGGAATATAAAGGATGAAATGCCACAGCTCAGCAGCTAATTTAAAAAGACAGTCAGCATTACTACTGACGGTACAGTATCCTGAGTGTCCCTGGCCATGGGAATTACTCATGCTTTTAAACTCCCAGTGAAGTGCTCTGCTAGCTTGATGTAAAATCCTCCGTCCCATGTTTGCTCACACTCAGGAGACCTTCAGGACGTGAAGATTTAGTCCTACATGTTAATTTTAGTTCTTGAAGTAGGTTGTGTTTTAATGTGGGTATGTATGTAAAATCAGAAAAATTGAAGTTGGACTGCTGTATCACGCATTCAGGAGGTCACGTGCAAGACAAATACAGTTATTCTTAACATACATGCAAAAACTTTGAAGATAACTTCTAACAGTAAAATATTTGTCATTATATGAACAGTGTGTGTGTTCCTAGTTTGTTAGTGAAGAAGTGAATTTGCATTCCAGTGGAAATAAATGCAGTACAATATGCTTACGGAAGGGATGTTTATGGCAGCAATGAGTTTCAGGCAAAACCCCTCAAGCGTGTTGGCGCAGGCTGGCAGAGGCCGTGGGATCGCGGCGTCCAGCGCGCAGCCTGACGGAAGGGGGTGCCGTTCACCCGGGAAGCACCCTCTGCCCTGCCCACTGCACCCAAGTATTGCCGCAGTTCTTAACTAGCGGTGATGTTTATGGTGAGTGCACGTAATCGGACTTAAACGATCGCAGACTTTGCCATTTCTATTTCGTAAATTTGCTTAAATTTAAAAGTAGACACTTGGATCTTGTTTCGTTTGATCTAAACGTGCCTTAATTTGTCAAGGGTAAGGAGCATTTCGCTTCCTCTGACAAAAGTGGGTAAAAGGTGCACTTATGTGTAAAAACCAGTCCTACAGACTTGATTCATCTGAATAGTAATGTGTTAAGATGCTTGAAGTTATAGTCACATGGTTTACAAACTATGTGATTTCATTTAGGAATATAAACTAGGGGTTGTGAATGGTAATTATTGATTTCTGAACAGCGGTTGCTACATTCCGATTAAGTAAAGTTTGTTATCCAAGTAGCTCAGGGTGATACAAGTACCTGTAAAAATCTGAATACGTACAAACGGAAGAGAGGAAGGTGACTCTGATAAATATATTGTACCTGTTAAATTTTATATAAATGCATTAGAAGCATTGGCCAGCGAGTTCTCTCCGACCTGTAATAGCAAATTATTTTGTGGGGATGGGGAAAACAGAAGCTGTGACAGTGCACATTAATGTAATACCCATGTTCGAGAAGAAAGGAATGATTTAGGCAATTGATAACGTGTGTGAGCCTGCTACTGGTTTTTGACAGAATTGTAGAACAGCCAGTGTGGAACTTAATTGTGTTATTGTTTGTCTTTAATTGAGATGGCATTCATTGTCATAAATTGAAACAGACTTGACTTCCGTGTCTAACAGGCGTTGTTGGTGATGCAAGGTGGCGTTGCTCGTTGTGGGTTTGTACGGTGTGTGAGTTGTCCAAGGCAGTGGTCTCCAAACTTTTTTGATTGAGCACCCCATCAGTAAAAACTGTTTAAGCGCGTGCTCCCAGTGTTTGTATGTATATGTTTGTAAACTGCATGCACGTGCTACTGAAGTTCTAAGACCGTCTTCCCACACCCCAGTGGATCGCGATGCAAGCCCCTTGGCGTGTGTGCACCCCGCTTCAGACACTACTGGTCTAAGCAACTAGACTGGAAGTTGCTTAGACTCTAGAACCAACAAAACCCTCTTGGTAGATGTAATTCTGACAGTTCTCTGAAGACAGCTGTAAATCAGAATTGTTGCAGAGCAGACGAGTTGAAGTGGAGCCATAAGCGTATCACGCTACATAGATTTTAATATTCTGGTAAGAAAATAATGGTAATATCTGTCAACGACACAAATACAGGGACAGAGCTATAGGATATTTTGGTCAGTAGAGCACAGGCAAACAATGTGCATATTTTAATACACTTGAATGTAAAGCTCAGTGTCTCTAAACTGGGGTTGAAGCCCACGCTTGGAAGCGTGGGGACTCTCTCCCAAGGAGTTGGTTCTGCATAGGTCCAGGGAGTCGTGTTGAGTAGTCAGCAAACTGATAAGAGGCAAACTAAGCTTTGGTAGAGACGGTGTGAACTGATTTGCTCCGAACGTTTTCAGCATTTAGGAAGACTGAAATAATTTTGGCAGCTTCTAACTTTGGAAGCTGCTAGGTCTAGGGTATGTTTTCAGATACCAGGACAAACTGCTGACAAGATTCCTGTTTTCTGTTGTCTCTAGGCAGTTTCATTAATAACTGACGGAATATATGGTGACGTTTTTCAGAGGCAGTGGAAGATACGAAATACAGCACGCGTGGTTTTAGAGCACCACGTCATCAATTGCTACTTGAAACAAAGGACTTCACTGCCTGGTGGTGCTCTTAGAACTGAAATCTTAAACTGCACAAAAAGCTCTAGCTGAGGATGTGAGGGCAATTTTCCTCTTTTCTAATAATTTCCTCTAGTGACAAATCAAAATACCCCTTATTACTGCTTAAAACCAGGTTTTACTAGCTGCCAAGCTAAGATAAATGTCTGATTAGAGGAAATAAAGTATTTCTAGCTGTAGTGAAGATGTGCAAATGCCTCAAGAATTGTAGGTTAACTGCTCGTAGCGTGCCGGGGCCATGGTCCCCTGTGCAGTGGAAGTTTTTCCATTCAAACAGGACTGTGTTGCTTTAGTCTGTCGGAGCATAGACCTGTACATCACGCTTTTACTTTGGAAGGCTTATGTGCTGGACAGCCCCCGTGAAGATTTGACCTCAGTGGGTTCTAGGTACTTGTATAAATGAACGTTATGCTCCATCAAGGGACTGTTGCTTTACCTATGCATGCATAAGGGACTTGGTGCAAGCAGGCAGCGTCTTCAAGTGCCTTATTTCCTCATTGGTTGTATCTTCTCATACCTTGTAATTAATGCTGAACACCCTGACCCAAATCGTTTTACTTCAACACCAAGCTGAAGCGTTGCTAGCTTTAATTGTTTACATCAGTATGGCATCGTCATCAGAAAAAAACCAGAATCCATCTTGGAGGACGTGAGAAGTTTGATGCCTCCATAAAGACGCTAGCACTGTTACGAGTGGTCATGGCACCGGATGTTAAAAACACACCCCTGCGTGTGCTGTGTAGTCTGTGTAAATTCAGTTTTCTCCTAACATCACGAGGAAGTTAAAGCTTATTGTCTTTCTCAATATATACGACAGAATAGGTTTCTTATCATGAAAACATCGGCAAGTTGCTGGGTTTGCTGATTCATACAGCAGTGAAAAAGCTTTTTGAAGAGCATGAAGGGAAGATTAATGCTATTCATTTGCTAAAGGAGGTAGGGAGAGGCTACAGATTTTGCGAACTCACCACTGAACCGTTTTCAATAATATCTTTTCAGTGCGGCCATTTCACTTTTCTCTATGCGTCTTGCAGTGATAGCCTTACGCTGTTCTCTTACTGCCACACTTGATGTCGTCTGTAAGATGGCTTATGAAATGAAGTTACAGGTCATGCCGAATTAATTGGGAACTGGGCTATTTCCATACGCTGCATAAAGGTCACCGTTTGGAAACAAAAATAGAAAAGCTGCCCTAATGTTCGTTGCAGTCCTCGGCTTTCTGAATAGCTTTGACTTCTGTCCTTTGAAGGCTACGAGGGGCTGGAGGATGGCTTTTGAAGTGATCCCTAGTGGGATTTTAAAGATACGTCTATGGCAAAGTGTAACGAGATGACGCCAGACCAATCTTACCTTTGTCTTGTTAACATAAATACTCTTTTTAAAATACATCTGGTTTTAGGAACTGTGAATCGGTGTCATTCTTACTGTATTTCTGTTCTTCAGCTGACTATTTGGTATGTTAGTAGGACGGGTTTTTAAAACTGACCCGATTCCAAAACAAACAATGAATAATAAACAAATAATGAATAATAAACAAATAATAAATTTCCATTTGCTGCGTGTCTCAAGCGTTCGTCACGATCCAGCTCTCCGATTCGGCAAAGCTCGAAGCTCATGCATACGACCAAATAGGCGTAAATGAGTAGTACAGACAGAGGAAAGTTAGGTTGTTTCTTAAGCAGCTTACTGAATTTACGTACAACACCAAGTTTCTTTAAAGCAATTTTAGGAAGACAGGACTCGTAAAACAATAAAACATTTTTTTCTAACGGATCAATCTAAAGAATTGATCTTTTTAATCAGTATAGCAACTGGGAAGAACTATATATATGCTGGACTGACAGATTATAAAGTGCATTCGTCAAGAGGGAAAGGGAAAAGATGTTCTTCCTGTCCCATTTGTCATACTTGCTGGTATTTATATCCAAAGAGCATTTACTCCTTTGGCGAGAGTGCAACGGCTTGAAAGTCATAGATGTCTGTGTTTCCCTTTCAAAATACAGTGAATATTTTTTTAGCAATAGCTCCATCTCTGTCCTCTGTCGACGTTCGTGCTGTGTCTTTCCGGGTGCACAGATACACCTCGTGAAATCAAAGCACGATGCTATGATAGAGCACTTAGGGGAAGATGGGTGTACGGCTGGTGCAGGAGGGGGACCCGTGTGCCTGCGTGTATGCTAAAGTCAGCGAAGCCCTGGGAGGTTTAACAGAGCCCACGTGTGGCGTCCAGCCCTTCCATCTGTCGGGAGAAGGAGACTGAAAGAATGATGCTTGCTGAGGCCAAACCTGTTCCTGACACTCGTAAGTAACTTCGTAAGAAGTGAACTATAGTGAAAGATACTGCTGGTGATGACTAAACATTGCAAGCAGCAGTGATTATAGGAAGGTAAGACTGAAATGGGATTTTCTGGGCCATTGACACTAATCCCTTCAGGCAAGCGTGCTGTGTGTTTTCTTCTCATAATGCAGTCAGTTTCCACAGTTTTGCTTCTCACAGAGCTAGAAATCTCTGTATTTCTATCTTAATTCTGTTCCAACTTGTGCACATTTCTTCTTGTGCCAATGCTGTTATCTCTAGCCCGTGTGCTCGCCCCACCAGACAGCATTGAAAAAGCAATTCTTGTCCTTTTTCAGGGCTCTGTCAGACTCAATGAGCCAATCTTTTGCAGTCCACGGTTGCCAGAGAAGCTTTCCCTTTAGTCATCCGCAGAGGCCCTCTCTGTGCTCAGTGCAAAGTTCGATTTACTTTTCCTTAAATTTGGAAGACCCATGCAGTTATTCTAGCTGAGAACTCGCCTTTGTTTTTAAAAGTGCATCGCTGAAGGGCGGGCATGGCAATTAAGTCTCAACAAGCAGCAAGAGCAGCCAGCGTTCCCAGAGGGAAGCAACTTGGTGCAAGTATCTTGCTGGAGAACTAGAGGCGGCTGGCAAACGAAATGACGGCCTACCCGCTTTTCTGTGGTTTTCTGTGGCTTGCAGGTTTCTTGCCAGCCTGCATTTTGGTAGTCTGACGTGAGTATCTTTTAGATTTTTTTTTTTTTTAATGCCTAACTTTTTTATAAGCTTTTCCTCATATCCCTGCATCTTGGATTGACAGGTATATTGCAAAAAGAAACCAAGCCTTCCCTACAGCACGTAATTTTTACAGCCGCTGGTTTGGTGCTTCCTGTAAAGGTACCCAGTAACACTCCTTAAAATCCCCATAGTAATATTATTCTGCCTTATCTTTTTCTCTCAGATTTTTCGTACCGTGGGGTATCTGCCACAATAAACGCATAATAAACTGTGTAATGCCAACTTTCTGTTTCTTCGCTTCAAATAATTTTACGCAATGAAGTCTTGAAAAACTTTTGAAATAAACTCGATCTCTTGCCCCAAAACATCTCCTTTTATCTGAGGAGACAGTACAGAGCATTAGCGCGGAAGACACGCGACAACTGTGTTGCTGCATCCTGCTCTTGAGAAGAGTTTCTGCTGAGGTACTTGACCCTGGCGAGGTTTTTCTGACAGAGAGGAGCACTTTAAAGAAATGCTGACGCTATCGTTAGCCAGCAAGTGAAAGGGTCAGGAGACAGAGGCTGCTGCTTAACTTGTCTATAACATAGGCAGGCGACAGAGTAGGTCTACGACTGGTTTTGGTGTCTTCTAGTACCAAAAAGTCAAACACCAGTCGTGTTTGAATGACAAGCCAGTCATACCTATTAAATTAGCCGTGCCTCCCAAGCTGGATCAGGTATGTAGAGACAGGACCGACTGGGCCGCAAGGCTGTCTTTCTGTGAGGGAGCTGAAGGAAACGGAAGGCTCGTTCGCCGGGCGTGCTGGTAAATAATGTGACTGGCATAAAAGGGCATTTTGAATAGTTTAAGGGACGTGAAGCACCTTTTTTAATTTGTAGAGCCCGTGATTAACTTGCATGTACGTACAAATAGTGTCATTGTACTTAGAAATGCGGTTAGGTACAATTTCTGGCTGTTGCAGTTTCTCTAAGAATTCATAGAACTACCGTGTGCTTGTAGATGTGCAACAATGTGGTTTGCTTTCTTACATTTCAAATAGATTAAAACAGAAAGGCGAAGAGGCAAACGGCCGGTAGTCTAGATGCCAAGTCACTGCTTAATTTGTCTAACAACTCCACCATGTAGTCCGTGGCAAAATACAGTGCTTTTTGATTACTCTTCTCTACACGGTGCAACTGAATTGCTTTCAGAAGGAAATGGCTCCTGTTGTACTTTTCTGTCATCTCTGCATTTGTAAACATAGATTCTGTTGCCAGACCCGTGTGATTTCATTTGCTGTCTGATCTCTGATTTCATAGATGAAGCCCTTTGACATATTATTGTGTGTTGTATGTAATGTAACTATTGAAAAACTAATCAAGTTTTTGTCTTAAGCTTTTGGGAAGCGGGGGAGGAGGAGACTGCATCAGCCAGAAAACATGCAGGGTTCTGGTGAAGTAAGGAGCACTTTAACTCCCTGTATCATCTGTCTTTTACGTGATCTAGGTATTGATGGGTATATTCTTTTTTGTCAATTTTTCTAATAGTTTTTAGTTACAATGCTCTGAAACTCACAGGTTTCTAAAAATAACTTATGACCCGTAACTTGTCTGTGTTATTAGGCATGTGAAGGTCTGTTCCTGAAAGGAGGGGGAACACTGCTTAGTGAGCGGTCTGTATGCAATTTTGGGAGATAGGGAGTAGAATTCTAAATACTCTTCAAATATTGATACTTTTTATGGATTTGATTGGCTCTGTTTCCCTAGAAGAGACTATCTCTGCTTTGCTTAGTAGGAGGAGAAAAAGGGTTAAAGTTATTTAAAGTTAAGAAAAATTAATCATTATACTAAGGATTGAAAGTCAAGAGACATGAGTTCTATTTCTAGCTTTGCGGCTGGCTCATAATTGCTCTTTGGCAAGCGATGTCATAATGTGACGCACGTTTTAATGGGCTCTGTCTCCTAACCCAAGCAGTTCTTGGTCCTGTGCTGTGCCGCACAAGCGGTAGTGCTAGTGTGTGAGGCAGGGCCATGAACCAGATGGGGGAACTGATCCAGCTGGAAAAAAACCCCACAAAACAAACAAAATGCCCAAAAGGTGGTGATGGAGAAGAGGAAGAGGAGGTATTTCTTCAGCCAGAACAGCTGCCTGGTCCGTGCCCGTGTGCAACAGCTCAAATACGCCAGCAGGAGACCCGTCAGTGTTAGCCTTACTGCATCGCGCACGCCTTGTCTGGGAGAAGGGGAAGAAAATATTTGAAAATATTTTCTTCAAAATACTTATCTTTTAGATATTGCGGTTTCCTTGAACTGCACAAGATTCTGGTCAAGTCAGACAATCCAAGTAATTGTCCCGCAGAGCAAAAGGTGTCTACAAGTTTTGACACGGAGTAGCCGTAAGAGCTGCGCTTCCCGTCAGTCACCTGGTGGGATAACAATGGTGCTACTTCAAAACTAGCCGGTCGTAGACAAAAATGTCCTGTGTTTAATATATACATAATAAAAAAACCCACCCAAGATAAAGGCATTATCACACAACATTTACTTTATCCTAAGTGGCTAGGCTATTGTCTTCCAAATCATAGTGAGGTATAACTAAATTCGTTGCAACCTGTTGAACTTTGGCAGTCTTCTGGCTGCCAGGCCGTCTGTCGAAATAGGTCAAGCCCACAATACCTAACTTCTCCAATTGTTCACATAGGTAATCCTCTTCGTAAGAACATGTGAGAATTCCTGTTGAACCTTTTTTAATTGTAGGGCAGTATTTTTCTTGCACATTTTTTCTTTGAGCTGTTCTTCATCTGAGCCTTTTTTCTAAACAAACTTGTTTTTTAAAAAGAAAAAGACTGAAAATCTCAACAATAAAAAAAGCAGTTCTGAATGATTCAGATTCCAAAACTTTTTTTCAAGTCAGAGTGATGTTCCCTGTATGAAAGAGATGAGCTGCTTTTTGCAAAATGGGCCTTGGATAATGGGTTTTATTATGAGCCTCGTTCGCTGTAATATGCTTATCTCATTTAGTCACGGTTGACCATTAAAATTTTCTATCAATCATGACTGTATATTCATGGAATACAGGTTCTGCAGATGTTTTTCTGTATCTTGGATTTTGGACCATTTCTAAGGATACAAATGAAGAGCTGTGCTGGGAAACCTGAGCAAGCTATAGTTATATATCTAGAGGTCTTGAAAATCTAGATTTTGCTCTTCTGTTGCCATAGGTACAGAAGAAAAAAAAATAGAAAAGTTTAAATAACTGCAAACTGAGGAAAAGGATTAAATTCAACACCTTCTCTTGAGTGAATAGTCATATTATAGTCATATTGGAGAGGCATGTTCCTGTAGGAAAGACACAAGGGGGTTAGCCGAACTTTATCTTGCATTGGAAGCCCCTCGTAATGTAGCTACGATGGAGCCCGTCCTTCACTTAGTAAATAAAACATAACAGTAATCAATCTGTTGCAAACGTAGTTGCCGAGATGGTTAGTTCAAGTGAAAGGAAAAATCAAAGGAAATCAGTAGCCGCAGCAGTTACTTTAATTCTTGGGGAGCAACTCAAGGTGCGCTACCTGGACGAAATGTTGATGAGAATCTTCCGAAAGCCCCGCGGGGAAGAGACGAGGAGCTGGGAGCAAATGAAACGTGGCAGGGAAGCGCCCTGTGAGAAGACGGAAGTAGCGAGAATGGGAAAGGCACCAGTGTGAAGCGACGGTGAAAAACCCCTGGGGTGTTCGTGTAAATGAGCTCTGTCACGCAATAAGGTGATAGATGAGGATGTAAGATCTGCAAAAGCGAAGTGTCGGACCGGGGACTGTGAAACATATGGTGGTCCCGGAGGTGGAAGGAGAGAATTCATGGAACTGCCCTTCTTCCGGGAGATCCCGGAGCATGGAAGAGTGAGGAAGGAAGAATGCTTTACTGAGGCTGGTCAGCCTCGCTAAGAACTAAGTTGAAAACCAGGTAACAGAGGTGAAATCCTTGCAAAAGACTTGGGTATTTAGAAGCGTCGTCTACTTGCATTCAGTCAGACGTAAGCACCTAATTGTGAGATCCCGATTTAAACTATACTGCATTGAAAATGTTGTCAGATAACTCTTTGATGCATTTCTTTAAATATATTTGTGTCTACATCTAAATCTGCTCTATCTTTCAAATTACCCTTTTTCCCTACAGTCGTGACGGTTTTTCTATTAATCTCAGGCGGTTTTGTTTTATTTATGATTACTGTGATCACAGTGTGTGATGGCTGCAGTCAGGCCTGTCTGCGTCGTCTGTGCCCTCCCCTAGATGTATGCGCTGCCAGCAACTGAGCTTCCGGTTGGGAATTAAGGAGAATGCGGCTGAGACTGCGTCGTAAAGAAATGAACGTATATCAAATAAGCCACAGCAAAATGACAAAAAGCGTCTCTCCAAAGCCAGCAAAGATAATGTTACAAGTGACTGTGACAGCCTCCGACTGAAAGAAGCCGATGGCTTTACCCGTCAATGGACAAACGGGCCTTTCTCTGGGAGGGGAATGCCATTCCAAACAGTGGGAGTAAGGAACGTTCTCGTATGTGAGAAACGCCCCGCATCACCCTTACCGTTCACTGCAGGTAACACGGTGTCTTTAAAAATGTATGTATTAACGTGCGTAAGGAGAGCAGGGTACAAACTCCAGCCGACATCAGGATTATTCTGCTGTCAAACTGCTAAGGCTCTTTAGCGTTTGAAGACAGACTACGCGTTGGTGGTTTGTTTTTAATGAAAGAATGGGATGTGCAGCAATTCTCCGTTCTTAGCCAAAACTCTCGCCAGTGACTGGGGTTTTTTTGCCGCAGTTTCCCCACCTTTGAAATACAGGCAATGGTAAAAGCTATTGCCTCCTCCAGTCAGCTGTTGGAATGGTCAGCAGCTTGTTCTTTGACGCGTAAAATGTTTTATACCATTTCAGATGTAGTAGCACGCAAGAGTCCTTGTCTGCGGTGCAGGTTTTACTGGACTACAACCTCAAACCTCAGGAGGGGAAAGCAAGGTACCGAGGTATCTTCAGCAGCACGGCAGCCTTTGCCGCTCCCGTGGAGCTGATGGCTGTGCCCCGCAGCACGTGCCGTAAGCCTGCTCTCCAGCAATGTACTGTTTCTTCTGCAACTAAAGTGGCCGGTATGAAAAAAAAAAAAAAAAATTAAAAAA
>VZSC01004574.1:238731-350159 GCA_013398225.1 Steatornis caripensis
TTTAATTGTAGGGCAGTATTTTTCTTGCACATTTTTTCTTTGAGCTGTTCTTCATCTGAGCCTTTTTTCTAAACAAACTTGTTTTTTAAAAAGAAAAAGACTGAAAATCTCAACAATAAAAAAAGCAGTTCTGAATGATTCAGATTCCAAAACTTTTTTTCAAGTCAGAGTGATGTTCCCTGTATGAAAGAGATGAGCTGCTTTTTGCAAAATGGGCCTTGGATAATGGGTTTTATTATGAGCCTCGTTCGCTGTAATATGCTTATCTCATTTAGTCACGGTTGACCATTAAAATTTTCTATCAATCATGACTGTATATTCATGGAATACAGGTTCTGCAGATGTTTTTCTGTATCTTGGATTTTGGACCATTTCTAAGGATACAAATGAAGAGCTGTGCTGGGAAACCTGAGCAAGCTATAGTTATATATCTAGAGGTCTTGAAAATCTAGATTTTGCTCTTCTGTTGCCATAGGTACAGAAGAAAAAAAAATAGAAAAGTTTAAATAACTGCAAACTGAGGAAAAGGATTAAATTCAACACCTTCTCTTGAGTGAATAGTCATATTATAGTCATATTGGAGAGGCATGTTCCTGTAGGAAAGACACAAGGGGGTTAGCCGAACTTTATCTTGCATTGGAAGCCCCTCGTAATGTAGCTACGATGGAGCCCGTCCTTCACTTAGTAAATAAAACATAACAGTAATCAATCTGTTGCAAACGTAGTTGCCGAGATGGTTAGTTCAAGTGAAAGGAAAAATCAAAGGAAATCAGTAGCCGCAGCAGTTACTTTAATTCTTGGGGAGCAACTCAAGGTGCGCTACCTGGACGAAATGTTGATGAGAATCTTCCGAAAGCCCCGCGGGGAAGAGACGAGGAGCTGGGAGCAAATGAAACGTGGCAGGGAAGCGCCCTGTGAGAAGACGGAAGTAGCGAGAATGGGAAAGGCACCAGTGTGAAGCGACGGTGAAAAACCCCTGGGGTGTTCGTGTAAATGAGCTCTGTCACGCAATAAGGTGATAGATGAGGATGTAAGATCTGCAAAAGCGAAGTGTCGGACCGGGGACTGTGAAACATATGGTGGTCCCGGAGGTGGAAGGAGAGAATTCATGGAACTGCCCTTCTTCCGGGAGATCCCGGAGCATGGAAGAGTGAGGAAGGAAGAATGCTTTACTGAGGCTGGTCAGCCTCGCTAAGAACTAAGTTGAAAACCAGGTAACAGAGGTGAAATCCTTGCAAAAGACTTGGGTATTTAGAAGCGTCGTCTACTTGCATTCAGTCAGACGTAAGCACCTAATTGTGAGATCCCGATTTAAACTATACTGCATTGAAAATGTTGTCAGATAACTCTTTGATGCATTTCTTTAAATATATTTGTGTCTACATCTAAATCTGCTCTATCTTTCAAATTACCCTTTTTCCCTACAGTCGTGACGGTTTTTCTATTAATCTCAGGCGGTTTTGTTTTATTTATGATTACTGTGATCACAGTGTGTGATGGCTGCAGTCAGGCCTGTCTGCGTCGTCTGTGCCCTCCCCTAGATGTATGCGCTGCCAGCAACTGAGCTTCCGGTTGGGAATTAAGGAGAATGCGGCTGAGACTGCGTCGTAAAGAAATGAACGTATATCAAATAAGCCACAGCAAAATGACAAAAAGCGTCTCTCCAAAGCCAGCAAAGATAATGTTACAAGTGACTGTGACAGCCTCCGACTGAAAGAAGCCGATGGCTTTACCCGTCAATGGACAAACGGGCCTTTCTCTGGGAGGGGAATGCCATTCCAAACAGTGGGAGTAAGGAACGTTCTCGTATGTGAGAAACGCCCCGCATCACCCTTACCGTTCACTGCAGGTAACACGGTGTCTTTAAAAATGTATGTATTAACGTGCGTAAGGAGAGCAGGGTACAAACTCCAGCCGACATCAGGATTATTCTGCTGTCAAACTGCTAAGGCTCTTTAGCGTTTGAAGACAGACTACGCGTTGGTGGTTTGTTTTTAATGAAAGAATGGGATGTGCAGCAATTCTCCGTTCTTAGCCAAAACTCTCGCCAGTGACTGGGGTTTTTTTGCCGCAGTTTCCCCACCTTTGAAATACAGGCAATGGTAAAAGCTATTGCCTCCTCCAGTCAGCTGTTGGAATGGTCAGCAGCTTGTTCTTTGACGCGTAAAATGTTTTATACCATTTCAGATGTAGTAGCACGCAAGAGTCCTTGTCTGCGGTGCAGGTTTTACTGGACTACAACCTCAAACCTCAGGAGGGGAAAGCAAGGTACCGAGGTATCTTCAGCAGCACGGCAGCCTTTGCCGCTCCCGTGGAGCTGATGGCTGTGCCCCGCAGCACGTGCCGTAAGCCTGCTCTCCAGCAATGTACTGTTTCTTCTGCAACTAAAGTGGCCGGTATGAAAAAAAAAAAAAAAAATTAAAAAAATAAGGAACAGTATAAATTGGTCTCTGTTTCCCCAAAGACATTAGTTGACACGTAGCAAAGCATTGATACAGTTCTGTTTCATTTCCCAGCAGTTTCTCCTGTTTGCAGGCTCGCTGGGAAGGTGCCAGCGTACAGGGTTCATTACTGTTTTCACAGCAAGCAGCTATGAAGTCATCTTTCTTGATGTTCTTTTGCATCTCCATTGCTAGCGCTGAATTGTTCCCAACAATATAGATACAGATATATAGATAGATAGATATATATAGATATATATATATAAAACTGCTCTCTCTGTCCTCTAACTTCAGACCTTCTAAGTAGTAATTTCTTACCACTTGACTGGGTGCTGTTGTAAAGGTGATTGATATCGCGCTGTGTGACAGAACGCACAGGGGTGCCCTCAGCTCTGTTTTGGCAGTCAGCAATCCAGAACAGAAAAAGTTTGGCTTGAATTTAGCTTAAAAATTAAATTGTGTGAGATTGTGGGGAAAAAATGGTATTAAAAATAAATTACCCCTTTGAGAGTGAATTGGGTTCCCTCCTGTACCGATTAGAGGCTATAGTTGTTGCACCCAGTAGGTAACATTTGCATAGGGTTTATCTGCTTTTGTTAGCATGCTTATGTAACACAGAGGAAAGATGTGAATTCCTGAAGCTGCCGAGACCTTTTGCAGTTGTGTCTATAAGCTAGAGAAACATTCCTGTCGGGTGCTAGAACCAGGAAGCCTCGCGCTTTGCCTCAAATCTATTAAATCCGTCCCATTTAAAGTAACTTTTAGGCCAGACACTGCAGTGCTAAATCAGACAGGCTGAGCTGGTGTGTTTTGGCTCAGGAGTGCAATCGCTTGTGCTGGAGGACCAAGGCAATGTTTGGCTGTGATCCAATGTTCAAGACCAAGTTTTCCCAAGGAAACGGCGGGGTTATTGGGTGTTGGGGTCGGTTGGTCTCCTTTTGCCTTTGTACTGCAGCACAGGCCGGGTAGATCGCAGCAGCGGTCACTGATGGCGCAGCAGGTGGGTTGCGAGGCTGTTGGTAGACAAGGCGGCGCTTTTTATGAGACGTGTCCTCGTTGGGGAAGAGCTTGGAATTGTTGCCTTAGCATATGTTAAAATACAAAATAACACACGCCGCGTGTTTTGGGCATGTGCGTGCATGCCTGAGGCAGCGTCAAGAGGGCTCGTGTGTGGGTTCTGTTCAGTGGCTGAACAGGGCCAGAATTGTCCATCTGGCACCTTTCACAATCCTGGCGGTGGCACGCACGCAAAATGTAAACTGTACAGATGAATTGTACGCGTCCAAGTGGAGAAATGAAGCATAATGCATTTAAGATTAATGCTCCTTTAGCTGCAAATGGCAATCTGCATCCATTCAAGGCAAAACTTCTGGCAATTTAGCTTGTCTAAGGGTCTGGTTTAGGACAAGGAGAACTCCGATAAATTCTAACGAGTATTTCTCTGACTTTACAGAAGTAAATAAAAGTAGCACCAGAGCTGTTTCTGCTTTGACTTTCAGGGAGACTTACCTGAGAAGGAGCTCGGCTTTTAGCCCACGTAAGAGGTGCAAACGCTGCTGTGTAAAAGCAAAGCGGCCGCTTCAGTGTCGTTCTCACGACCTTGCTCAGTATTTCTGCTAACGCTCCTTCTTTTCCTGGGACCACAGAGCCCTTCTGGCTTCCTTCTGCCCTGACTGCTATTTCTCATGCACCTGTGCCTAATCCTGGCTGTCCGAGCTCTGCGGTACAATGATTCCTGTCTGTGAAGATCAAAACCCTCGTGCTGACGTCACAACTGATTTGCTTTAAAACAGGCGGAGCTCACTGAACTACCAGGAGGCTTCAAGTAGAAAACACGAGGAAAAGCAAGCCAACTCCTACGAATGATGACCTCCTCCGTCTCCCAAAACAACTTCAGCAGTGCAGCAAAATTAACGCAAAGAAGCTAAGCTGTTCCCAGAGCGTAAACCTGATCAGACTTGCAGCTCGTGGGCTCTAACAGAGTAGGAGGATGGATGCCTTCCTCCGGTTTGCCTCCAGCCAGCTAATTAGACAACCTCATACCAGGAGATTTCTTCCCAGCTCCAGCTGGTCTTGGAGCAATGCAAGCTTGACAGCCTTTGTGATTTTATTATTGGGACAGTAACGCGAACTGTTCTTACCAATAGGTATTTCAATAATATTTTGCAATTATTCAGTGTCTTTGCATGGAAAATCTCAGAAGTGCTTAACGGAAGGGAATGAAAATGACCTCCAATTTTTCCGCAGGAAAAGCTGAAACAAGCTTTCAAGGACTTCTCGTGGGTTTTGGAGAGGTGACACGCTCGGGTTTTGAATTTAGGCTTTTTTTCCTGTTCTTTTTGTTTACCTCTGTACTGGAAAGAAATTCCAGAGGCAGTGATGCAAGGCGTGGGTGCAGAGGGTTGCTTAGCCTCCCTCTATTCACTGGGAAAATTCACTGGACCCTCCATTCACTGGGAAGCTCTGCGTAAGATTTTGATTTCTGTATGTTTTCACCTTGAACCCTGGAAGAGAGCTTTCTGTTATTTGATGACAAATTGCATGACAAAGGTGATGAAGGAATTGTACTGCAGGGAAACGGTCAGAGATGACTTCTGTGCAGAAATGTGCTGAGAAGGTGTCTCTCTGGACACGTTGTCTTCCAGCAGAAGGATCTCCTGTAGGGAGGCAGTGAAGAGATTCTGGTTGCGCTGGAGGCCTTGGACTTGTGCCAAAGGCGTGCTTGGGAGCGATGGAGAAAGCCCAGCACACAGGGGTATGGCCTTTTAGTCCCTCTGCATTTCCTGTCCTGGTTGCGGTATCTTCCTGATGTTTTTGTGTGGCCATGTTTGCATGTTGGAAACACACTGACCGCTCCCAGCCATCGCCCTGCAGTGAGCTTGCTTGGCTGCAGAAGGGATTTGTCCAAAAATGCATGTCAGCGCTCTAGCCCTTTGAACATGCTATTTCTGTCTCTTAAAAAGCATCCGCTTCGTGCGTCGCTGCAGTGGTGAACCGAAAGGTTGGAATGATGCAACGGAGCGTGTGGGCAGGAGCGAGTCCCTCTGCGGCAACCGGTAAAGATCTCCCGTCAGTGAGGAGGTAGCAAGGGGAGGCCGCGCGCAAAACCGGGAAGGAGGGTGAACAGCCTACGGATGACGTGCGTGGTTTGATGTATGGGGTTGAAACGTGGCAGCCTGGTATGGCGGTCCGGTATTCGGGCACCTTGCGATTTGCTGTATGGCACGGTTTGTCAAAAGGGGGAAACCCCGTCTGCCTACCCTGGATTACACCTAACTTCTGCCGTACTTCCCAGTTCTTGAAAGAGCTTCCAGTCCTCCACTGTTGACAGACTCTTTGAAAGTAACCATTAGTTATACTTTCCCAGAAAACTAATAGAGCTGAGTAAAATAAAGTGATTTTATGATCAGAGGAGTCTGGTAAGTAAGAAGTGGTGCGCAGTAACTCTTTCTTGCATTTGGGAAAAGGATTGCAAAAACCATTGGGCTCCAAGTTCAGTCCCACCGAACTCACAACGTTTCTGTCCCAAACAGGGACAGGACACTTCCTTACCTCTCAGGCTAAATACAGTCCATAGCATTATGTGTCCCATCCTATCATACCACGTGCTATACAGGTACCTGACAGGTTGGAAAAACTGCATGTAGTACGTAATATATTATTGCTGTTTATCACGCTGCTAATACAAAGCTCCTCATCTACCTCTGCACCTGTATGCAAAACTCCAGAAAAGTAGTCGAGAAATCTTTGCTCAAAACCTTATCTTTTCAAGGGATACCAAAGCCTCTGGCAAGATAGCGGAAAAGATCTGGCATTCGGTTCAACAGCGTTTTGCTTTGCGTGCCTGTGATATGCTACTGTTTGTTTGAACCATGGCAAGTAGTGAGCGTTAGTTGGGCGTGGCTTGGCAGTATTCGGCTGTACCAAGACTGTTTGAACGAGCACACGAACTTGGGTTAACAGCTCGAGTTTCACGAGTTAGATGGAAACAGCGTGCCCTGGTCAGAGCTAGGACACGGTAAACAGTGTTGCTTTTTCATGTCATTTATGATTTTAAAACCTGAACTACTTTGGGCTGCCCTACCCAAAGAACCATCGCCAATCTAGCCCGTGCTTTGGGTTTTATTTCAAGATGTATTGAGAATGCCACAGTAACAGCCAACACAGAATATGCGTTCCAGTGTTAAAGGAGATACTTCTGCAGAAAAGAAGATACGGGGGAAAATTGTTTCCCCCAATGGCTGGAGAAGCCCGAGCAATAAATTTTTCGATGAAAGGTGCTGAGGAGCCGTCAGGAAGAGCTGCACTTCAGCACTTCCAGTGACGTGCAAAAGTCTGACAGAGGCAGCGGGCAGAGTTCACGAAATACCGTGGGAGCTCAGGGAGGCTGGTATATGCGCTGTCTGGTTTAGTGATGTTTAAGAGGATAATCCGGGCGAAAAGAAAAATAAATGATGAATAAAATTATGATTAGAAGATAAAATACTTCTTACTTAGACATAAAAGTTATGCTCCAGCAATTTGATGCTTATACATGGCTGGTATTGTTCCACATTTTGAATTCTGAGTCAGTAATATTTTGGGCTTGAGCAGTACAGGATTTGAATGTTACCCGAGAATTAGTATCAAATTTAGGAAGTGATTTATCTCTGGGAAAGCACACACAGCAGCATCGTTTTCATACAGCCTAGCATCTGCTGCCGACGCTGTCCGATACGTCTTGTAAGGCTGAAAAGGGCACCGACCTTGCAGTGAGATTGCTTACTAGCCAGAATTGCCACAGAGCCGTGGTATGTCTCGGAGTACATTCGGGTATGAAAGCTGCTGAGCAGAAGCTACGAGGTCCGGCCCATCGCAGCGACGTTAGGTGAATTTGCTGATCAGTACAGTGTATCAGCCAGCTAAGAGCCCCGCGCTTGCCTGCTCCGTAACGAGGCACTGACCCAGCTCCATCCTCCTGGAGCACCGCCGGCTCTGTTTGCCTTATTGCTGCACGTCCACCGCAAAGGGAAACTGTGACAGCTCCACCTGGATGTTGGATTTTATTTATTTATGGCCCAGGGAACGATGAAGTCAGAGGTAGGTGAATGATGCAGTGCAGGAAGTTGCTGCAGCAGTAGCTTCGCTACAGAGATGATGATTTAATGTATCGGGCTAAGGGTGGGGGGAAACATTAATAAATTTTGCTCATGCATGCGTTGGGCAGGGGGTAAGGCAGAACCAGGCTTTCTAGGTGCAGCAGATGACGTTTTGTAATTATATAGCTTTCTGTTACGCCCGAAGTAGGCATGTACAAAGCTTTTGCTTTCCTCAAATGATAGAAACCCGGTCTTTTCCAGGCAAAGCTATCCGTTAAAGTTGCTGGAATTAGCAGAATATCGTGTTTCGTTCTTGTAAATGCATATCAAGTTCATGCAAAAAAATAAGCATGTTAATCATCGTAGCTGATGTACTGCGTTTTGTAGGTTGCTGGCATTGATTCTGGACTGTAGGTTCAGGTTTCTTACTTGCATTTCGTCAGTCAAGTCTGTGCCCACCCCGCATCCCTTCTGGTGAATTTCTGTTGATTTTGTGGCTCCGTGTGTTTGTTTATTCTTTGTGTGGCTGCTTTGAGCTAAATCATCGGCACAATAAACAGTCCTACCGCAGAGGGAGCAGAATGTTTCAGGAAGCGAAATCCTTCTGTTAAATCGCAGGCGATCTATGCAGTTGTTAGAGGAGGGGTTTTCTGCAAATCACGAGTGTGTTTTGGGGTTTTCAAAAAACCGGTCTCGCGTCTGTCTTGGATGCAGGGACGTGTGGATTCGTGGGACAGACGTGTGAATCGATTCCTACCCGAGTCCCCAGCGCGGAGCTCTCGGACAGGCCCGTGTGTGTAGAGGCGTGCCGTGGTTGTGTGATGGATGCGGGGCGTGTGGGTGGAGTGGCTGAGAGTTAGGGGGATTAGTTTGGGGTTCGTATCTCTTGGTCTATGTAATACATTTCTTGTGCTTAATTTTTTTTTTTTAAACAAATGTGTCAATTCCTGTCAGTGTCCTTGGATTTCAAAGTTATTAGATCAACAGTAGTAGATTCATATAATTTTATTTTAATGGGGTATCAATCGTTGCTATATTTTCCAAGTACCAGATACTTTAAACAGCGTTGGCTTTGGTTTGACTGCGTTCTGTCAGAGCCGATGAACGGTGAGAACAAGCGAAGCAGAAGTGGCAGTTGCCACCAGCACGTGGGGCAGGAAGTTGCGAGATTCCCGTTTAAAACCCAAAGCTCTCGTATGTGCTGCTTGTCGAGGAGTTAGTATTTACACGGTAGTTCGATACAGAGGCGGTGGTCTCACGGGTCTTTTAATGTCTACGTACAGTGGGAAGGAAAGGAATGAGAAATATCCTGAAGTCATAAGCCCAGTTAAAGTTAAAATTCGTAACCAGATGGCTGGTTTGTGGGGATCTTTATAAACAGAACAAAAAATGCCTCGACTTATCGTATGCATGTTCATACGTGAGCACTGTTTCTCTGCTGTAGGAAAGCTGGGGATGATACAAAGCCAGTACGTTTGGACCTAAGTTTCGTACGCTGTGAAAGTCCACTGGTCATCGGATCGGGGCGGGGGGTTGAATGAGGCCAACATCTAAATGCGGAATGTCTTTAAGCAGACTGAGAGGTGTCAGTAGTGTTGCGTCAGCGGATTAAAGAGTATTTGGGGGTGTGAGCCTGTGTCACTTTGAGAAGGTCACAGGCAGAGAAATCCAGCTCGGCTGCCTGCGAGCCCAAACTCTGCCGTTCGTGCCGGTGCTTTGCCATGCCCGGCATACAGCCTGGCACAGCCAGAGGAACGTGGGGCACTTCGGTCGTCACGGGTCGGTTCAGGGCTTTGGAAAGCGTCTGCCAGCGTATGTGCTGGGCTCCTGGGTAGTGTGCCGCTCGTCTTGGAGCAAGTCACTGTGCAGCGTCCGGGGTCCAGCCACACAATGAGAAACTCTGTTTCATGCTTTTCTTTAAGTGCTTGAGGAGGAGAAAAATGCTACTAAATATTACTGAAAATGGCTTTTTCTTTCACTGGGTTAACCTTTAGTTTTAAACATGGGACCATTTAAAAGCATTAATCTAGGAGGCTTTTTCCCCCTCTTCTTTCTGAAATAAACCAGTTTTTTCTAAATTAAATAAGGATAAAAGATATTGTTTTGCAACTTAAGAAAAGAATTGCAGATCTTGATTTAGAAATGGATAGCTTCATTAGAATGGAAGCATTTGTGCTTGTAGTTATATTTGTGATTCCACGCTTGGAGATCCGGAGCCTTTCCCGTGTGTATTTTTGGGTTTACTGTAATCCGGATGGTAAGGATTGTGCATATTGGGTGTAAAAGTTTCTTGTTCGGTACGCAAATTGAGGGGGGGACCTTGGGGGGCTTAAGTCCTTGTTGATGAAATCATTATTTTTATGAGGGTAGAGAGACAAGGCACGTCTCATTACTAGTCAAGTCATGCTCTTTATGCCGAAGGAACTCTAGTAAAAAGTGAACGGCCCCCATGCTGAACAGCAGTAAAGCAATAAACCCCTTAATTTACATACACACAGTTGCCAGCTTGAAACAGTGTTCGTGAAGGGCAAACAGTGCATCAGCAACGGCGTGAAGTTGGAGCGTTTTTTTCATTACTCTCTCAACAAATTTAGATTATTTGGTTTTAAATGTAAATAACGTTCGTTTTGCTTTATTGTGCAGGCAGGGCATGGCTAGCTTGCCGCAGCACTGAGCGGTATATGAGGCTGTTCAGCTTTGCTCGCGTTCGACGCTCCCATGGTGCTGGGGAACAAAGGCGGCTCGGGCTGGGGCGGCGCTGCGAGCAAGGCTGTTGCCATGAGGCTTCTCTAGCGTATACCAGTGGTTAGCTGCGGGTATTGTATGGACAGCCAGAATGTTTCAAAGACTCTTACCTGTAAATGGCGACGCGGTCAAAATAAGAAAGGGGTCCTTAGCGAGGGCAGCCAGGAGTTTTAGTGTGCTCTCAGAGCTGGAAGGTTAAATAGGTAAAGTATGCAATTGTAATGTTGATCTCCCGGTACTTTGACGTTGCTGCTTCCCTGATGCTTAGTCTTCAGAGTACTTAAAAGCTTCCAAAGGAAATCCACGTTTTCCAGGAGAGAGTTTTTGGTTAAGGAAAAAACCAATTGCAAGCAAGTTGAATCTTGTTTTGAGACTTCTCCCAGGCAGAAGCCGCTGCATTTGTTAGAGGGGACTCCTTCGGAAGCAGAAACTTTAGATTTGTCAAAGTGTAGAAGGTTATTGGGCTGATGTGCTGTGCCTATCGGGAAACTAAATCACCTCCTGAAGTATGCGAAGGGAGATGAAAGGGGAAAAAGAAAAAAACTTTAAAAAAAACCCTTTGCTCTTCAGCAAGACCAAACTGTATGTCTGCGCCTCTTACAAGAAACGGCATAGCTGGCTGCTTCCTCAGACAGCTACGTTTGCTAAAGTGAAAAATCCTGCTGAAATTCAGTTTAATCCAGGCTCTTTATTATTTTAGGCCTCTGGGGGGGGAAAAAAAAAAATCAGAGGCCTTTCACAGGTGAACACTGAACAGCCTGGAGTTTAGTAAATGTTTTTAACCACTCTGCTGACTTTTGTTACCGTTTTTTCTGTTGTGATAGCTGGTACATGTTCATCTTGAGCTGCAGTGAGAGCTCCTTTGTATTTAATATCAGGCATGGGGCGCCTGTGCCATAACCGTAAGGAAACTGAGTTTCACGGACTCTGGATCAGACCCTTAATGAAGCGAAGTTTGTGGGGTTTTTTGGTTTGTTCCACAAAAATATAAATAAAGGTGTTAAATCAGAAATACGTTACTTTTCACCTTGAAATCATTTTAATAAACCTTTACTGATTCATACGCACAGCGCAGGCACCCACAGTACAGATGCAAATGCCTTCATTTTTCCAGATGGAAAGACTGAGGGAGAGGAAGGGAAAGAACGATTTGTTCCGCTGCAGAGGAAAGTTGATATTAGAGGCAGAGTTAGATTTGAGAAAAATCTTCATTCCCAGTGCTGTGCTCTCACTGCTGCCTAGGAGCATTGCACAGTATCTATTTCGTATGATTGAACAATGAGATAGAGGATTTTTTTAAAAACCTGTGATTTTGTGTGTGTGCATGCATGCTATGTACGGGACATCTGCAGAACACAGTTTGGCAAACACGTTTAGCTCTTTCAAGTGAAGCCAGATATCTGAGTGAGCAACGCTCGAGGTCTTGCAGGCAATGCTGAATTGGCAGTATTATTTAAATGGGCGTAATCACATGTTGCGCGTTACAGCATAACTTACCGCATCCCATTTTTTACTTTTATGTGTTACTAAAATACAGGGGAAATGTAACTGTTCTGTCTTGAACTTTCAATACTGAGCACAGCAATCAAACCAGTGGGCGCAGCTAATAGTTGCAGACAAACAGAAAAAGGAAACTCTTGAAAATCTATTTCCCGGTCTTTCCAATTTTCCCGAGCACNCAAAATGCAGGGGAAATGTAACTGTTCTGTCTTGAACTTTCAGTACTGAGCACAGCAATCAAACCAGTGGGCGCAGCTAATAGTTGCAGACAAACAGAAAAAGGAAACTCTTGAAAATCTATTTCCCGGTCTTTCCAATTTTCCCGAGCACTAGTGCAATGGCAGAAGTCCACTTTGCAGATACAACAAGCATCAGCTGAACGACAGCTAAGCGGCACAATTATAATGCAATTATAGTGGAGGGCAAAGGGGAGGAAACCCGACTTCTTGGGAGGCGAGGCGCTGATTATGATGACCTGTTCAGGCTTGAGGCAGACAGTTTAATACTGATGTTGTGTAATCCAACAGTATTTTCCTAAGATTTAAGCCAAGAGCAGAATCAATTGAGACAGTCTTCAAGGCAGCAATCAGCAGAGGAGAACGTAGGGGTCAAAGAATGTAGCTTGAGAAACGGCCTGTTGGGCTGCCCTGCGTTTGTTATGTTACTCGGAGTGTGCAGACCAGGGTGTTGGTTCAGCTGTGTGCCCCTTCCACAGGGCTTCATCTAGAGAATATTCTTGGATTCAGTTCCAGAAGCGGTGGGGGGAATACATTGCCTTTGAGACACTGCTCTCTTTTTCCATGTTTGATAACTGCTGCCAAAGCAGACTGGCCTCAGATGTGTTTCTTTCCAGTGAAGGGCCATAGGAAAATATTTCCTGGTAATAAGACCTTACTAGCTGGATACTATCGCTAGGACATGTTAGTATAACCTTGATGTTTTGGATCTCTTGATTAACACGATGAACAGACTAATGGAAAAATAAAGCCCCATTGCGTTATCAGTAACAGAACTGATGAGATGGGCAATGAGGAGGGGAGAGTGATACCCTGTTTTAGGTGTCTGAGCGTAAGGCATCTGTATCCCGCAGAGTAGCTTATCTGTGCCATTATGCTCGTAAATCAGTGGCGCGCGTGAATTTCAAAAGCAGTGCTAGGGAATCGGAATGAAAGTAACGTTAGCCTGCTAACAGAAGTATGGAAGGCTGGGTGGAAAGGAAATAAGCCAATGAAAATAATTGCACGGTTAAATTTCTCTCAGCTATCCTCTTCTCCTTCCTTCCCTTCCTGTTTGTGTGCTACTCTGGGCCCTGTTGTCACGGCACCCCTCTGTGGTGCCGTTTGTTTTGTCACTTCATCCCACCCCAGGGTTTGCCCTGAACTTTATAGCTTACCAGCACTGCTTGCTTGGCCGCTCTGTTAATCCCTTCACACTATGGCACACTTCCGAAATTGTTGCTCTCTTGGCTCAGCAAAACACGCAACTGCGATCCGGTATGCGAGTTCACCCTCCCTACACAGCACCGCTGCTTATCTCGATCCAGTTCCTTGCGCAACCTTTGCACCACCTGGCAGCCTCGCTGGCTGGCAAGCTCAGCGAAGGGACCCAGAGAAAATGCCTCGTGGGGAATGATCTACCTGTCAAGTGAGGGCAAGGAAGGCTTTGTGTAGCGGGGAGAGGAGCCCTGGAGCAGATGTGTGCTGCAGGGTCCCAGGCTGGAGCCAGCTCTCCCGGCGGGATCAGCTGCTGCGGAGCGTGGAGCTCACCAGGGTGACTTTTCATGCTGTGGCCCACGCTGTGTTCAGCTGTCCGCCCAGCCACCGTTATTAGCACAAAACTCACGTGCCAACCTTTCTGAAGTAGGTAGTGGGACAGAAAAGGAACAGCAGAGGACTTTGGTTTCTTCACAGTGCTTGCTTACGCATTCAGCAGTCCGAATTAGGGCCGGCGTTGGTGTATTCTCTCAGCTTCCGCAGCAGCCGCGTGCACTCAAGCCAGGCAGTTGCGCTGCGGTTCTAGCTGTAGGTCCGTGGGCCTGGACCAGATGCCTACACCCTACTGCCTCAAGCCTTTACAGAAGCTAGAGCTTTTATTTTGTTCTTGTCCTCATTTCTACAGGGGACTGAACAAAAGCCCAACTCTAGCTTTCCGGCTTAGCCTTCGCACCCACTCTTTTTGAAAAGATGAGGAGGCCCGCAGGGCAGATTTCTGTGCAGCTTCTGCGTCAGTCCAGAGCTCAGACATCGGCGGAAGTGAATGAGGTAGCTGTCAGCTGTGAGACAATACAAAGTATTAGTATGCAAAAGGAGCAAAACCCGAGTGATTCGCATTGCTAGTGGGGTTTCTGCATGCTAGTGCAAGCTGTTTGCTACGGCAGTGTCAGATCTGGGAAGTCCGGAATAAAGTGAGATGCATGCCTGGTGTGTGTGTTTGCATATCAATACCAGAAGCGTTTTCTAGCTTGCGTCTGACACGTAGCGTAACTGGTGCTTGAGGTCAGGAGCAATCTCAGAGTTTGAAACACTTGTGCATGCAGTTGGTCCTTACGTTTCCTTTGCAAGCTTTCTTCTCTGGCAAACCCCAGTTATTTGTCTGAATGTTCTATCTGCCGTGCTGTTACATCACCCTTTTGCATATTTTTCTGCTCAGAATATCTGATCCGGATAGCTTTGCCCACTGCAATAAATTTCAGCACCTAGCAAAATTTCCCAGCTGCTTCTGCCTAGATAAACGGGTTCCTGGGAACCGAACAGGACTTCTTGAAGTAATCCAGTTTGTGAACCAAACCAGCAAACGAGTAGAACTTCTTTGTTCACGTAGCCTTTTGATTTTATAGTGGGATTGCAAACAACCAAGTTTGTTTCTTTATCCGGTCTCTGTAGTGCACTTGTGTCCCTGTTGTCAAGACTGTCCTTATGAACTATTTTAATAGTTAATAATGTCATTATTTAACTATTTTTAGCAAAGAGCCTGTGTGATCACTCCTGAGAGGACAAACCGGAGGGTACAGTGGAGGTGTGCCAGTGGAGATACGTCAAAAGTTGCCTTTTATTTGTTTAGTTGTTTCTGTTTGAAAACTGTAAAAGGGAAAGCAGCATGCAAAATCAATATTAACACAATGTTGATGTGTAAGTTTCTGAAGGATATCTTTTGGTGAATATCATAAGGACTTTCAGGTCTTGACTTTGGTATTAGAGTAGGACAGACTATGATGGAAAGAGCTGCGTTCACTGAATGAAAGCTGAAGAACTGTGTACCTCCATTTATCATTACGGCGCTGCTCTGTCTCCCTTATCTGTTGCTCAGACTTCAATAGATAAAACTGTGTATCAAGTTTACTGCCTGGATTGACTAATATCTTGGCTGAAGCATAGAAGATTGGCTCTCTGATCAAAACAGGGCTAAAACACGCTTTCAGCTGACCGATGTTTTGGGCAGCACAGAGCGGGCAGTAGCTGCTGCACGCGCCCTGGTAAGAACACAGGCACGGGGCAAGAAAACCCAACACTGACGAAAAGAACCGCAGGCTGCTGGTAGCCAAATGTGATCTTGCATCTTTTCTTCTGTTTGCTTGTGATCACAGTAGAATTGTGCCATTGCATGCATTTTATTTTCAGTCGGTTTTCGGAAAATAAGGAGGTGTGGGTGTTTGAACGAGCTAGGAGAAGTAAGCCACCCTTAGGACATGTTTACCCAATCTTTTAGAATGTTCACTTCCTCTGGTATTTTTATTTATCTTGGCACATAAATTCCAAAGTCAAGTTGTTTCTCCTTTCCTGAGCTCAGTGTTTTTAAAGGAGGCTAATGTTCAGTCTTGCTAAAGAATTTTGGACAAGTCGATAGAAGCACTGTGGATAAGAACAACGATGCCGTCTTGCAAGAATATCCTCCCAGATTTTCTGGTTCTCATAACAAACTAAAAAAATCTCAACTCAGACCACATGAAACCAGTGCTGCAAGTCTTATCCAATTCTGGATAGTATGATTACAGAAATAGTTTTAAGGGTTAGCCTGCGTGCTGTGAATATATGATCTTATTATATGAATTTCCTTACCCTAAACCTGTCTAGAATGGATGAAACAGCATTTCTAAGCACTTCACAAGGCCTGTCATTTCAGTGGAGGTTTCTTAGCAGCCTTTAAAGCGTTTGGATTACTGTATAACGATATTCTGTCACCTCTTAGCGAGGCTCCTGCTCTAAACACTTTCATACACAATAGAAATTAAAATGGAATTGAGTAAATTCTGTCTCTCAAATTCATGGACTGTCTAGCAATTGTCTGGGTGCTTTATATTAAATACAGGCTCGTATCTAATAGAGCTTGGTCACTTGGAGCAGCAAATTGTAAAATGTAATTTAGTATGTCAGATGTGGTAAATCAAATATTAACTCTTTCCATACACTTTTGTTTTTAAAGCATACACATGTAACATTATAGGCACAGTTTTGGTTTTATTCTTTTTCCATGCTTTAGGATATTGAAGAAGGATTTTTACTGTAAATACATGGTTTATCGGGTAAAAAAATATTCGGCATGCAACAAAATTTTTCTAAAAGCTTCTAGAAACCTATGTATATAGCAGATGGGATGCTTTTGGGGTCGTCTGAATGCGTGCCATTTTCATGGTCTCTGCTGATCCTTTGCTGGTCGCTGTTCTCCAGCAGTACGGTAGCTTTCTAGGGAGCTGCGCGGTCTGCCCTCTCCATCACTGCACCTGAGTAAAAGTCATTGTGATCATACTAGCAATTGCAAGCAAACACTACCACGTGCAGTGACCCTTTGTTAGGGGGCAGTGATGAGGTTGACGGGGGACGTACATTCCAACGTGTAGCTCATACGTAGGACCCGTGTTCTATGTACTTGCCTATAGGGAGACCCCAGTGAGATGGTCTCAAGCTTATGTCTGTCAGTTCCTGGGCTGAAAGATGTTTCCTCCTCCCCAGGTTTGAGCTGTAACTTCATACTGCTTCATGACTTCTCCCACCTCAGACTTTTAGAATTGAGTTCAACGTGCCCGATTCTTCCCTTGAAGATGTTGCCTGTCTTTTTTTGGTATCAAGGATAGGCTCAAGCAACCACAAATGGCAATGTGAGAGAAAAGCGAAAAGTTGAGAAAAGTGATAAGGAGTTAATGGCTACCACTGCTTTGAGCTTAATCCCTCCTGCTATGTTCAAGTGGTTGCAGAGAAGTAGCTGACTGTATATCCCTTCCATGTCTCCGCATAAGCATCCCCAATTGCCGGGTACGCCCAGAGGTACCTACAGCACACACCTAGGTGGGTGAAAGTTTCCGCTGTTTAGGGCAATAGCTGAGTGTGCGATTGTTTTTCACACAACCCATATTGAATTTGAGGTGCGGGAGATGAAAAATGAGGCTGCTGCATGAGCTTTACAGCTCAAAGCAGTACAGAAAACGAGGAGGTGTATCACAGCGGAGAAACGGTCGTGCTTTTAAAGCATACGAAATTATGGCAGGATTTTCTTTTATAATCTTTGTTAGCCAGCCAGCCTGCAACCTTGATTCAGCTGTACAGACAGCTGATCGGTAGCGTACAATCTCCAGGCTAGCAGCGGTGGCATTTACTGAAACTTGCTGCAGCATACCACGGGTGGTGCCAGCCAGTGTGTGCAATAACTGTGGTGTCTGAAAAGTTTCTGTCCACTTACTACGTACAGAGAAGCGCTGCTTCTGGGCGTGCTTTTGGTACCATATTGGCAAAAGTGTGCGGTTAGAAAGAGGAGGAGAAACCGTGGGCGTGTTGGATCTAGAGCNATGGCAGGATTTTCTTTTATAATCTTTGTTAGCCAGCCAGCCTGCAACCTTGATTCAGCTGTACAGACAGCTGATCGGTAGCGTACAATCTCCAGGCTAGCAGCGGTGGCGTTTACTGAAACTTGCGGCAGAAAGCACTGCATACCACGGATGGTGCCAGCCAGTGTGTGCAGTAACTGTGGTGTCTGAAAAGTTTCTGTCCACTTACTACGTACAGAGAAGCGCTGCTTCTGGGCGTGCTTTTGGTACCATATTGGCAAAAGTGTGCGGTTAGAAAGAGGAGGAGAAACCGTGGGCGTGTTGGATCTAGAGCAGTGGGTAACGCTAAAAATGGAGCTCTACAGAGGTCAGTTGCTCAAATAGTAAGCTAATCCAATGTCCTAAAGCCATCGGATACAACCTATCAGGCAATGCAAAAGTTACAATTCTTGCAGAAAGGGGAATTTAGACTTGCCTCGTGGTATTTCGTGGTTTGTGCCTCCGAATGTATTTTGCGAACAGTCTAAATATTAACAATAGCGAAGTTCTGAGGTGACGTTGTAGACATCTCCCACGCTTACCTAAGTCTCTTAAGTGTAGACACGTGATCTTTCACAGCTCAAATTTGGTGTGTTTTAATTCCTTCGGTTCCTAGGGGAAACAATGCCTGCCTGTTTTCATGCATCTGAAACACTTAATGAGAGGGCTTGTCTTGCCTGATTGTGCTTGTCAGGGTACTGTTTCAGTAACAATAGAGAAACTAATTTGTGACTCTGTCCTGACAGCACAGAGCAGAGACTGCCTCTTATTGGTAATGTGAAAGAAATCGAGACTTGTGAGCATGAAGTGAAATGAAAATATTCGAGAGACTTAACATAGTCGAGAGACTTAACTGCGCAGCGCTGCCTGAGCACTGGTTCTGATGGGTACTCTATCTGGAAGTATTTTAGAGAATCAGTGCTAATAGAAATGGATATTTTAATTTATCTGTTCAGTTGTGCAGAAATAACTAGATGGTCTCTGTTCCCCAAATAAGAACAGAAAAATCTGTGACCAAAGCTGGTCACACAGCAGTCCTGTTCAAAATGATTGGGTCCCTGCAAAGAGCCTTCCTTCTTTAAATAGCCATCCTTTTTTTTATTAGCTGAAGAACGGTAGAACAGCTCTGGAAGGCATTTCTGTGGCATTAAATTATGTCTGTGCACTAACTCCCTTCTCTGAATTTGACCTTCACCTGCCGTGTTCTGACAATCCCAACTTGAGAAACCCTTGCCTAACACCGAGTGAGACCAAGGCTGGCCAGCTGAGGTACTTCATATAATGACTCCTGGGACCGGGCCTTTCTGACCTAGAACAGAGAGCGGGTTTCCTCTCCCCAGATAGCTGGTGGGTCTGTGCGTGGCCGCGTCATAAAGCGGTACAGCTACAGCAGTGCAGCTTCTAAACACGGGTACGCTGTTATGGCTGTGTGGCCGGAGAGTTGTGCAGTCCTTACGGGCCGGAAAGCACAAAGGCTGCTTTCTGTTGGATAGGCGCTTTAATTGGACAAACGTGTTTGTCTTTCAAATTGAAATACTTCAGTGATGTTCTTGCGGAGTGCGGCAGCTATCGTGCTAAACCGTACTAGTTTGAAGACAATCTCAGAGAGAGCGTGGTCAGCGAGAGGTGCACAGACCTCGCCAAGGGAGATGGAACTGCCGGTTGCCAGAGACGTGATAGGATGTTCTACACGAGGGCAAATCATCCGACCTCATTTGCAGAGCTGACTCCTACACTAAAGAATTAATTTTAAACCAGAGTTTGCCTTCCCCCACACACACCTCAAATGACAGAGTTGCACTGTCAGCATGGAGGAGCCACCAGGCAGTTTCTCTTAAGTGTCACATAAATTTTAGCTCCCGATGTATGCTTTGCTATAGATGCTTGCCAAGATGTTTTCTGTAACAATTCCGAAGGGTTTCTTTGAACGAAAATATCCATGTTGGTTGGCTGCCAGAGCACTGCACGTTTCTGGTGTTTAAATTAAGAGGAAGGAACTTTTGGTTAGAATAACGTATGGGAATCTCAATGTGGAGTTCTTCCGAAGCAAGACTTGACAAAAGCAAGTTTGATCCCTCTCAGTAAGGCGCCAGAAACTGCCCCAAACACGGCAACTTCCTTAGAGGGCCTGGAATGCTTTTTGTTTTTCTGATAACTGAAGGCCTTTTGCCTATAGCCGGAATATGAGGAAACGTATTTTCAATCGTCATAAAACGCTCCAAACAACTGCTTATTTTTATTTGCCAGAACAGGGTGGAGTAGTGAGTTTTGTGGCTGAGATCACCACCACCACCAGGAGAGATGACCTGTTGGCTGTATGTTCAGTGGTGATGTAATCCTAATTTAATGTTCATCCTTTTCTAAATGCTGTAAATTCAGAACAGAATTCTGAGTATTACTTCTCTTGCAGTCTCAGCGCACAGACTCCTTATTAGCTTGTGCAAAACGTCCACAATTAAAATTCCCTTATGAGTGTGAACAATTTTGTCCTGGCCTGGTTGCATCCCTAAGCTTCTGAGCTTCTCCCAGCCATTCAGATGATGAATACAAATTATTTTATGCTTTTATTTTTCAGCACATTAAAGGGCAGAAACAAGAGAGAGAGTTTAAATTTGAATATAATTGGTTCTTGGCAGTTGGCAATAATTAAATGTGCGTATATGGACAGGCAGTCAAGACAACGCTGTTCTTGCTCACTGAAAGCTTAACCGTTGCTTCACTTCAGAGAAAGCTGCTATTAAAATTTGTGGCAGAGCCGTTTTTATTGCTACCACCGTGGAATTCTCCTCTATGCAGTTTACTTCAGCTGTGGCCAGCTGCTGCCCCTGGACTATCATTTGCAATAGGACCAAAACGCCATGTTACGTGTTCTTTGTAGAGCGAGCTGGTGCATGTGAAGTTGCCTGATGTAATTACTGTGAGGAGTAATAGAGAATAGACACGTTGAGTGTCCAAGGAAATGCTGTGTTCTGAAAGCTTACGTACTCGGTTGACTTCTGGCAGCAGATTCTTTCTGTCAGCAAATCTGAGGAATGCCTTTACCACACTCTGCTGCTTGGCGAGGAGTAAGCACAAAGTGTCCAGCTGAACAAGGCTAATCCTCAGGACCGCGCTGAATGAATTATTTGTGGGCCTGTTGCATAACACGTTCAGGAAGACCGCCTGGCTTGGAGAAGTCCTTCGAAAAGCTTTTCTAGCAGCCCAGCGTCGTAGGCAACCTCTGCAGTCAGGTTAAATAAAGTGTGTCATAAACACTCATGTGTTAGACTTAGAGCGTGCCACGGTGGATTTACTATGTGTTTTGAGTTTGCTTTGGACACCCGGGCAGCAGAGCTCTCCGTCTCCCGATTCATATTAATCTGATGGTTTGGGTCATGACTTCAAGGCAGAAGGGGTTCAAGTTTTTGTTGCAAATTCCTAAAATTACCACAGGCGCTGTTGGGTGGAGATAAACTTCTGCAGCTGCTTTCCCCATGGAGGAGCCTGAATTCTTGCAGCTATACAAACATGGAGCAGCTGTCCCACATTGCCGAGGCGCTATCGCTGCTGTTGAGAGAGAAGTGCTGCATCAGCGTGGGAACGAAGTGGCCGCTGTCTTTCACGGGCGCATACCTTAGCTTACGACACGTGGCTGAGTTCTTCCTCTTCCCCCTCTCTCGGCACAGGGGAATACAGAGCAGGTATTGAGAAGTGAGGAGGCCCAAAGAAGGCTTTCGGAGCAGAGGTGTAACCTTTCTTAACCCTACATCATGAGTTGGCTCCCACAGAGTTTATTTCATGGAGCAGGGACGGGGCAAAGAACAGAAGCGATTTCATGGAGCGGGTAAGGGCAAAGAATAGAAGAGATTTCAGTTTTACTCGGATTGGCTCTTTTCTGAATGGGTTGACGTGTGGCAATGCCCATACCCAAAACCATCTAGTCCTTGCAGTGCTAGACTGTAAAACCAGGAGTATATCCTAGACAGAATATCACAAAGAAAACTAAGTGGTATCATGCAGGGGACTGGGCAGTTTTATTGCTCCTGCCAGAGAGCAAGTGAGAAGAGAACTTGCCTGGTTTTTATTGCAGTCTTTATATCCACACTGTGTAAATAAATTTGAAGTGAGGGCTTTTAAATGCATTTTTACAGCTTGTTTTGAAGGGAGGTAATGGAAGCAGGTTGCCAATATAAAACTGCTACGGAAAGTAGGATGTACTTATTACCATAGGAAACTTGACCTGAAAACAAACACGACGTGCAGTAATGACAGCCTTATAGCCTGCGGGAGAACAACAGCTGATACAGGTGAAGAAATGTTGAGGGCTAGAAGATATGTGTATATATACACCTAGGGTAAAACAGAATGCATTCGCATAAATACGTTTCCAAAAATAGCCGAACAGTCCCCTGCAGTGCGTGGCCTGAAACCAGAAGATACACAACACAAATTGTGGAGCTTGGTTATCGTGTAAATTATTTCTCTCTATTATCACGGATGGGACATAACCGTTTGCAGTGTGCACGGCAGCTTTTTGGGTACCCACATAAGTGAAAATTGAGAAGCAAATTTTTTTCCTTTGGAATTCATTAAAGAAGACCTTTCAGCTGTTGTAAGTGCACTATTTCACATGTCGCTCTCAAGTCAATTGTAGTATAATTTAAAAATTCTGTTGCATCCCACACTGCACTGCTGTCTCATTTGCCTCGGGGTTTGAGAGCAAGGGGGGGGGGAAGGATCTTACACGTGTCTGCAAAATTATATGTACACACACAAAATCGAGGGACTAAAATACTATTTTTAAAAGGAATTTAATCAATAAAGGGTTATTTACTCTTTAAAGATTTAAGCAGAGCGCCGCGGGCGATTCAGGGCCAAGAAGGCTCTGCGTGGCTCCAACAGCTTCTAGACTCCAGAGTAAACACTACGGCACTTTGTGCTGTAATGAAATGACTGGAGTGAAACAGCCAACCGGATTCTGGGGCATGAATAATGCATCATCTCGTAAATATAGTCTTAATATTCTACAGTGAGTATATTTGTTAAAACACCGTTCCCACCTATTTCCATTCTTCTGTTTATGAAATAAGAAGTCTAAGCTGCCTTTTGGAGTTGAGAAGGGACCGCAAGGCCTCTCTGACGTTATTTTGTAATTACGATGGCACACCAACATTTAATGAGAAAGAGAAGACGTAAGGCGCTCACTCCTGGTAACTCTTGGCCCGCAGCAAAGAAAAATACAAGAAGCGAACGCTTCTGCTGAGCTGCCGTTGTTGAATGTGATGCTTGAGATTCTTGTCAGCCTCTGATCCCAGTTTGAGTAAGCAATTAAAGCTTGGGGAAGCTAGCATGGAGCTGGTTGTAGGGGATTCTTTTTTTTCCACTGTGAAAGGCAATTCACTGTAACTTGCACTTAAAGAGCTTAATAGCACAATAGGCAGTTCATCTTCCACTTGCCCGCGTGTTTATACCTGAGAATGAGGTGGTTATGTTGTTGTTTATTTACTGGTTTGGAACATCTGAAGAGAATTTGTTGACGAAGGTGATACGGCAGTATGATTATCTGTCAAATCAGCAGGTATTTACTGCTGGTGATGCAGGAGTCAGCCTAGGCAGAGAATGGCAATTGGTTTATATGGAAGAACTTTCTTTAGTCTCAGTTCATGTTAAATGCTTTGCTTTTTGTGAGGCTTGCTTTGTGTCACGGCCTGTATTGAATCTTCCTTTTATGCTGCGTTCTTCTTTTCATGCTGTTATTTCTCAACTTACATGTTAAGAAATAGACGCAAGGGGAAAAAAAAACCCCATGCCTTGTGCTAGTTAGAATGAAGAAATTAATAGTCCTTGCAAGGTGATTATAAATTACTTCAGTTATCCCTGCAATGCTGGAAGTCTTCTTCGGGGGTTACATTGTTAGTACTTCGTAGCATACCTTTACATTTAGCCATGTAGAAGGTTGACTTTGAGTGACACTAACCTGACAACCTGCCTCACCTGTACCTGTGCGTCGCCAAGGGCTGCTTCTCCCAGTCCATCGTCGCTTCGCTGATCCTGCTCTGCCTTGGCCTGTGGCAGGACAGTGCAGAGCTGTCGTGTACCGTGTACAGACAGGGGAATTCTGTTCACGACTGACAGATTTTTTCGTTGCTGTTAAGTTAGTATCTTTGGTTGGATCTTAGAATTGAAAATGAGCCTGATAATATATTACTGTGAGTTAGTTTTCTTGGTTTATTCTCTGTGGACAGCCCTTCTATGGTTAGTGCTCTTTGAGCTGCAGTGAGCGTGAGGGCAAAACTCTTACTGCTCATTCCGCGTGTTTATGGTCCTATTTCTTTGTATGAATCTGGTAGTGTGTATGTGTAGTTTGGGGACTTGGGTGCTCTATATGTAGATAAAGTGACCAAACAGAAAAACATGTATACATTTCTCAAATTTGAGTGCATACTTACAGTAACTGCAGGAGGAGGAGTGCTCCAGGTGAGTCTGTGGGCCCTTTAGACGTTTGCTCCTTGGGAGTTTTCTCATTTAATGATTGTCTTCTTTCCAAATGTTTTGGTGATCCTAGAAGTGAGAAATCAAACTAGTCAGGTTGTTTCCAGATCACCACCTCACAAGAGCGTTGTGGTGTTGGCCTTCATTGGCCTTGACGGAACAGGAGAGCTCAAGTTCCTAGTTCAGGGATGGAAACACGCAAGTGGCCTCTGTGATGCTTTAGTTTCACCTGCTACTCCAGCCAGGGAGTCTCTAGGGTGGAAAGGTTGTAAATACGATAATATTTTATCTGTGGGAAAAGTTCAACTATTGCAACTATTTGCAAAAAAAAAAAAAAAAAAAATTCATCATCTAGACGTAGGCACCACGGCTGAGATTTTCAAGGGCAAAGCCCTGTATTGTCAGTGTTACAGCACGTATTTTCAAGGGCACAAAGAAAAGTTGGGCTTTCAGCACCCTTTGGTATCCTGTGAGAAGCAGGCACTGCCAATGTGCCTCTGAAATTCCCAGCCTCAGTCCAGGAAACAGATTTTGGTCTTTTTCCAGAAACTCTGAACCCTGACTTGGTTTCTAGGGTGACTACTCCAAAAAAAAGAAAAGGGGGAGGGGGGTGGGCAGAAGCCTAATTTGTGGTTTTAAACTGATTTCTGAAGATGTTGGTCTGTTGCTCAGTGAGTACCGTGACCCTTCATCCAGATTGGTTATTGGAGGAGGACCTTGATAAACTTTCTCTCGTTGTCTGTTTATGAAAAGTGTTTCATAAAGCCTAACACTTAGTATTAGCAGTAATATTGACAAACTCTGCCAGGGAAAGGTATATTACAGTAATAAAACCAGTATTATCATTTGGGCTTCCACTTCTGAGAATCCTACCAATACCAAACAGGTATTTTGGACCTAAAAGTCATATATTGACCTGAGTCTAGAAAGGGTAGCAGAAAAGCCTTTGAATCGCCTCCGATCAATACTGGTTTGTCCTGTTACTTCAACACTTTGTGCTAAGTATTCTTTTAATACAGCTTAAGACTCGTATGAATATGAAAATGTTGTTCCCGTTTCCTCAGAATTAAATGTTTATAGCTGCAAATGGTGGCTTTCGCATTTGTAAATTTTATCTTGTTAATATTTATAAATTCTTCTACAAAAGGCGCTTGCGTTTAAGGCATTAATGTAAGACTTTATCTTTTCCTACAGAGTACCTTAATATAACGAATGTAAAACCTGAGTTAGAACACGCAGTAAAAAACCTGTGTTAGCTTTTACTGCGCATAGAAGAAACAAAAGAACTAAAATGTGATGTGTTTACTAACCTTCTTACATTCACTCTTTTCTTTTTGTTCGTATTTTCTAAAGCACAGAATGATGTGGGTTTTGTGTATCTTGTCCGTTGGGATACTCAGCTGGTCTTTGATAACAGCCATTTCCGTTTCAATGGAACTATGAAGTTTTATGCAAGTGTTGGACATCACTGAATGCATTTACTGCATTTTTGTCTCGCTCACCAGTGTTTCTCCCTTCATTTTGTATGCTTTTGCTTCAGTGCGATGCACGGCTGTTTCACTATTCATCCGTAAATCAAGAGCAACTCTGAAACAAGCTCTTTTGGAAAAACACAAATAAACCATACGGCTAATAGTAATCCTCGTGGTATTTCATGCAGTAAACAATCCCTGTCTTGTTTCTCCGTATGTATATTTGTACATCCAGAATACTCTCTTCATCTTAGGATAAGGCAAAGTACCTAAAGATGCTTAAACCTGTTGCTGAGGGAAGGCTTTACGCGAAGCTGCTGTGCCGATTCCCCGCCCTGCAGCAGGATGATCTCAGTGCAGATTTGTCTGGGAAGGAGAAGGTACCTTACTTCATCGTTCTGGCAGTGATCACGCAGTGCTCTCTTGTGAGCCAGGAGTAACTTCTAGCACGCTGTATCTGAGAGATTTGAGGAAAAACATTTTTCCAGAGTAAATATTGATAGACTTTTACTTCTCTACAACAATACAGCTTAAGCAAAATGCATAACCTGATCTTAAATTCTCTCGTGTGGGGAAATGGCAACTTAATCGGAGAGCAGGAGGAGAAACAAAGGCCGACAGAGTGCCCAACAGCTGACATCAGGGAAGCTCTGACTCTTTATGCAGCCTGACCTAAATGCTCCTTAGTCGCGTCACGTAAAATAATACCCAGTCTACTTGGCTGAAGAATTTTAATCTAAAATGCCAGATACACATGCGCAGAAAGCAGCAGCGGCGTGTTTCTCAAAGCAAAATTTGTTTCTGCTTTCATCTAGCAAAGGCAGTTAAGTTTTATCTCTTAGAATGTTTTTATAAGAGCTGGGTATCGATACTGAGCTATTTCAGTAGAGGCTTTGTTCCAGCTTTTTTCAGCACCTGTCTCAAGCCTCTGAGGTTATTCTGCTTACTGTCAGCTACGTGGTACTATTATCCTGCTTGAGGAATTACGACATTGTGTGGCTTGGTTCAGCCTGAAAGGCTGCTTTGATTATTTATACACCAGCCTTTCCACACTACAGAACAAAAATGTACATCCGTTTTCAGCCTCTGATCAGAAATCTTAAGCTTTATCTATGTTAATATAATTAATTGGAAAATCCGTATTATTTGTACCTTTTAAATAGACTCAGACGAGTAAGCGAGGAGGGTGTTTCCCCCAGCGAACTTTCGCGTTTATGAGATTACACTTAAAGCTCTGTAAGCAGTAAGCACAACTTTTTAGGAACGGTCACAAAGAACTGTATATAGATTCGGGGTGTATACGTGGTATGTGGCTTAAGAATGACTTGTAAGTATAGCCATAACGTTAAGTGTAGGCATCTTCGTGCATTGGAGCTGAGCTGCCTGTCAGTAGCTGTCTCGGTGAATAGCTCAGGTCAGACTTTGCTGCTTAGGTTGGGGTGTCAGTCCTGTCCTGGTTTCCCTGCTGTGGAGGCAGCCGCGGAGCCTGTGCCGGGCAGCGCGAGCCTGCAGCGACTGCTGAGCAGGCCAGCTCCAAGGCAGCGCACGCTTTTGCTGCTGCTGAGGAGGAGCTTGCATCTGGTTATGAATGGCAACGCTGATGCGCCTGTTGGTTGAGCCCGAGAAATATTAATATTATTTCAAAGCTGTCTGCGGTAGCAAGCTCAGCAAACAGCCACCTGGTTTTCGAACACAACAAATAAAATGCAGGCAGGTTTGTGTAACTGTTGTACTGACAGCATGGCAGAGAGCGACTGGGTGACTTAGTTCTGGTAAGCCAGCTGAGGTCCAAAAAGAGAGGCTAGTGCAGAGGCAGCTTGCAAAACATGGCTACATGCACCAACAGACAGTGTATACATAACATAAAAAAATCACATCTTAAATGCTTTTGGTAGAGCAGCAAGGAAAACATTTCAGCATCGTGCTCGTTTTTGTCTGACCACACTTTATAGAAAGGAGCCAAGGTGAGACGCTTTTGCGTGCCTTTGCCTTTTACCTGGAGGGGAACGTCCTAATGGCTTTGGTAAATTGATTAAGTTATGTTTTGAACGATACAGACTTCAAACACCCAGTGTATTTCTGGATGCTTCCTGTAGCAGAAGCGAACTTGCTTCGGGCGTTTGTCCCCCATCTGGGATTTTGCCAAACTCTTCTCTGCTAGCAGAGCTATTCAAAGCACCAACTGTGGTTACCAGACATCCAGAAAGCCTTGTTGGCTAGTGTTTCTGTCTGAATTCTGCAGCTTTTGCTTTCATGTGGTCAGTTCTTCTCTCCTTCCTTCACCAACACAGAGGGAATCGCCACCTAGAAAAGAGACGCTGGTCTGTCGACCACGAGCACACACGTGAGTCAGCATGTTCTGAAAAGCACAAGTGCAGAAGTATGTTCTCCAATGTAAAAACTGTGATTTTTTTTTTTAAAGTTTATTGCCTTCCTCTTCATGTTGATATCATATACTTGTAGATGCCCTCATGTAATGCTTTATATAGAATTCGTGTGTGTGAGGGCGTGGGCACACAGAGCCCTCTAAATACAGGGCTGAGTATTCTAAGAACAGTGTATTCTGGACAGAGAAAATCTGACACGTAGATGGAATTAGTCTGAGTAAAGAATGAATCCCTGCGATTTTTATATGATGATTTACTTGGTGTAGTAAGATCCATAGCAGACTAAAAGCTACCTTTATTTGAAAACTACGGAAGTGTCTGGACTTCTTTATTGACAGGTTTAAAATAATTAATCCTTCATTTTTAGAAATGAATTAACTGAAGAATGTGTGTGCCGTTACAATTCCCTGCAGGACCACTGTAGCATTATGTAAAGCCGTGCACAGCATATGCAGAAATTTTCACCAGATGTCTGCTCAAGGGTGTATCTTTGCCTTACAAGGAGATAGTAATTTGTAACAGACTGTTCGACTTGTGTTTGGGTGGTGGCAGAAAAGGGGGAGAGAACAAGCTAGAATGGTATATTGCACTGCACAGTAAAATTACATTTGAAAATTGGGGAGGAACAATGATTGATGTTTTTTCTGATTAGCATGTATGTTCTGTGGATCTGTGAGCAGGATTGACTGTCGTAGCATCGTTACCATTTGAAAGGGAAATCTTATTTCTGAGCATCCATACAGAAGCAGCAGTTGCACTAAATTCCAGTTTCTGCATGGAATACCGTTGCAGCGAGTGCTTGTGAGGCTAGAATTCAGCGCCTTTTATTTTAAATATGTGGGAGTTTTTTTGCTTTACGTATAGTTGTTTGCATTGTAGGCAGGATAAATGTAGGTCTGTGAAACGGGCAACTTTTTGTCAGAGCTCTTACGGTTATGCTGTAGGCAAGTTGTAGCTGGTTGAAGGCTAGCTGGAAGGGGTCACAGTAGCATTGAATATTCTGTCACAGTGTGGAAGGCTTCACCTTTTTTCAGCGTTTATGTTGCTTCTTCCTTTCAGCTGTTCGAAGCTGCAACGTCCTTCCACCAATCCTCATGCTACAGAGTACAGGGAATAACACATGCAGATACTCACAGTGTATGTCACCATTTGAGTGCTTTCTTCAGACTTAAGCAAACAAACCCAACCTCTCAGCTCCGTATCGTTGGAAGATAATGGCAGGAGCTTTGAAAAATGGCTGCCCAAGAACCACTTGTGTTTCCTTTTGGTTTTCATGTCGATGTGGTTGGGGAGTCTTGTCTGTCTGCGGTTTCGTCCCGGGGCTCAACGTAGTGCTAAGCCGGCGTTGTGCACAAGCGAGCAATTGCCACCTTCTCGGGTTCCTCAGTTTGTCTTGGGAAGGGCTTGGTAGGTGCCACTGGACACTTGAAATATCCATTCTAGGGGGGAAAAAGAGGGAGGGTTAGATTGTCCGTCACACTCATGCGATCTTTCCACATCCTTCAAAATGTGCTTTTTTTCCTGTGGATTTCAAAAAGAATCCATTTGAAATAACTCCAGCTTGGATTGTTTGATTGTGCCATTCCTTCTGGCTTGTGGGAGAGGTTTCAGGACGGTACAAAAAGGGGTGCTTTGAGTATTTCACCATTGATGAAAGCTAATTTGATCGATAAAAACCCCAAACCATAGCAAACACCTTCCTGCTATCAATACGGAGAGAAACTTTCATCCTTAGTGGCTAGAGTATGCCTGTAGGGAGACATTTAATATAAAATAAATGGAAGGAAACATCACCAGCTAAAGAATATCAGGATAGGCTCTGCTGGCTTTATAAGCAGGGTCAAAGCAAAATGAATGATCTCATTTATATTTAGCCCAGGTAAATACTTTGTCTGCAATATGCAGAAAAAGAGCCATGTAAATAAGGTGCATCTTTCCTGCCAGCTTCGAGTTAAAGATCTGTCGCACATCTGAAAATAGTTACTTGTTGTAATCACTCATTGCGATGGACAACAAAAGACTGTGAAGTGATGTAGGAGAAAAATTGCTGGAATGATTGTAAAGCAAGAAAGCGATACAGTTTGGACCCATTAAACTATTTCTGCAGTTATTTTAAGTTCTTTGTAATCATCTACCTTTAAAAAACTACAGGACTTTGTTGTCAGTCGAGAGTTGTTCTGAAAAACAATACCGAGCAGCAAGATTAAAAATTTTTTAAGTTCTCTGATTTACTTTTTTTTTGGAGGAAGAAAAATAACATGACTTTAAATGAAGTATGGCTGAATTTCTTGAGATTAAATTTTAAACTGATTGAGCAATACTTCGCGTTTTGATTACTTTGCAGTTCATAATTCAAACGAAAGATGGCATAATAGCCAAGCTGGTGATCCAATCAAGTAAACGTAAAAGGTTTCTAACACTACTTTTTGAGCTGGTTGTCTTAATTTTTCTTGTGTCTCTGGGAAGACAAATCTCTTCCTAGACTTAAATACAATTTTTTGTAGTTGATAACTAAACATGTAAGTGCTTGTCCTGTGCTTTTTTCCTCCTTTTTAGTGGGGTCGCAAACAGGAGTAACCATTGCGTTATGCATACACATAACTAACATGGGGTTATCAGAATGACCGTAGGTTTAAGTGCGCGCTTGCGCTGCGGTACACTTGTGTACTCCTCAGGTTATATAGCGACTATGTCAGCAGTCAGCCTGCTAGCTCAATAGCTTAGTTTTGTGTTACAGGCTCCAGGCCCAAAGCAACAGTCTGCTCACGGTGAATGTAATGGGGTGTTTTGATAGTATAAGGTATTATAAATGTCTTTGGGATTATAGACGTGGGTTACAGAGGCCTGGTCCCCGTGCACTGCTGCTAGGTCATGTTCCCAAACACCGCTGAGGAATGAGGAGGGGTTAGGCTGTTCTGCACATAGGCCACAGCAACTGACTCTTCACTCGGTCTCAGGTTTCCACCAAAAGTAACATTTATCCTTGTGTCTGTTCAAGAACAAAGTATGTGCAATATCTGAAGACAGATTTGCCAACAAAGTGTTAGATTGTGCCACCTCTTTGGTTTCACCCGTTTTGGTCCCCTGACAGCGTGCTGTGGTCTCCTGTGAATATGCATAGGGGGTTTTGCACCTTAAGCTTAGCTGTAGATTTGACTTAAGGTAGGAGTTCAATTCTGCAGTCCATAAAGTACTGTTCCTACTAGAAACCTGAGGACTCTAGATGACTTCCAGTCCATGAAATAGCCTATTTCATCTGCACCTGAACTTTCAGAACCTGTCAAGCTCATCGGATGGGAAAGCCGTGGTTGGGTTTGCAGAGAACAACGCTGGCTGGAACTGCGTTGCATCCATCTTGTCATACCCCGCTACGTCTGTTGTAGCTGATACCAGCTGCGCGTAGCTGGCCGTGCTCTGCCCTCAGTTACCGCAGCGCAACCCCATGAACAAAACGAAATGTTTCTTGCAATTTCATGTTCTGCGTTCTTGACAAACACAGCTTTGAGCACACAAGGATAGATGCTACCCTAGAGGAGGAAGAAATCTCTCTAGTCAGTTAAGATGAAAGGATACAAATTTATTAAATTGCCAGTGCTCTTGCAGTCCTCCGTGTGTTGAGCTGAGGAGGAGGAGAAATCGGAGTCCCTTGGAGTCCAGAGTATGTTTCCTCCATATTAATGAAGATAAGCAACATCGATATAAACTAGTTCACCGAATAATCTTATGGTGGGTGCCAAAGATCACCCATTTACACTGCGTTCTTCATCTCTTTTATTGCCTCAGAGTCATTTTTATTTGCTAAGTTACTGCAATTTGCAGCACGGGCACCTGGATTAGAGAGGGGGAAAGGAGGTTTTATGGTGGTAAAGAAAACAAGTTTCCATTTGAAAATACTTCCTGTTTCTAGTCTCCAGATTGGTTAGCAGGTTTCCCTAAGACACCTGGGGGTGGTTCTTATTGTAAATTAACTGTTTGCATTTGAAAGGGTACCTACCCTTGACTACACCATGTAATTAATTAGCATGATGGATTTCCATTTTATTTCTGTGTGAGATTTAGATGAGACTTAATTTGTTAAATGTTTTGTGTGACAAGGAAAGAAGTCAATCAAAAGTTAAAAGTGCCTTCAGTGATGGGGTTTATTGCAAAGTAACCTTTCTGTTACGGGTGACAAAAATGTGATTTCTTTTGCCATTTTTGCCTTTTGAAGGCAGTGATTTAAAATATGCTTCGGCTTATGGCGTGGGTCTCTTATTACTCGCCTTGCTGGTTGGTGTTCCGTGGAAATTTTCCTTCAGGGAGGTGGAGGGCTCCTAAAAGTAAGATGGTTGTGGGCGGACTGCCCTGCGTGACACACAGCGGTGTGTGCCGTTCCACGAAACGATTCTGTTCTCCCCTCAGCAACTACTGTTTAGTTCGTGCAAGGTGAGTTGAGGGGCTATCTTTTTTTTTTTTAATCTAGATTCAAAACAAGGATTGCAGTCAGTACTAATTTTAAAAGATGAAAACTTAGCACCTTGATATCTTCCCGCTATCAAATTAGTCACTGTGCAGTTGTGCCAAAATACAGCCCTTGTGCAAGACATACACTTCAGGAGTTACCCATTTCCAAAAGGAAACAAAGTATGTCCCGTTCACCTCTGAACAAATACGTACTGTGCGTAGTCATATGCAAATTGTTTCTTCTGTTGGTATTTGCTAATGGTGCCGTGCAGAGGCTTAAGGCAAATCTCATCTAAGCTTTTTAAATGGAGACCTGTGTTGCAGGGGCTGCTTTCCAGGCGTTCCCTGTGGATCTAACAGTGGGCACATGCGTTTCTTCTTTCACTTAACACGATAGCAGATGTAATTAGTTTTCTGCACTTAGGAGTTTCGAAGAGGTATTTTCCTGGTCCTTTTTTACCTTAACATACCTGTATAGGTCAGTATCATAAAGACGGTAATTTGAAGGTATGCTTTTATCCTGGTAGCTACATCTCTGTGTGCTGTGCCGGCCTGCTCAGCGTGACAGGTGAAGGGAGAGAATTAGGGAGAAATCTGTGAATGAGCATGATGGAGCAAACATTTAAGCCTCCTTATGCTTGAATTTATCATTCTGTAGTAATACATAACCTGCCTTTAAAGCCCTGATGCATTGCATGGAAAATCCAGTACTATCATTTAAATTTGTTTTTTTCTGATCGTTTCTTCCCTCTAGCTTAATTATGCCTAGAAAGGCAACGTAACGTTATCCTGCTCATTCACATGTTGCCACCTTATTTTCAAGTTTAGAGAGGCGTACGGTAGACGTATTTTCAGGTGCATGAATTCGGAGGTGGCTGGAAGGCGCACGGCGGCAGTCAGTGGGACCGCAAGCACAAGCTGCCCTGCCTTGTCTCAGCCCTGCTGTGCTCAGAGCTCCGGCAGGGCTGGCACGTTTGCCCTCAGAGGATGGGGGACCGCGTCTCCTCTCCCTGTGGAAGTGGCCAGTGCTGCCCCCAGCCTTTTCTTCTGAGAGTTCGTCATATCCTGTAGAGAGGACACCGAAATGTGCCGTGCTGCCCTTCAGGCTCCGGTGCAGGAAACTGCGGAACAAAAATACTCCTTTTTAATGCTCTTCGTTCGGTGTTAGTACAGAGCATTTCTCTGCTGTGGTGTGTGTTCCTCTCCTATTTATGTTTACTTTACATCTAGCTCAAATCACCATTCAAAGTTTCTGTTAGCCATAAGGGTTACCATGTGAAAAGTCAATATTTGTTTGTGTAATTTATGCTATGATCGAGTTTTTATGGTTACTGAATCTAGTCCTCAGAGTCAGCGGAGGCTCAGACTTTGTTACCACGCAGAGTGGTGTTGTCGGTGCCACAGCTGTTTCCTACGCTGGGAATGTATATAGGGTGGCCTTGGTACAGTAACTCATTCTGCTGTGTGGTCGTTGCTGGGGAATGTGGTTTTGTTGTTTTGTTTTTCCTTAGTGATCACCCTTTGCGTTATACATAAAACTGTAAGCTGGAGGCCTTCGCTGAATTTTGTGGAAAGGGACTCTACAGTGCCGGCACAGTCACTTGCGCTATCAGCCTAAGGATGTGCAACTGCCAAAAAAGCAGTGGCTTGTCTGTACATGTTTCTGCGTTTGAATCAAGTCTTCTATCCGAGTGATGCGGTGCATCTCCGTGCTGACGCATTTGACGGTGTGCGAATGTAGATAAATGTCCTTCCTGAATTAAAAATTGTTGTATTGCACAGTCATGCGCTAATACAGAAGCCGTGAAAATATTTTCATAAAGTACCTTTAAATCTGACTTTATTAGGTCAATAACAAGACCTTCCTTGTAAAACTTCTTCTTATTCATTTGTTTAAATATGCAGTCTGTAAAAAAGTGATTTCCTTACCTTAAAATTGGATTGCGGTCAATCGTTGTTATTTATATATGGGACATTTTAATGGTGCTTGTCATTCTAGTAACAGTTTAAACTTAGTGGTTGCTATCAAGATAAACATCTGTAATGCAATCTGAGCTTCGAGTAGAAAGATTTCTGGGTTTAGAACGGTGCTTGCAGGAAGAAAATACCTATTCCTACATGGTGTGCACTGTACGCACAATTTCTCAATGTAGCACATTACACTGAGCCAGATGTCTCAAATGCTGGTAGAAGGACAGTTCTGTACCAGATGTAAATTTGCAACATTCAGATATTTACTTTAATGCCAACTAGTAATTACTTTCACAAGTTTTCAGCCAGTATTTGTGGGAATTGTAATTCTTTCACGTTTTTGTTCGAAGAAACACAATTCTGTATTTTCCAGAATTAGAAAATGTTAGTAGAGCTATGTTAATATCAGTCATGTATTTTTCTACTTGATGTTAGTGTGGGCAGAAGACCCAGTGTGCGCACACAAGCTCACCCATCTTACTGAATTTGGAATCGTTCAAACAGGGAAAAAACCATTAAATACCAAGCAAACAGAACTATGCCGTTCTTGGGGATTGAGAGCTATTCAGATGTTGATGACGTGAAGCGTAACTAAGCATTGTTAATCTCGGCTATCCATTAATCCCAAAGAAATGCTTTTTGCGGAAAGCACGTTATTACTGCCATAAAATGAACGTAGAAACGAAGAGGAGGCTGTGGGGAACCTTGTGGCATAGCCTGTTTCTAAAGGATGGTTCAGTTTCAGCTGGTTTACACAGGGTGTTCCAAGAGCGTGAATACACTGTGTATTAGCTGCCGGCATTATATGTGTCATCTCAGTGTTCGTGTTCTGTCCAACTTCGTTTAAAGCTATTTGATTCAGTGACAAGTTTGCCAACTACTGCATAGGCAGTATGCGGAGCTTTATGTGGTGCGGTGTCAGTGCATTTTTCTTACGGCTTTTTAACAGTGGTACTTAGTAATGTTACAGAGTCTCGAATCATGCTATTTTTTCCATTCTAGTCCCATTTGGAGACAATACCTAGAGGTAAAGAACAAAAGTGAACGTTTGCATTGCTTTTCTCTTGTGCCTTAAGTATATACTCTGTGGGTCTTAACGATACCGATTGCTGTTCTGTGTGTGACTTTGGCAAATGTCTCTATCCTGTATGAGGTGAAACATCCCGAACTGACCTGCCCAAACCTGCTTTGTTTTAAATCTGTTCGTGCCCATTGCACGGACATGAACGCATGCAGGGGGGGTTGGGGAAGGGGCAGAGGTGAGGGGAAGGCTCTTTCTGTGGCAGTACTAGCTTAATCTGACCACAAATCTGCACCATTTCACTAGTAAAGGAGAATTACTTTACTCTTTTGGTCCTGTGTTGTGACTAAGTAACAGTCTGGAGGAAGGAGCTTATGGCTTCAGCTTTCTCTCTGTGAGATCTGCTGTTTGAGAGCACCAGGATATATTGCTTACATCCTGAGTGTCTCAATCTGGAGCCACGTGGACTCGGTGCCCACCACCCTTGCTTGGCAGAGACACCGAACGTGCAGCCAGGGAAATCCTGGAACCCAGTGACTTGATGTTGCAAGTGCTTGGGTGTGCCCTAAGCTGTAGATTCCTCAGAGAACATCGCACTCCAAGCAAGGAGAATGAAGGAATCACTCTTGTGTATATTTCACTCTCAAGAGACAAAGGACTATTATATGTATAACAGTATCAGCAAACTTGTAATTGCAGTCACCTTGTATTCACGGTGCAGAGTCCGGCCTTTATGGCCCCCCAGAATGCATACTAAAGGTTTCCCTTTCCCTCTTACTCTGTTTCAGTCTACAATTTCCTGCAATAATAGAGTGGCCACCCTGGCTTACAGATGAACTTCTTTGCAGAGGGGCTCTCTGGCTCCTTGTCAGCCTCTGTGCTTTCTTTGGGGAATTTCCAGGCATCCACTATCCTCTCTCTGTGGATTTGTGAGAAGAAAGTGTTTTCTCTCGAAGAGCCACCGCTCAGTGCTGATTGACGTAGATTGCAGCTTCTGCTTCTCAGGTGGAGTTTCACTGCTGGGGTGAGTCACGGCAACAGTGGTGGCTGCTGAAAACCTCCTGCTACTTTTTTTTTTTGAAAGAGAGGTTGCGTGGTATTTGCACCGAAAAAATGTTCCACATGCCTATGGATCTGTCAAGAGAAATTTAAAATAGCTTGATTGTATTACAATGAAATGTAGTTATCCAGTAACTGGTGAATTTTGAGGAGAACCAAAACTGTATCTTGCTGTGAGTGGCACTATGGGGAGCAGAGGCAGAACCAGAGAGGATGGAAACATCAGCTCAGAAGCACCATGACCAGTGTTGCAGAGTTCTCTGGGAGAAACACCTCAATACTGTACTAAATAAAAGCTCTGCCTAGCATTATTTTTTCTGATGCTGTTCCTGTGGATGTAAATAGTCAGCCAGTGTTGTAGCACACCTAATAGTATAGTTTACAGTAGCTCTCTGCTCAAGTAAGGGTTTGTAGGATCAACTACTGGCTTTGGGGGACGAAACCAGGTCAGAGCATTGATAGCAGACGATTTTGAGTCGGGAATCCCGGCTTTGCTCTGATGGTTTGACTGCAATCTAATCCTCCTTGTGCATTGTTATCGCTGAGATTTTGGATGTGTGTTTTACCGTTTGCTATAGTTTAGAGGGTCGTCTGGTTTGCATGCTTCTATGCTGCACAATTTGGTGTAGCTTAGCGTTTTGAAACATTGTTATTGTGGAATTTCCTTTTTTGTTCCAAAATCGGGCCCCCTTGTCCAAGTCTTCTAGCCATGGCTAAGGAGAGAGTTTGCTGCAGAGTGCAGCCTTTCCACTGTCAGGGTTTCTTTGGAGGGGCTAATGACAACCCCCCCCTTTTTTTTTTTCTCCGTCTGTGGAGCTGGGTATCTTGTTCGATGGGAGGGGATAACGAAGCGAGGTGTGTAGATCTATTTCATTTTTAATTCTCCCACTGATCTGCAAGGTGACTGTGAACAGTTATTCTAATTTTCCTCTGCTATGCTTTATACTGTTTGTGCTTTGATATTCCCATCCTTCGCATAGGGATAATGCCATTTTTTATATTGTAAAGGTGGGGGGTTTGAGATAGGTAGTTGCAAAGTACAGTTTTGAGTCTACAAACGCTTGAAGTCAGTGAATATTTCCTTTCCCTTAAACAGGCTTTGGATCTGTTGTTAGGAGAGCAAAATGACTACAAAGATTCGTTGTTTTGCCTACTCCATAGCAACCGACAACATAAAGCCTTTTCCCAGATGTGTTTATTTAAAGGCTTCATAAGTTCAGTTTAAAAAATGAACTGAAGTTGTAGCTGTTGCTTTAATGCCAATTTTTGTATGTTAGCATTAAAAAGATTCAGTGAATTAGTACGCAGCCATAGGAAATGAAGATGTGTACAAGAGAGGACAAGAAATGCATTTGGGGGGGATGACAAGAAACTGGGATAAGTAAAGTAACGTGTTAGCTTTTAAAGAATTACCTGGCATATTTGGGAATTCCTAGGTAATTTCAGGTCGTGTGGGAAAATTATCACAATATACTATGTTTTATACGGTTAGAGAATCAATTACTGTTTATTGATAATTCTCATTGTGCACCAAAAGGGAATATTGTGAAAGAGCATTGTGCTGTACATCCTGGAAGCTGAGGCATCCCGGTGTTTTTTAAAGGAACACTTTGTGTTCGCCAGGTGTAAGCCCGGGTGGAGGGAGAGCATGAGAAGCAGAGAATTCATCGTGGGAGGTGGAGGACCCATGTGGGTTGGCGTATTTTTTTCAAGGGATGAATTGGATTAAAATCCCCCGGCACAGCCCACTGTGAGAGGAGTAACGTGTATTTTGACCTGTGTATGCATTTTATTGTACAATGCCGCATGGTTGTATTTATACTCTGCAGGAGAAAAACTACTCCCTACTAGTTTCTTCCATTTTTTTTTTTCTGGGTAACCCTTTGCTTTTATTTAAGCAAAATGCAAGATAAACGCCTGTTTCGCCTTTTAGATCTTGGAAATAATGGTGTATTAAATGTGATTAAGTTGGGAATTACCCTTAAGCAGGGTCATAATTACTGTAGATTTAGATGGCATGTTATACAAATTGCTGTGTGCTCATAATTACAAATTGAGTTTGTTGCACTCTGGGGATTTATAAACTTTATCTTGGCTATTAACACATTAAATAACAGTGATTGATGTCAATTACTGGATAAACCAAAATTTCAGTGTTGTGCTTAATCTCAGGTTTAATAATATTTCTGTATTAGAAATAAAGTACAGTAAGCTTTAGCAAGGAAGATTGAATAGGCTAAGTATAACATTCACTGCTGAGATACTGTTAAACATGATAATGGTAACAAAATTGGAGCCGCCTCTGGAAGTCTGTCAGTAGAGTTTGCTGGTCACACCAACTGAAAACTACAGTGGTAGGAAGTGAATGAACTGGCAACTACAGTGAATGAGCTGGCTGGCAACTGTAAGCTCTGCCTGTGGTCAGCCAGCCTGCTTGCTTCAAAGTTATTTACCTCAAACTTCTGGACTGATCTGGTGAGCATAAGTTCATAGCTTGAAATCTTCGTTTACTTCCTCTTACACAGAGATTTCCTTCTACCTTAGTTTTTTTCTTAAGTCAAGTTGATCTGTTTTCTTAATGGAGCAAAGATAACTTTGTGTTTTACTATTAGCTGTGCTCCAAAACTTTGCCAGGAATGAGGATACTAAGGCATGAAAAATTGCTTTCCTATCTCCTTACCCTGCACTACATATTTCTAGAGTATCTTGGTGGCAGCTGTAATGCTAGCTAGGTGTCAAAATAGAACTGGGAGAACAACAGGGAATATGGCCTCTAGGTCCTGCTGGTTCTGCCAGAGCTTCCTGTACGGAGTGCAGATAACTGAAATGGTATAGAAGCGCACATTGGCTCTGTGTTGTTAGGAGACCCTCTCCTGCCTCTGTCTTCGAAGGCCTGAAACATCCCTTATGTATGTTTGGCACAGAGCGTAAGGACTGCACCGATGTAGTCGGGATAGCAAAAATACCTAGCTACATGCCACCTAAAACGTTGTCCTAAAAAAGTCAGGCCTAGATGTTTGTGAAAAATCACCACCGGTTACCTGAGTGAGAATGGATCATGCACTATGGATTATGGTTCAATAAAGATGGTTGTGGAATGTTGAAACATAAACAAAAAATCCCGTCAAAAATAATTGCATCAAGCTGCCTCGACTTGGAAACCACAATGCCATCTGCGTACTGCAGCAAGAATTTGTTTCTCTGTGTTTAATTTCCCTGTTGGAATACATGTGAGATCTTAAATATGTCGATGATTTTGGCGTTAATCTCTACTTTAGGTTTTAAAGAGTCTTACTAAAACAAGATTTAACAAAAGCTTAGTAGCAGAATGGTCGAAACAAAATTGAGAATTCAGGATTCTTCATGTTGAGGAGAGGGGAAAACAGTAACAATTATCCACGTAGTATTTGAAGCGGGATGTTAGTATTGCTTGGTTGTTTGCTTGTCTAGTGTGTTCATTCGTATCTGTCAAAGGAAGATTATGTTTGAATCAGGTTCAGAAAAGCACATTCTTCAGAAAATTCTGTGACTGCTTTTGAGGTCAGAGCTTCTCAGCCGCCCTTTCCCGTACATAGCCTCCTTCACAGCCCATGCTAATTCTGTCTGCACTTGGTTTCCTCTTTGGAAACCAGTTTCCACTTAGCAGTTGACTTTTGTGGGCTGCTTATGTCTGCTTTGGATTTGTCTCTGTTTACAAGTAGAGATGAAGCTTGGTGCGGGAGGGCAGGACCAGAAAAATGTGGGATTGTTGTCGCGTCTGCCTGTTCCAGAACGTCAGAGACTCCTGTAGGGAAGAGACTGTCTGGAAAACCATTAGATGTTGAAAGTAGGCACTGCAAGGTAAATAGTCTCTGGTTCTAGACTTGCACTGACATTACTATCAAAACAGTCGGTGTAGGTGTGTCCTTCCTTAACATATTTGAGTTTCACTGAAAGCTAGCTAAACCCGTGCTTATTGGAATCCATGCCTAATGCTTCCTCAGGAAACTATGCTAAATGCACACTCGATCCAAATGGTTAACTAGGTTTAGGTAAAGTAGCTTTGATTCTTTTTAGCATCCAGAAAGATGTGATCTACTCTCATGGTATGTACTGTAAATAAGAGGCATGTTGTATATACAGTGCAAAGGCACAGCTGGGCCTTTCATTGCGCTCTTGCCTTGTACCCGATCTGTTGCAGCAACATTTTTAGTTTCTGACTAAACTTCTGAGTTTCCTCAAACTACAGAGTTAACCCCGGGCTTCTTTTTTGTGCTGGAATATTTCCATTCCCAAAAAGCGTAGCGCAAATTGCTCTGTCCCTACACAAAATTGCACTGAATATTGTACAAATGATTATAAATGAAGCCTTTAGTGGCAAACTTACCAACTGCCTCCCGCAACCCTCCAGGAACGGTTCTTAATTACCTTTCCCTTCTCCAGTACCCTGGCATCTAAATGAAGACAAGGAGTGTCTGTGGTTAGACAGTTAGCCTGGCTTACATAGACATGATGTGTATTTTGGTGAAGGGAAACTTAATTTGGAAAGCAAGTTGTTTTGACGGTTCCATGAAACAGGAAACCCCAAAGTTGAAACTTGCCTTGCTTTCTTGCATTATTACAGGATATTAATCATATGGACCATACTATTTCTTGAAACACCTATTTCTTTGTACCTATAGGTAGCACTAGTTATCGACTGGTTTTATGGTGCAGTTTCAGCTGGTTTTTTGACCTGTAAAGCTAAAATTGCTGTAGGAGTAGTCTACCAAAGGAACTATGGCTTAGCAAGTACTCCTGGAAATTATTTGTGGTTTACATCAGCAGAGGAATTCGGGCTGCATTTTGCAGAGGAGCAGACGGTTGGTAAGGTGATGTTCCCTTAGGGACAAGAAGTTCTGGGACCGCCAGACTCCTTAGTTCTTCAGCACTTGGCTAACCTTCCAGGTATGCTGCAAACCCTTCTCTTTTCTAGGCTTTGGGGGAGGAGGGCTAGGAAAGCATGATGAAGCGTAAGCATTTTTGTTAAAATATATGTGTCAAATGTTATAGTGTGTGAGAGAATTATATCATTTCGATGTTCTCATTTGCAGGTGTGTGGTTTCTACATAAGAGGTGTATATATAAATTAAAACACCTTTTACGGCATTCTAGGAGATGAGATGGTTTTCATTTATGAATTACTAAGTTACAATTAACTCTGTTTAGACTTGATTTCTTGCAATACTTTAATCACTGCATAGTGAATCTGCTTGAAAAAAAACAGGAAGGGTTGTTGTTATTCGTGTGTCAAATACTGCAATGATGAAATTCAGTTGGTGGTGTGTTTTTTAAATTCTAGTGAGGAATTCTTGCTTGCCAGAACTAGCTTTACTATTGAGCTACCGTGTGTTTGGAGGAGGTGGAGGTTTCTTTCCATTCCCGTTTACAAAAGCCGTGAGAACACTCAGGACATGATATGGCGAGATGCACAAGCTTTCTAGGTCAGGTTTCGGTGGAGCAACAAAGGATAGTAAGTAAAATCTTTTTGGAATCACTCATTTTAAGCCAAAATTCAGGTATTTTAATAATAGATCAACCACTCCTCCCCAAACTGTTGTCCTCCTGTCACCAGGCCCCCCCAGCACTTCCATGTATTGCCTTTTCTTTCTGCGTGTTTCACAGCACCAGGAGTTCACGTTCTGCCTTGCAATCGCGAACCTCAAACCGTCTCATACTGGTGTAAGACGTACAAAACCAATGTTTTGTGGAAACTAGATAGGATTCAGATTAATATCGTGCTAATGTTCAGAACAACAGCCGGGAAGTTCAGATGCTCTTGTTCTGAGTGCGTGCCTGGCAATAAACGCAGGGAGAAGGAGTTGGAATATTTGCTGTGCTTGCTTCCAGCCAGGTTTGGGTTTTGTTGTTTTTTTTTTTTTTAAACAAGCTACGTTCTTTCTTCACATTCTCATTCCGGTGCATCTGAATTATTTTTAGCTTTGCTGTTTCGTGTTGCTCTTTCCACATACATCTCCAGGAGCTTCAAGTGTGGCTGCCAGAAGCGTTCGACAAAATGCAGCCGCGCCCTTCGTCAAAGGGAGTTTTATCTTCCTCTCGCAGATGCCTGCAGTGTCTCGGGCGGTACCTGACCGTTGCCGGGGGCCGTGAGGCCGCTGCCGTGAGGAGACGCGCGCCGCGGCCTTTGGCGCCTGGCGTTCCCCGGGAGACCGTCCCCTCCGCGCGTGCGCGCTCCCGTTCAACCCCTCCCGCCAGCCGAGCTCTGAGGGGAGGGGGCGCGGGGGCGGGGCGGCCTGAGGGGCGGCTATGGTGGCGGCGCGGAGCTCCCCGCCTGCGACTTCGGCCCAGCCATGTGGTGCCTGCACTGCAGCTCGGAGAGGACCCAGTCGTTGTTGGAGTTAGAGCTTGACAGCTGGTAAGCCCTGCCCGGGGGGGTTCTCGGGGGTTTCCCGGGCCCCGCTCGGCGGGAGCCCCGTTCTGTCGCACAAAGGGCTCCGCTCCGTCGCTGCCCGGCCCCGCCGGTCGCCGTTGAGGGAAGCCGTTAATTGAGGGAAGCCGGGCGGAGCGGCAGCGCAGAGCCGCTCCCGGCTGAGAGGGCGCCCGGCTTCCCGCGGGGGTCACCCCCTTTGTCTCTGGGGTGCTGCGAAGTTCGCAGTGACCGTGAACGCCCGCCCGTGGCTTCCTGGCGATCGTGTTGTTCAGGAGCTTGCGTCCTGGCTCGGAGCGGGGGGGTCGGGTGGTGGGGTGGAGGAAGACTTACAGTGCCGTCCGCCTCGTAGGGGCATAAATTTGAAAATGCAGTCCTTTAAATGTGGTGTCAGAAGTGGAGCCGTGCTTATCTCGGTGCTAGTCGGGGCAGACAACGTATAGAACCGGCAGAAGCTTTTTGAGAAGGGTGCTCTTGGGACGTGCTCTGCCTTAAGCGTGTGCATTGCCACCAAGATCTGTGCACGGGTGTACGCAAGCATGAAAATACTTGAGTTTGAATTGAGTTTGTTATAGTGCGAGAAATCACATGAGCGGTGTCAAACAAACGGCGAGTTCTACTTCAAAGCTCTGGTACGTACTGTTCCCGGTGTCCGGAACCGGCCGTGGAGACCGCAAGCCCTGGCCTTGCAACTGTCAGCATGGGAAGGTGCGTCACATTCAGTGGTGCTGTGCGACTCGTGCCCTCAGCCAAAAATAAGGAAAAGGGGAAAAAGTTTGGCTCAGTGGGCTTTTAAAGTAGGGATACTGCACAACTGATGCAAGAAAAAACAGAAAATGGGATTTGCCATGTTAACATGTGCAGTCTCTATTGTTACGATGTTGTTAACTACTAAAATAACGTGTGTCGAAATTACAAAAACACCCTACTCTGTTACATGAGCCACTTGAAAACGAAATGTAGAAACTAGTTTTTCCTGGCCGGTATTGTGTGTAGGTTGTGATAGACTAAAATGGTTAGCCTGGCAAGTGCGCTTGAGAAATATAATTATCCCCGAAGCATCGTGAAAGTTTATTTCACCAAATAATTCGATGAAATTCTGAGCTGATTGTTAAAAAAATAACTCCTTTTAAATAAAGATAGGCAACAGCTGAAATTGGGTGTGTGCATGGGTGGAAAAATAAAAAAGGAGGAAGTGACTAGATTCACTGTAACTACAGATGAATGTAACAGTGTCTTTTCTGGAAAAGACAGGAGATTTTTTTTTTAATAAAGAAAAATGGTTTGTGGTACAGTTTAGTCACTCATTTAAGGGTCCTTAAGCCCATTGTTACCCTTTAGGATGATAATAAAGTTGAGCTTGGAAGTTTCCAGTGTGGCATTGGCAGTGTTTTCCTAAATGGCGTTAAATTTGCATGGCTTGCTAGAAAACATAATTCGTAAAATGTGACTTTAGTGACAGATTTGCCTGTGTCCACACAGTTACATTCTGCTATTCAGTCATTGTTTCAGACTTTTTTCCTCCGTTTGCACATTGCTATGCACTTCCTTTCAGTTAAGCTTGATTATTCTGCCTGATGTGTTAAAAGAGGAATTGCTGAGTACTTGGTTTGGATGGTTGTGTTTAACTGTGTCTATTCATGTGGCAGATACACTTCCTATAAACACAGAGTTCATTAAATCTGACCAGTGCTTTGGGAGGTCTTAAGCCCTGCTGAATGAAACAACCCGTTTCCCATTTTACTTCTGCTTTTGTACCAGAATTGTTTTGTTGTTGTGATGTCCTGTTCTAGTTCCTGAAATTCCAGATATTGTGAGTAGTTATATAGTAGCCAGCTGTGGGTTTTTTTCTTAGTTAAATAGGTGCTCAGTTTTGAGGTTTCATGTGTGAAGTCAGCTATCATCCATTTTTTCCTATTTCTACTAATGTGAAATAATTCATTGTCGTCAAAGATACTAACTGTAGTACAAGAGCTGGAGCTAACCATGGAAAACTGTAGCACTCAGGGTATCAACAGTGTTCAGTTGTTTCTTTGCTCCTTTAGAAGCTCTCTGGGAATGCTGTTGCCATTAATAAAAACTTTGCAGTTCAGTTTTGTTTAATAATTTGCAACTTTCAGGTAGGGAAACCCAAAGGATTCAGTTTTTCACCTGGAAAGTACAAATGGCAAGTTGAACAGGAACTCTGATTTGTTGTTCTTGTTACAGCTCCATGTTGGAAGGTTGCTAGAAGGTTGACGCAGTGAGTTACGGCTGGGCAAGCAGACCCTCTCTGCTGGAGAAGGTATCTTTGCTAGCAGTTGGCAGGGTGTTCTCTTGAGAACTGGGGAGTCATTTCTTAGGATAGACAGCCGCATGGCCTTACATGGTTTTTCACACCCTGTGACCATTTCATACATGCAAAGTGAAAATTTTCTCAAGGGAATTGCGTTTCTATTTATAAGGCTATACAAAGTATGTCTCCAAATATTTAGTCTTCATGAAAATACTCTTCCATCACTTGGAGGCTGGCATTGTTTCGTGCCTTTGAGGATCTAGAGGTTACGTACTAGGACTTCAGATGGAACAACTAGTTTGAAACAACAGTTTACCTTTATACTAACCGTATTTTCTGAAGCATAAAGATGGCAATTCAAGGATCAAACTTTCTGAAGAGGAAGATCTCATAATTGCACAGCTGATTAGCGCGGTTACTCTAATTATGCTGGCAAACTGTATTTGCCTTGAACACGAATAAGCAGTAGCTGTGAATTATAAAACCTGGCCTAAAAGTAGCCAGTCCTCTGTTGGTGGATGCAAGGTGTCATCCCAGACCAAAAACAACACTTGTGGAGGTGCTGCCTGTAGGTATTTAACATCTCCTCACATATTTCAGTCGTGCTTCTTGCTGTTTAACACCACTGGTGCTTAAACTTCAGGCGTCTCCAGCAGAACATTGGGAAACAAGGGTGCTAGAAGCAAGATACTGTTTTCCTAGTAAAACCTGTCCTTTTGCTTACTGTGTGGTGTTCCAATCGACACTCAAGACACTGCGTTGCCTTAACTTTATAGCCTCAGCTGTGTGACTCTCAATGAGTAAAACTGGATTTAGCCTGCTATCAGGGCAGCTTTGGTTTGGAGACATTAATGCTATAAAGATGTCCTGGAAATTATCCACTTCATAGGATCTCAAGATCCAGGCTAATGCACCCTGTTTTTTGTAAGACCCTGCAGCTTCTAGTTTCTGCCCGATTCTGACAGGTGCGAAGAAATGGCGCAAGTTACTGTATTTTTGAATATTGTATTTTTTTGAAAAAAACTGTGAAGGACCACAATTTGAGGAGAAAAACATGACTTTGTTACGTCGAGCATTATGGTACATGGATGTGGAGTAGCTGGCTGGTTATGGCTGTTGTGCCTCCTCATTGCAAGGATTTACCATCATTTGCGAAGGACCTTAAGGATGCAATTTTCTTGCTCTTTCAGCATTTACGTAGTTCTTTTTCTGTCAGAATTGGTGGCAATTTTGTCATTAATTTCAGAGCCAGGTATATTTTCATCTCCGTAGCTGTCAATCAATTACTGCTTTTTATGTTTATTTAATAACAGCTCTTCAGGAGACCTCAGAAACTGTAAATCAAGGTGGAGCTCTGATTGGTCTATTTGTTATATTAAATATATGAGGATGTGCCCTTAACCCAGACACTGCCTGATCAATAAAACAACTGGAATTATGAAGACATGAATCTGGGGGTTGGGGAGAAAGTGCGTTGGTGCGTTGTTTTTGTAACCATGCTTTGTTTGGATTTCATTTAGGTTTAAACAGAGCAGGGGCTACAAGCCAAATTCATACTCCCGATTTTGCTTCTCTGTTTCCGTTGTCTAACAAGACTGTGTAGTTATAAGAGCAGAATCAGGCCCTGGATTTGGAAATTCATTTTTAGCATCCTATATATTGATATTTTATGTCAAAACTTATGTAAATACATATTTTGTTTAATGCATACATCTTTGTTATGCAAAATTAGTTACTGATCATGGGCTTTTAGCAGGACTTACTAAGCAACAACATTTTCGTTACATAGCTATAACCCTTCTTGTGTCTTTCAGAAATTCATTTGAATTTTATTTGGAGGAAGGACAATTCTAGTTAGGGTACAGACACGTTTACTGCACTGCTGTGATTTGACTCCAGGTTTCCAGAGAAGAACAGATGCTGCTTTAATCCGCTGTAGCACAAAGCCCTAGTATTACGTTAAAGGGGACTGCAAATTTCGCTAAATAAATCTTCTTTTCCTTCCTTACAATAGACAAAAGACTAGAAACATTTTCATAAAATTATTGTGAAGATGTCCTCAATAAAAATAAACTTAAAAACCCCCAAGCTTTCGTATGATAAAAAAATCAACCCCTTTTGTCCCTGTGGGAGAGGCAGAAAATTGGAATGATGGCTTTGATAGCCTTTAATGCAGGAAATTGATGTAGTATATCTATTAATCAGATTCTTTCAGTAGTTCAGTGTCATCCGAGTTAAACTTGTGCTTAAAAATAAAGGACCCAAATTCCCCATTGCCTTATGTTGTGCAAGCACAAACAAAATGCAACAGTTATGATTTGTCTTCCTTTTACATAAGTGACTACATACAGGGCAGAGCAATAGAAAAGGAACCCTAAGCTTGTTTAGAGGGGTACTTGCATTGTTTAGTCCGGAAAATTTTAGTCGCCCCTAAAATTCACCAGATCAACAAGGGTGGATGTGTCACCATTGTAAATGTTTTGGTAAAAACAGAGAAAAAGAAAACTAACTTCCTTCTGTTTGTTGAAACATACGTGAGCTTTCAGGTCTTCTTTATGCAGTGTAGGGGAAGCAAGGATGCAAACCTGGTGGATCTTATCTTGTGGGGTATGTTTACAGCCAGTTCTAAAACTGCACTATAGGGAAGTTCACAATTTGACTTTAATTTTCACTCCCCACCTTTATAGCGGAATGGACCAAACTCAGTCTCAGATCACATGGAGGGTTAAATGCAGCAGTGGCTACTGGCATTGTAGCTTAGATAGCTGTATGTTGGACTATATTTAACTGGAGTTTAGTGTATTCTTTTTATTGTAGCCTACAGCTGTAATGACCATAGTTGTGATCTTTTCAGTTTTCATGACTCAAGTCAGGGTAGGCCGTGTCGGTACTTGCACAGGACTCCAAGGGAAAAATCTTTGGGAAGGAACAGAAGATTTAGCTGGAAGCACTCCCGCCTTTAAAGATAATACCAAAGGTAGGGTTTCCCTCATCGTTTCGTGAGATTGTGCAGAGGAAGTCATCATTCAAATGAGATGGACAGCAGTGTTCCTGATCCAGCTGTGGTTCCTAGGTCTAGTAGTATGTAGCACAGAACAGGCCTGTGTCGATCCCTGACTTTCTGGTCAAGTTTGAGCTTAATAGTAGCTTTTCTCTGAGTCTTAACTTTCCTCTGCACTTGGAATTGGGAATAAGACTTACCTTTTTTTTTTTTTTCTCCTTCTTACATGGTTCTGCTTTATTGTAATGTGCTGTGAAACAAATGTTGAATTTCCATTCTGGAGGTGTCTGGGGCAATTCTCATGCTTTGAACTTAATGGGATTTCTCAGGGTGTTGAATGTTAGATAATATTTTCAGCTGTTCTTAGATTCTTGAAAGACAGACAGTTCGTTATTGTTGTTTATGTATTATTTTCTCATGTTTTCTTCTGTGAATCTTGTTTAGAAGATACCGGTGATGTGGAACATTTAGTAGAAACTGATTTAAAGAAGGAGCTGATTCTAATGCTTCAAGTTTCGGGAGAAATGGAACTTTGCTAGCTGTTAATGCTAGTAGCTAATGCTTTGTGAAATTGAGAGAGAACAGAGGATTGCCCAGCATTTATTGGAAATTGTCCCAAATGGTGACAACTTGTTGCAATCTTGGATGCTCTTTAGTTATTATAACATGATTAGATGTTTTTTATTAGGTTAGCCTAGAAGAAAAGAAGTATTTCAAGTTTTCCTGTGCTGCCACAGTGCAGCATATTACACAAGACCATTTCTGACTGTCCTTCGTTGACATTTTCAAAATCTGTCTTTGCACAATATTTCGTTTTTAGTTCGCAAAATGGTGACTCTTGTTTTCAGGAATTGGACTTCTACCCTTGTCCTAGAAAACCATTTTCCATTGTGCAAAGATCTGTTCATTAAGTGCTGGTAAAGAGCCTATACATTCTAAGAATGATCAGAGTTCTGTATTTTAGACCCGATGTTCTTTTGTGGTTGATCAGTCTCACGTGCAGCCCCAAGCTAAGGCAAGCTGTATCAGCAGAAGTCAGTGCAGATTGTTGATGCTTCCGGGAGCAAGAGTTGCAGAGCCATACTGGGTATCTGTGTGCCGCATTGAAATGAAGCTGCTGTATGCTGCAGTGCAACCTAACAATTACTCTCGTTATGCGTATGTTCTGTAAATCCTCTACTTTTAGGTACAGATTGGAAGTAGCTAACAAGATTAGAATTAAAATTTAGAACATAGAGCAGGTCTTAAAATTTGATAATAGATAAGCTTGGTAAGGAGAAAGTTCTTGACTTACACTAAGGTTTGAAATAGCGTTTTCAGTTTCCAAGACAGGAATTGCTACCTGTGTTACTTTTTTATTGTGATCAGTGAGGTGGGTCAGAAGTCCTACTGAAAGCCGGCATTTACTTCCTTACTAACAGAGAAAGAATTGTAAAATACATACGCTCAGCATAACAGAGAGGAAATGTAAAAGGAAGGAAGTGTGTGAATGAGAAAAAGCATCTGTCAGCTCTTCAACTGATTTAGAAGTTGTAAGCAATCTTCTGAAGTCTCGTTTGTCCTAAGAGTGAATATTTAAATGTAGTAAGACACAGAATATCTTTCTGAGCATGTCTGCAAATATCTTCTGTATTTGAACACGTTGCCTTGAATCTAAGTAACGTCTGAAACATTTTCTTTTCCACCAAACTCCATACTTCCAACAAAAGATCTCTTACCATTCTGTTTCCTTAAACATTATGTTCTGTACACTTTGATATGAACCTCGGGTGTGTTGCAGAGGATAAAAATCTCACTTTTATGGGGATGCCTGTGATTAAAGACTGGTTAGCAGTGATTCTGTTCCGGTAAGTTACAACACAGACCTCTCTCGGTGCGTGCAGAATGCTTAAGGCCAGTTCCCGTTCTCACTAACTCAGTAGCAACACTGAGCTTTGCTGGAAGAAGGAACAAGGGTTCTATGATCTCATCCATTCTCTTTCCTACCTGGTGAGTTTCCCATGCCCGTTTGTGTTTCTGCATATTGAAATTACATTGTTCTTCCTTTGAGAAAACCAGTAGTGGTTTGGGGTTTTTTTAGATTTGGCATGATGTAGTTGGCAGTCAAAATGCAGGGTTTGTGCAGTGTTTAAAATTGAGTGATACTTTTAGATGATCTATACATCAGATTCGGTTAGATCGGTAAAAGGTCCTTCTCTCATCAGACTTTTAACAGTCCATCCTTCAATTTGGATTGACTTTTTTAGGTACGTTGCTCTATAGACTTAGGAGGTTTATGTGTAAATACAGAGAGAAGTCAAACCTCTAAAAGTTGAGTAATCCCTTTCTTTCTGATTTTAAAAGTGGGAGAACTTTAGCCAACTACTTCCTAAATCCAAGTGAGAGAACAAAGTATTGCATGTCTGTCAGTGCCGTTGTTTTAAAGGACACCTCATTACGTGATAACAATATATTATTGACTAATCAAAATGGAATTCCTTGGTTGTTTTAAATAGCTCTTTTTGTCTAACGTTCGTTTGCTACGTAAGTGAAAATACGCCCTAAATGAATACAGTTGTGATATGATCTATGACTTTACCTGATACAGTGTCCAATAAAAAAAGATGGGTTCATTGCCATTTCTGCTGCCTAGACCCTCGGCACACTCTTTGGTTTATGATGATTCTTAATTTCTCTGTGCTCAGGCACGCAGACGTACTTGAAGGGAAAGGCTGCCCTGCTCAAAAATGGTTCCCAGCTCTGTATACTGCTTCTTATTTGTAATAATTTCGAATAGTAAAGGGGTAAAACCTTAAAATGGGTCAAACAATAGAATTTATCAAGTATATTTGATCTAAGGTGAGAATGTAGTTTTGTCTAGGTAAGAAATTTCGATGCCTGAAACATTTTATTTATTCAGTAAACAGGATTTCATTAAGGATCTTTAAGCTAATTCATGTTTATGTGATATACCGTGTATATATAAGAAGGGAGAGAAGAGTATTATCCACCAAGGCCTGCATAGGGAGAGGAAACTAGTATTTGGTGTCTTACAGAACCTAATCGCCAGCAAACTGCTTCTTCAGCATTGCCATTCTGTATCATCTCTTCCTCTGGTAGGCTTGACACAACAGCTGAAGCCACAACAGAGGCGAAATACGAGGATGGCTGGTGTAGGACACCAAGGATTTTTGCATTATATCAAATGCTCCTTCAGCTGTGCTTGCAAATCAGTTTTTTTCTCAGCTGCAGAAACTAAATCTTCGTTTTTAAAATTAGCATTGCATAAAAGTCATGTCATGATATAAATGGTAGAATGTGTATTAATATCTTACTATCTTAAATACATGTCATATGCGGGGTAGATGTGCTAAATAAGAGGATTCCAGTTACTGAATGGTGTATCTGAATAAATAATAAATAGCTGAGGTCAAATTCTACCACAGTTGCATTGTGTAACTCCACAGATTTCTGAAGCTTGTCCTGTTGTGTGAGAGTTTACATAGGAAGAACAGGACAAAGTCTGCAGTGATAGGAAGAACTTCACAGATTTTGTTAAGTGGTCAGATACCACAGTTACACTTAAAAAATTTTTAGCTTTTTACCTATAAGAAGGTAAGCATCCTTTTGAAGCGTACATGACACTTTCTGATGTTAGTATGTTTTATGCTGACACATCAGAATGAGGAGCTGACCATAAAGAACCCTCTAAAAATTGGGCTGATAAATTTGAGAACTCTTCTTCCAGCCACAAGCCTCAAATTATTACCATGGTCCTCTTTTAATAGTATTTTATCAATTTTTTTAAAGAGTTTGAGGTATGGAATATGGTAATTGCTGAATAAACATATACTGGGTGATGATTACCACAGGTTAACAGAGAATGATGTTGTCTGTCTCTACCTCAGATTGAAGCTAACATGTGTAAGGTGTTCTCAAATTCTGTTGATGCTGTCAGTCTCCGTTGTTACTTTCCAGCTGTTAAATAATTAAAATAAAGCATGACTTTGCCTTTAGCAGATAGGCTTCTTAAGGCATTGAATGGGTACTGGGTGAGGGTGGGTTGGCTGGTTTGTTTGACCCTTCTGTAGTAAATACTTGCGTCTGCTACCCAATACGCCGTCACTGTTTGACTTAGACAAAGGTGATGGGTGAGGTGTTTAACCTTCCTTCTCCTTGGAAGCTGAAGATAATCTCAAGTAAGCTCTTTTTGAATGGATATTCTTAGTTCCTATATCTATTGTAAAGGTTGTTCCTTAAAATGGGGAAGTTGTGTAGGTTTTTGTTTGGTTCTCCATTTCAGCAGATACAGTTCATTAATTCCTCCATTCTTTTTCGGTGCAGAGACAATATTCTCTTATCTTTCTTTCCCTGCTGTCCACCAGTGCTAATGGCATATAAGAGTGTGGGGCAAAATGCCCTTTTTAAAAAACAGTTTTGTTAATGCCTTTTATGGGGTTCTTTAGTGAGAATTAAAACTTGCTAGTGTCCAAGTGAGTAGATGTTGGGGTTCTTCTGTGATTTTGAATCGAGGACTTGGGCCAGACAGCAAGCGAAGGCACATAGTTGTACTTGTCTGTGGAACTCTGGCGGCACTGTCAGCGGTCATGAGAGTGTGTTTGGGCTTAAGCTGGCTGTTATTGGCAGTCCATTGCACAGAACATTACAGAATGAAGCGGTTGCTTTGTTAGTGCTCACTTCTGAGACATGCAAATTTTGTCTGGATTTTTCTTGCAATGATATTTCACTTCAGTAAGATGAATTACCTGGGACATTACTTTGATGTGCATTCAGAGGTTTCATTTGTTTTTACTAGAAACAGCTGAATTGAGAGTGCATTCTAAGTAAAGCAAGTTGGTCAATATTTCTTCCCTGGATCAAAGCTTTTGTCAGTGCCCGTGAATACTGTTGTCAATCATAATGGCTTTGAACTTTTCACTGTATATTTGAAGGTAGATTGATTGGTTAATGTTATTGCATGTATTGAATTTGGGAATTTGTATAAGTTGTTAATATAATTGACTTCTGTTTACTAGACAGTACAGAACAGACACGGCAGTAAGAACTACATTCTAATCTGTTCCAAATTGTACTAGTAATATACTTCTGCTCAAATGTTCTCACTCCATTGGGAAATATTGTAAGGGAGGGGGACAAAAATGCTAAAAACCAGCTTGTATGAACTATATATGGCTAGTTTTGCATTTTGAGAACTTTTACATTAAGAACTTTTTCTGGGGAGTAATTTGAGATAATACAATGCATACACCAGAGCTTTAATTAAATACACCTCCTTGTTTATAGCAGAAAGCACCACAGGTGTTGAAATGTAAGCCAGATTCGAAGCAGTGGGATGTACCCTCGTGCAAAATGAATGCTTGTGTTCTGCTTAAGTTGTGTATGGGGAGTCATAGTTTTAGTTAGCAATGTTCTGTTTGTAATTGTCGTTTAAAATGTCACATTCAAATTAGGTCTTTGTTGCACTTGTAAAGACAAAGTTATACACAAGAAATTAACTTTTGTAGAGGTTTGTTCCTATGTGGAATTCCTAGATTTGACCTAAATGTTTTTGCCATTTAAATGGCTTTTTTTCTGGCTTCATGTTAGAAGTGTCTGACCATACCAGCTGCTCTAGCAGCTGCTATCGTGCTTCTCTCTGTTACTCAAGAGTTTGTTCTGTGGGTGACTTCTGGTCTGCTTTCTTGGAGCTAGGTAGAGAATTTGAATCTATTTCAAGTGGGTATCTATAATTAGGAGTTAGGATCAGAGTTTGACTCTTTTAACCTCCAAATTTTACAGAGAGGTAGTTGGTGTGAAACAGATGCTTCCTTCCTGGGCATTTGAGCCTATTTATATAGGATGTTCATTTTCAAGTGAGGCAGAAGTTTTACTGGGAATCATGTTTATGAAATGAGGTTTTTAATAAAAAAAGCTTCACTCTTTGGTTTGCGTTTAAATCCATCTCATAAACCATATGACGGAGTCCCTAGGTATCTAGGTACTTCAACTGTAGGTATCATGGTAATGCTTATCGACAGAAAAGTTTCTGGGAGAAAGGAAGAAAGTAAGCTTGCTGAATTGTTCTATCAGTAGATATGAATTAAAGGGAAACAGGCGTAAGTGCGTTTTTCCTGAAGAGAGGAATAAATGACATGGATTCAGGGAAAAGTAGGCAAATTAGGGAAGGGATGGATTTGATTGAGGAGTTGAATGAAGAACAACTCACACAAATGCTTCACTGTTGCGACAAATGAAATAAATGTATAAATTCTTCATTAAGTTTGGTTTGAATTCAGGTTATGTAGGCTACCTGGAGTTTTGACTACTGTCTCTGGCAAGTGATAATCTACCACAGTCACGCTTAAAAACTGCCTGCTTCCTAAAGAACAGAGTACTTGTAGTGTCATGGTGAAGTGGTTTTATCTCATGCTGACTAGAATTCTAAGTTGGCCGTGTTTTTCTCACTGTATTCATATTACTTGTGCATACTTTCCACAATTTAGAAGAAAAGGAATTTATTCTGTGTACCTTTGAACTTGTGTTCATACTTTCAAGGATCTAAAATGCTACAGAAAAATCTTTGAAGATGTAGCAGCGCAAACTTATTACATTGTCTTACTTCTCTTTATGGCCAAACCAAATGTTTTACAGGATTAATATAATGCTGATTGGTTCTCATGCGTGTACCATCCAGTTGTTAGGGCCTGTTTTCAATTTCATATCTTTAAATTACGCTGTTGAAAGTCCATTCTAAATGAATGATGAAAATAACTTGTGATTTCAGAGAATGTTCATTGGTTAAATAATTTCTCAAGTATTTACTCTGTTTTTCCGGGGCTGTCTTTTGTTTCTATTTTAAAATATTGCATGCAGTTTTGGTTTGGCATTTACATTATTTAGAAGCATGCTGTATTTCTTTGTTGCTTTGAGTTCCAGACTAAATCTGCAACATACCGGTTTGAACATTTGGATGATTTCTGTAAGCGTATGTTGTCATTATCTCTGTATTTTAGGCACACAAATGCACTGGGAGACTTCACTACTGGTAAACTGTGAGGTTTCTGGGGTGAGTGGGAATACGGAATAATACCTTGCATCTGATGTTACTGTTACATGCTTCCTCTTTACATGCACATAGTTTCAAAGATAAAACACTAGGCATCAGTAAAAAGGGAATTTCTGCTTTTCTGGTTATCACCTCTCTTTTGTAGTGTAGTATCTCCGAGAGGTAAATGCTTGTGCCTGTGGATCCAAACCTGCAACCTCTCTGATCATTTTGCCACTGTTGTCAGTGGTATGAGTAAGTTTATTCTCATGGAAAAGCTTGGGGTTTACTCTTTACTGAAATGTACATCTTGAGGACTCTTTCAAGTTTCTGTTTTAAGCTCAGATTTTGAAGTTTTACGTTTTTCAAAATATTGTCTTTATTGTGCTTATATTTGGTTTTGCTAAGATAATAGTTTGGCAAGGTTTGAAGGAAAAGGAAGGTGTGAATATAAAAATGAAAAAATAAATCAAACAATAACAGTAAATATTCAAACATCCTGATCAATACTTTGTTTCAAACTATGATATTGGTTTTAGTGTACTGGTTACTAATTGCAGCCTTCATGGTCAGAAGTGATAACTGAGGGTACAAAATGAGAGAGGGAAGAAGAGACCTGCCAGGTTTCTGCTGCTAAAATGCCCAGAGAGGAAATGTTCTGTTTTGGTCATGGCTAACCACACAACTACGTTTGGCGATTAGGCAGAGGGAAGGAGGCGGCAGAGCTTTTCCTTATTAGGTAATTCTTGAAATGAACTTATCATCTGAATGGTGGGAAATAACTGTAAAAAACATGACCTTTTTCTAGCTAGCAACAACATCCACTTTGTATTTTGTCAGCTTGGATCTGTTGTATGCTACTTTAGTCCAAAGATACAGCCGTGCACCGCGTTACTCAGCTTTGACACCTAGGAGAGTTAGTTAGAAAAGCAGCTTTTGGCAGCCACTGCCTGCACATTGGTATTAGTCTTTGATTCAGACAGAGCTTTGTGAGCTTTGATGCTGTAGCTGCTAGGGCTCAGTGTGCATCATGGGTAAATACAGTGTTAGCTGCACTGCGGGGATGACCCTTCTCTCCCTGCCCTGTTGATGAAGCAAACAGATCCTACTTGCATGCACGTATGTCACTTCAGCTGATGTATTTTAATTTAAAAGGGTTTGCAGAGTGTGTGGCCCTGCTCTCTTGCAGGAAGTCTAGAGCCGTACACACACAAAAGAAAAGAAAATGCCTGAATCCATCTATGTTTGGTATTTAATACTGGTTTATAGTCATTAGAAAAAGTAAAATTTACCTGATTTTCCCCAATAGTTTTACATATCCATTGAGATATGTTCAAATACTCAGTCTGTTTCCATTTTTCTGTAAGTCTGCCTTCTTCCCTATTGTTCCTTAATACAGTGGTGTTTTGAGGTGATTTTTTAACGGTATTACAAGTTGAGGTTTATGCAGGAAGAAACTTCCAGCGTCAATTTCTGATAAAATACTGATTTGGTTGGTGCTGACCGCTCTTTCAAAAAAGTAATTTAGATGTACAAAGAAACAAAGTTTTTCTGTGGCGCTGTTTTCAAGGTTTTTTTCATGCAAAGACATATTAACAGTGCTAATTATTTTTAAATACTTAATTTCTGTTTTCACTGTTTAGCTGCTTCACTCTTTGCTTCTTTATAAAATACTGGCAAGCAACCTTTCTCTTTTTGTGGCTTGGCAGATAATGAATGTCTGGTTTCTGCTGAAACCGGAGTGTGATAAAACAATCAGAGTTGTAAAAATGAAAGGTTAATTTCAACTGCTTTGCATTCTCTTAATATTACAAAGTTGGAATATTCAGCATATTGCTGGTCTCGCTGGTAATATGCCGTTGCACATTGCAGGGAGGTGAACCAAATTAATCCACTAGATTTTTTAAAACACTGACGTTATCAGTAATTCTACGGGACGTGTATAGTAGATGGTGGATGCTCAAATCGGAGACCTTTATTAAGAAGTCCTTTCTAATTCCAGTTGGGACTGGGTCAAGTGTTATATTCTCCGTTGTTGCAGTGTACTTAATGTACTTAATTTCTCATCTAGCTGAGAAAGTGTGTTCAAGGTGGCTACTGGAAGTGACATAGTGCTAGAGAGGTGTCCAACTGCTCACGTACTTATAGGGGACTTACTCTAATTCTTGCTGCAAGCCTGGAGCAAGAGTCCCTGACATTTTTGTGTGTTGCTGTTTTTAGTAAGTGCATAGGTAAAAACCACCCTTCTAACCCTGCAGGGACTGGCTCATGTCCTGAGTCTGTTTTGAAGCAAAGGTACCCTTTTTAGCATACAATCTTTCAAGAGAGACTTGGGTAGGATTATTCTCAGTTCCACACTCCTGTTCCATGATGCTCTGTATGCGCTTCCTCCATAGTGGAGCAATACATCTTGTCATCCTTGAAACTTGACAGAAGTCGTATTTGTTGAAATAATTTTCTTTTGCAAACATATGTAAAGTAGTAAGAAGTAGAACATTAGCTGCTTTTCTTTGTCAGTGGAGTTTCATTTTTATGAAATAATTTGTGTGAAGCTTCAGCTGCTCTTAATGGACAAGGAAAAGCTGAATGGGAGGAAGCCTTCAAACACGCAGTACCTACTGTGCACGCTGGTTTCCTTTAAAGGCCTGTCATACTGTTGTGCAGGAGGCTGGCTGTTGTAAAAGATAATTACTTCCCTGCTTCAAAGGTCAGATGTGATGGCAGGGAATAGGCCTATGAGCAAAATGAGATCAAGCGTTCCAGTCAGTCAAGGATCATATTTATGTCTGGAAAAAAAACCACAAAAGGCAAACTGAAAATAAAGAAGAGACCCCTAACTTCAATGAGAACCTCGGGCAGACCCGCTTCCATTTTTTGTTAGATTGGGGCAGTGCCCTTTTTTCTGATGGAAGGGTTAAGCGATCCGTTGAAGGTGTCATTACTGAAATGTCAACATGAGGTTATAATCAATGGGGAAGAGTTATTAAATAGATCACAATTTAAGGGTAAGGAAGGCAAAAAAAGTCATAGAACCTAAGAAGAGGGGAATAGTGATAATTCCTGGCTTCCTGTTACAAACAAATTTACCATACTTGTATGAGAAGTACTTACAAATAGGCTTGTCGCTAGGAACCTGTGATGTACAAAGTAGCGTGGCCTCGCAGTTCAGCAGAACAGAGAAACGTATTTCAGTGAAGAGAGAAGGTGAAGCATTTCAGTAGGGTACTAATTTCTTTCATGGACACTTTAAAGAGAATGATTTGTTTGTTTTTAATGGGTGGTTACACAGTTTCAATGTCACTAGCAAAACTCTGGATAATGTATCATTTTTAAGTTAAAAGCCAGCTGTATCATAGACGGAAAGGGATTAGTTTCCTGTCAGCTTCCTTTTTGGAAAAAGTGATGTGTGCACACTGAAAATATTTCCAGCTTGGGTAAAGTATGACTCTACCCGAAAGGTATTTTCAAACATATTTTGATGGGCAAAGAAACAGGACTTGCTTTCAGTTTTATGTGTTTAGAGAAACATTTTGAGACATCTAAGCGGCTTTTTTTCCTCCTTCATTTTAAAATAAGTACACACTGTTCAAGCTAGGAGAGTTTTGCCAGTGTTAACCTTGATCTCTTCTGGCACTGCGGTCCGGTGGAGAACATTCCTTCAGAAATCGCTCTGTACTTTGAACTGTTGAAGGGAATGCTGTGGTATGTGTGCAGCAAGGGTCACAGCATTTCATTGCTGCGAGACAACAGAAGGGCTTTATTTTTGTGCTTGTATACATGTGAATGAAAGCAAAACAGGAAACACAGGGTGTGGTGGAAACGTGGAATTCTACTCCTTTAGAGTTTGGATGTACCTGTTCCTAAAACAAAAGGTAGGGGAAATACTGCAAACGCTTATATTCATGCATGTGTGGAATGTTTACTAAGTCTTTTGAGTAATTAAAAAAAAGTTAAATTTCGGTTTTGTATCAATGCTCCGTGTACACAGGATGAGGCAGGTAGTAAATGTTTGTGTGAAACATGAAAAAGAGGGTACTGTGGATACACTATTGCCATGTGAGAATGCCCTACTGTAAGTATAAAACGAATACAAATTACTGTTAGTCAGTGCTTCAGGATAAACCTGGACTCTAGGACTCAGTTTTAAAATGTTTCCTGGTGTGTACAGCTCCTTTAATATAAAGTTTTCTTTCTTTCCTTTATTGCTTAGCAATAACAGCATTCATGTGAAAATGAAGCGTTTTATTTGACAGATAGCCCCTTTTGTGTTTTCCATACCTGAGAAACTATTTTGCTTTCATTAGCTAGAAACACCATCCCTTGGGATGCTTTACTACAAAGCATGCCAAAAGTATCCCATGGGAGCAATCTTTCACTAATGGAGAAATAAATGAGATTTCTCCTGTAGGTATGTTTTGCCAACTTCAGTTTCTGGCAACAGGGTAGCTCTCCAGATCCGTTAAATCCCAGATCTCCTTTGAGTAACAAGAAAGTAATCCTTTTATGTCAAACTAATACAACAGTAAGTATTGCTTTTATTTGTCAAAACACAAATAAGCATCGGTCATTTTGAAGTAGAACAACTTGGAAATGAGTGGTCTTATAAGAAATTAAAAGTTTTCATTTACTCTATGCAGTACTTGCTGAGTGACTTACTCAGGATATTATTAGTAATTAGTGTATAAAATTAAATAATGCTTGAAATCGTCATTCTCGTGCTCTAAAGATGACCTCTGCAACAGAAATAGAGATTTGCTTCGATTACAGTGAAAACTATAGTGTTTGACATGAAAGCCACATTACCCTGTACTAACTGCATGTGAATTTGAACAAAATGTGCTGGTGTTTACACAAAATGATACAAAGCAAAACTGCTATTTGTTGCTGAGATTTTTGGTATGCAGTACTCACCTGAGGATTTTCCTGTCTTTTCATTCTGTCTAGTGTTGAGGGCGAAGCTCCAAGCAGTGAAACTGGTACATCTTTGGATAGCCCATCTTCTTACCATCAAGGACCTATAACACACAGTTCAGCTGTAAGTCCAGACCACTACGATCATTCAGCTTACGGGCTGTACTCTGTCTCCCCTGGCCAACAAAGATCTCGGAGGCCAAAACTTCAGCACTCAACATCCATACTGCGAAAACAAGCAGAGGAAGAAGCGATTAAAAGGTCAAGATCACTTTCCGAGAGCTATGAACTCTCTTCAGACCTACAAGATAAGCAGGTATTTGAGCTTTGTTACCTAATTTATTGCAATGGCCACATGTCTGTAAGCTGGGAAAAATGTTTTCTAGCATCACTTCAGTCGTGATGCTGAAAATACCTTTTTCCCTGCAACCAGCTTAGTTCAAAACGAACATACATCAGCATCTCTGAGTTTTCGACTCTTCTTTTCTGTCGTCCCTGTTTCCCATACCCCCTTCTTCCTTGCTGAAGAAACACTTAAAAGACATGTTAATAGTATTAAAAGTAACAAAAAATGTACTAGGAATTGTGATTTCATGCTTGGGACAAGTTCTAGAATGTAATAATGCAAAACGCTTTTCTAAGAAAATCAGACATTTTGAAACCTGGATATCTTTGTTGTTGCTGAAAAACAGGAAGAACTTCTTGTAGCTGATATTCTCTCAAATATCTGGGGTGGATTCAAGGTCTTAATTGGTTTTTACTCAATTAGGCAAAACTCCCATATGCTTTACAAAGAACTGGATGGAAGCTATGTTCAAAGCCTTTGTCGCTAAAAAGGCATTCTGTAAGATAGTCAGCCTCAGCCATTCCTTTTAAGCTTTATTCCGAATGCAGTCCTATTTGAAAGATATTTATTGCCATTAAATCCGTGATTATCATTTGGAAATGATGCTGTAATAGCTTAAGGTAAGCAAATATGCAGGATGCACGGGATTTCACTGGTAGATGGACAGTAACCAGTACATCAGTGTTTTTCGATTGTTTGGGGTTTTTTTGTTAGAGATCTTTCTTGCCACAGAACATTTTGTTTACTGGGAATCATTGTGGTATGTTGCACACTCACTCCAGCTTGTTTGTTAACATGGCAAAACTGGAAGCCTGCAAAATTCCGCGGACAGGAAGTGAACCACTCCTGATTTTGCACCACCCATTGACAGTGAAATTGTAGGGGCTAAGTCTCATTTGCCATGTTTTTTGTTCTGAAATGTCAGGTTGGAGAATAATATAATGTTGTTCCGGAGAGACCTGGAAGAACAGAGCTTGAGNTCTGCAAAATTCCGCAGACAGGAAACGAACCACTCCTGATTTTGGACAACCCATTGACAGTGAAATTGTAGGGGCTAAGTCTCATTTGCCATGTTTTTTGTTCTGAAATGTCAGGTTGGAGAATAATATAATGTTGTTCCGGAGAGACCTGGAAGAACAGAGCTTGAGCTCTGACTTAAACCTGAAGCCAATATTTGGGATAGCAAGTATGAGTTTAATTTCGCCTCTTTATGCCCACCAAATTCTGTACTGGAGTCGGAACATCTCAAGTTCCTGATTCTTGATGTAGATTATGCCAGCTTTGCTATTAAATTGGACCTCCTCGTGAAATCTAAAATGTTACTTCCTGTTCCACCTTTGGCAGTCGTTTTTGCTAGATGTCTCATAAAGGATTGATATAGAGTGTAAGGCTTACTAAAGAGGTCTCCTGCACTGCAGATATTCCACAGAGCCTAATTCCATCTGTCCTTTTACGCCAGTTTGAAAGAGAATGAGGACTGCAGATGTTATTTTGTATTTGTTCAGGGAGCCCTACGCCATAAAAAGTGACAGTGATACATAAAGGAAGCTTCATATTGGAGAGTTGCTTACTGCGCTTGACAAGCTCGCGTTAAAATCTCAGAACACACTTAAAAACTATTTAGGAAAATGTCCAAGGCTCTACCTAAAGGTAACTTGCATTAAATATGCATTAAAATTAGAAATATTAGCCACAAGCCTAGTAAAATCACCTAGGAAAATTCCAAAATACTCTCAATTAAAGTTCCCACCAAAACCCCCTAATTTATGATAATCAATGATGGTGTCATTTTCTGTGTAAACCTGAAGGACTGTTTGCAAGAATAAAGTCTAGATAATTTATTTTATAGAATATTAGTTTTTGGTTTATTCTTTCATCTCAGCTATGCCAGTTTTCTTTAGGTGTGAGATTTAATTTTGAGAGGACAACTAAATTAACAAGTCGCCATTTGGTTTGAGATTAGTTCAGCAAAATAATCTCTTACAATTTATTAAAACACATGTGACCTGATGTCTACTACGGATAGAAACAGTACCAAATGTGTGTCGACAGTGGCAGAGTTGTGATAGAAGTTCTTAAACATTTTTTTAATCTTCACAATGCCTTAGAAGTAACCTCATAGCCCGTTTGACATGTGCAAATATGGGGTAATATAGCCCCCATTTGGGGGTGAAAGGTTAAACAATTTTTTTAAAGATTAAACTATAGAAAACTATGTAGAGATTTACAGACTCCCAGCTCCTAGATCAGTCACAGCTTTTTTGAGCTTAGTTAAAAGAACTTTCAAAATAGAGTCAAAAGAACAATTCCTTAGCAGTAATCCTGATCTGAGCCCATCTGAGAAGTCGTCCTCCTCATTTTATGCGAATAACTGTGCATGGCATTACCAAAAAAAAAAAAAATTAAAAACGCCGAGTCAAAAAGGAGATCATCTTTAATGTGGAAGCGGAATGGGAGCTGCTGAATCTGGCAATAGCACTGAAAGAAATGTCAGCTACTCCCAGATGGTAGACATAGGGGACTAGAAGATATTTTTTAGAAGCATTTAATTTCTTCCACAGAAGGGGGATGAAACCGCTCTGCACATTGATATCTGAACTTAACAATTACTTGGAGAGATCTCCAGGGTATGAGGGGGAGAGGTTGCGTGCGCATGTGCGTGTAACATAGGTAATTAAAACACGGTGTCTGATGAAAAAGGGTACCTGGATTTGCAAGTGAGGAGAAATGGCTTTTGGGTCATTGGAGTATTGTGAAAATTACATGGACAAAAATGCTGCCATAAAAATGGTGGTTTTAACAGTAGTACTAAACATATTGTTTGTGATTGATATTTTGTGTTTGTGAATAATATGGATGCGGCAAAGACTGATCAGAACAGAAATTACATATTGGGAAAAAAATTGAAATAAAGCTAGTTATTAATCTTCTTCAGTTTTTTTAAGTAAGCGATGCTTTTCATGTTTTGTAAGGAAAGGTTTGAAAAATGAGTATTCTAAAAGTATTGACATGTCATTTTCACTAGGATAAATTTATAGCATTTATAATGTATTTATTTTGCGTATGGACTCTGTTAATTGGAAACACTGACAATGCTGAGTGTAATTAGAAGAATAAAAATAGATTTGAATTTGTATTTAGAATGTCTGAAATGTGTTCCTGGTCTGAGGAAGACTGCATATGTGCATATTTTATCAGAGAAATCTCTCTGGAAGCATATGGTCTGGGAGGCTCAGTTTTGCTTTGATATCAGGCCTGGATGAAACGATGCTACCTGGTTTTTATTCATGTAGAACATGATACATGCCTGAAAAGGTGATGGCCACTTTTAGAATTTACTTCCGAAATATGGCAATTTGCATTATATTTGGATTATACTTCGGTTCACTATTTGTGTGGTTGTTCATCTGGAGCTTTGACTTTTTACTTTCAAAACCAGTATATGCTTTGGAAAATTGCTGAAAAATGAAGTTGTTAAAAGAAATTTCTTTTTGTTATACTCCAACCTTGTTCTAACCTGCATCAAGTTACAAAGTAACTGTGTTCACCCTTTCACAGGTGGAAATGCTAGAACGGAAATATGGAGGCCGTCTCATAACTAGACATGCTGCTCGTACGATACAAACAGCTTTTCGCCAGTATCAGATGAACAAAAATTTTGAGCGTCTTAGGAGTTCTATGTCTGAAAATCGTATGTCAAGACGCATTGTACTGTCCAATATGAGAATGCAGTTTTCCTTTGAAGGACCTGAGAAAGTCCACAGCTCTTACTTTGAAGGAAAACAAGTTTCTGTTACAAATGATGGGTCAAAGCTGGGATCCTTGGTACAGTCTGAATGTGATGACCTTGGAGAGTCAGCCACAGTGAAGTCTCCAGCAGCATCTACTGATTTTGCTGATGCTATAACAGAACTGGAGGACGCTTTTTCTAGGCAAGTGAAATCCCTTGCAGAGTCCATTGATGATGCACTGAATTGCCGTAGTCTACATTCTGATGAAGTCCAGACTCCGGATCAAGTCAGAAGTCGTGAAATGGAAAGGGATAGTTGTGCTCAAACTAAACCAGCAATTCACAATGTGGATCACAGGAAGCTCGATGAGATGACAGCATCATACAGTGATGTTACGTTATATATCGATGAGGAAGAGTTGTCTCCACCCCTTCCACTTTCCCAGTCAGTAGACAGACCGTCCAGCACAGAATCCGATTTGAGGCTCCGGTCCGTGAACTCTTCTCAAGAGTACTGGTCCATGACCCACAAAGATGATAAGATAGACACTGATACGAGCTGCAGGAGTACCCCGTCACTGGAATGTCAGGAACAGAGGATGAGAATGGATCATCTACCATTGCTGACTATAGAGCCACCCAGTGATAGTTCAGTGGACTTGAGTGATCGCTCAGACAGAGGTTCATTAAAGAGACAAAATGCATATGACCGAGGGATCACTAGTCAACAAGGTAGCCCAAAACACATCCCTCACAGTATTCCTGCCAAGATTATATCCCGTGAGGAACAGGAGGCAAGACACAGGGCTAGGCCTATAGATAGTCATTTAGCTATCAATGGCACAACGAACAGGCAAAGCAAATCAGAGTCCGATTATTCTGATGGAGACAATGACAGCATCAACAGCACTTCCAACTCTAATGATACAATAAATTGCAGCTCAGAATCTTCTTCTAGAGACAGCCTAAGGGAGCAAACCTTGAGCAAACAGACATACCACAAAGAAACTCGCAACAGTTGGGATTCCCCTGCCTTCAGTAACGATGTTATCAGGAAACGCCATTATAGGATTGGACTGAATCTTTTTAACAAGTAAGTACAGCGTTTCCTCCTTTCCTCTCTGTGTTTGGTAGAAACATAGCCACTGAACCGGGAATATTTTTCTGGGATCAGATAAGTAAGACTGGTGTCTGATACAGACTTTTCAGTAAAAAAAAAAATAAAGCTGCTTGTGGTGACCGTTCGGAGTACTTACAAGTTGATGTCTTCATAGTCAAACAGCTTCAGTGGAAAAGAAAAAGTATGTCTAGATATGTGGTAGTAAACTATTGAAGAAGATGGATTGGATTCCTTTTTTGCTGAAAAATATGGTGGCTTAATCCTGATCCATTTTTGGTGTTATAACAAATTCAGATTTCTTCCTGCCCTAATCATGTAGGTATTGTAAAACTTGTCATAGGGGAATTAGAAATAACAAGCAGTGTAAGATGAGTTTGCTGTTTAACACAGGCAGGGCCTGGAATTTGTTCAGTACATTTCATCAAAACTTTGATACTAAAAACCAATGTGCTGAATATTTTTATGTTAAATAAATACTCACTATTTATCATAAAATTATCATAAAATTTGTATTTCTGCTTATGACCTAATTTTCCCATGTATGGGGTTGTTTTATTGAAATACTTTCTTCTTTGGACACTCTCATGTGGCTATAGAAAATCATGAATATTACGATAGAGGGTAACAAATAATCTACTACTCTAAACTCTATTCATATTATTGGAGTTACACAGTTCTCGTTAGGACTATCATAACCTGAAGATAAGAACAGCTAGGTGGTTGGCATTAGAATTCTCAGTTTTTCTTCACTGCTTAGTTGATGCCTAGTGTGGCAATTTCCTTGCCCTAGAATGGGTATAATTTTCTTAAACCTTTTCTGGTGCTAGCACTCATAAAGCTCCTCAGAACGCTTAGATGAAAGATGCTAAGTGTGAGAATTTTTTCCTATTTTTCTTCAAAATGGTGTTGGCGGCTCACAGTGTTTGGATAGGTTTTTGAAATTTTCTACAGAGTACTTCAGGATTTCTCTGACAGTGTTGTAGCTTCTGAAGAGCTAATAGGTATTTCAGTGTGCTGCCACAGGCGTTGTTTCAGTCTCCTACAGCTCGAATGAGTTCAGCCCTCCTTTCCAGCCAGCAGTGCTGTGGTTTTTGGTTTTGTTTGGATTAATAGGTCAATGGTTCATCATATAATGATATATTGTAACATTGCAATTAAAGCTTTTTGATGCCATGCGTAAGGTTGTGCATTATAATACTAAGGATGGATCCACCAGGTTTGGCTGTAAAATCTTTCAGGTTTGCTTTTTAATCTTTGTAGAAGGTTAATAGGCCTTTACAGAAGCTTTTAACCAATTGGAAGTATGCAAGTCATAGGATCTCAAGGTGCTGGTACTGTCTGGTTGACATTTAAAAGACTTGGAGTTTGCTCAGTTCTGCACAGTAGTTAAGCCTGAAGCAGTCAATGATCAGTGAGCTTCAGGCTTGGTAATACAGTCTTTTGAGTCAATTGCAGAAGAGTGCAAGGAAAAAAGGCGAATTGAAAAATTGCTCAAGCAGCATGCCGAGAGGAGTGAGTGCACTGAGGCTGAGCGTAACAAATAAACATCAGGAATAATAATAAACATCAGGAATAGAGAAGAACAGAGGCTGTTATTTGAAACACATCTAAGTGAGCTTGCTGCATGGACTTGAACAGAGATAAACCTTTTTTATATATTGGCTGTTTGTAAGATGACTTGGAGTTTCTTAGCAGTGAGTTCTAAAAGCTAGCAGGCAGCACCTCTTTTGCTCTGTGTGATTGTTTCATTCCCCACCGCATCTTATCTCCAATATTGATAGAGAACTGAAGACTCTCCTTACCTTCTTGCTGAGTCACTGTGATTCTGTTGATAGCTCAGACAGTCCCCATGTATTTTGGTTTTGATTATGGCTGTTCAAGTCACAGATTGTGGCATTTTCATTAATAGGCTTATTTCCCCTCTGCGATGTCAGGTATTGAACCATCAGAGAATGGGATGGTGCCTGAATCTTCTGAAAAGGGAACTGAGAAACTCCCAAAGCTTCATTCTTTAAAAGGTTCAGGAGACTCTTAAACATGTATCAGGTGGGATTGAAAATTGCATTTTGTGAGGTAAGTGAAGGGATAGAGATTGTGTTCAGGCACTTGCCAGGATTTACAAGTGATGATTTCTTCAGGATGAAGAATCCTTTTTCTGTTTAGATGCGTGCTGTACAGGTGTATTAGTTTCAGTTAACTTCTGAGCANGTTGAACCATCAGAGAATGGGATGGTGCCTGAATCTGTAAACTTCTGAAAAGGGAACTGGGAAACTCCCAAAGCTTCATTCTTTAAAAGGTTCAGGAGACTCTTAAACATGTATCAGGTGGGATTGAAAATTGCATTTTGTGAGGTAAGTGAAGGGATAGAGATTGTGTTCAGGCACTTGCCAGGATTTACAAGTGATGATTTCTTCAGGATGAAGAATCCTTTTTCTGTTTAGATGCGTGCTGTACAGGTGTATTAGTTTCAGTTAACTTCTGAGCATTACGCTCATTGTTCTCAGCACATGAAGTGTGTCATAGTATCTTGTGTGTCCAAATGCTTTTTGAAAAGCAAGCGATGTCCTAGATGTCAGTTCCTTGGCAAAGGCTGCTATATTCACGTGCAGAAGAGTGTAAAAGAGGATTGCCTGGCCTGATTGACGTGGGCCAGGAAGGGGGTCTGCAGCTCAGATGGACTTTCTGCAAATCAGTCCCGTCTTTGCAGTTTCTCTCTCATGACATGACAAAAATACAACTGCCCAGAATCTCGCATGAGCAAGGGTCTGCCTACGCACTCAGTCGGGTGTCGCAAACTGCTTGTCCTTCCTATTGTGTGACCGGATGTACGCCCGTGATGTGATGGGATACGTTTCGTAGTCTAGTCTCCAGCATTCAAGTCAATGCAGCAGAATCGTTTAGATGTCTTTTGTCCACGTGATCTTTCATGGCACATTTAGGATCATAAAATGAGGGAGTAGTACAAGTCTTGGCAGCAAGCTCCTGAGAGGATGTGTGCTCCACCCATGCGGAAGGACTGTGTGCAGAACTCAAAGAAGTGGCTTTGAAGTTACCTATTACAAGAACTCAGGTTTTTTCCAAATGTCTGTGTTTGGCAGAGGAAGTTTTAGGGATGTGTTTACAAGAAGATCATGCTAATTTCCTTGCATCTTTGAAATCTTTCGTGCAAATTAAGATCCCAAACATTAATTAACAAATGATCGTGTTATTTCTTTGTGGTACCTGAAGCTTGGCTCAAATGCAAAGAGTTTAGAACCTTAAAGTAGTGCATGAATTGTAGTAGAGAAAATACTTTTGCTTTGTTCACTAGGAATGTTGAAAGAATGAAGTTTTAACAAGTATGGAAAGTCACTATCCTCACAGTTGAAATTTCAACACATGCTTTATAATTATTCTGGCTTTCCTATTATGGTAACAATTTTCAGAAGCCAAAGTGCAGTTTTCTTACCAGAGGCCCTTTATTAGAATTGCCAGTTATGGGTGGAGTAAAAGTTGAGCGCTAGTGGTGGTCTAGTTCACTTCATCACCCTTCTGTGTAAAACATTAGTAGCACAAATGTCCTTGGAGAGTGAAGAACACTGAAGGGCAGTAGAGAAAAAAATGTAGATAATTAAAAATAATTTTTCTCATACTTTTATCACTTGATCATAGAATCTGTTTCAAACTATAACTTGGCACTCAGTTTGGAATGTTAGTGTTGATTAAAGAAGTATACTTTTTTAAAGGTGTTTTGTGGTGTCCGCTATACGTAAAGTATCACACACATGGAATGATTCCTGCCAAAGAAATTGCAACTCAGTAAGAGCTTCTGTACATTCTCCTGGTTTTGAATGGCAGTAGTGATTTCACCCTGTCAATAGGCTGTCAGATTGTGTGTTACCATTCATTGCCTTTCTAAAGGAAGGACTGCAGGTGCATGCCCAGAGTGCAGAGGCTCCCAGGGAAGCTTGGTGAGGCCAGCTGTGTTGAATTAGGCGTTTTCTTCAGTGTGGTTTGAAAGGGTTGTAGTCTGGGAGAAATTACACTAGAAACCATTCCTCTCTTATAGGCAGAAGGAAAACACTACCTAGAAAGGTTTATTTTGCAGGCTCCAAACCCTGCCAATGCAAATCCAGCCTTTGAGACTGGTTTGCTTATAAACAAGGCTTCAAGAGGGCTTTTGACTGCTGCTTAAAAAAAAAAAAAAAAGAAAAAAGTAAACAGGGCCGTGATTTTATTCTCATGCTTGTTTTGAGTGCAGGCTGGAAATACCAGGTTTACCAGTTATGGCAGCCCAGTCTGGTAGGATTTTCAGGTTCCATTCTGCTACTGATGGTTTGTAACAGCTTAAATAGGACCGAACGGTTTAACCTCAGTAGTCTGAGGAAACATGTCCTGCCCTTGGGTCAACTTTGCAGTCAGTAGTAGCAGACTGTAATTCTGATGGTGGCAGCAACTGGCTCCTTGCCAAGTATTTGTGGCTACCAGGTATGTTTGTTGATAACACTGCCCTCGGTCACCATCTCCTCAAACTGCAGGGACACACCCAGTGGGGCCGTGTGGAATAGAGTACAGTGTAGTGATTTATTCAGCATTCTCTTGGGCAGGGAGTACAAGCGCTTTCTGTATTAATAAAGTATTTTCAACAAAACTTGGACAACATTACAGTGATCTGAAAATTTGATGTGACTGTGCCTAGTGTTATAAAATGTAGGAGGTAAAAGTTTGTGTTTCTCAGACTCATTTGTTAATCTAGCAGAGACTGGAGTCATATTTACCATCTCCCTTGGGATATCAGATGGTGGAAGATGCTGCTAAATGGCTTGTCATCTGGCAGTGCTCCTGTGGCATTTCTTGCCATGGGAGCCACTCTTGCTGGTGCCAGTGCCAATTTCTGACATTGCTGGTGAAGAGAGACTGTGAAGTACAGTTTGTGGGCCATTTGCACCATGCTGCTGTGCTTTTTGTGCTCTGGCGTGATTTTGTTCAGGCCTCTTTTTGTGTAGTGCAGCCTAATCTTGCACGTACGTCTTGGAGGTAAATGAACATAGCACTACTTTATATTGCTAGAACAGAAGCTAGGCTATAAATATTTTTACAATATATTTTCCCAGATGCCTTTCACACACTCCCCACCCCCCTTTTTTTCTCCTCTTTTGCTTTCTGGAAAGGTTAGCGACAGATGGAAAACTGTTCCCCATGTGTCCTCAGTCCATTACACTGTACTGTTCTGAAGAGTTTTCTGTAGCTTCCTTTATAACGAATATCAAGGTTCCCACTATTTCAAAGTTCTCAAAGGATTTCTTGACAGAGCTAAAAAGGCATGAGTCACATCACTGCGTAATGCAAGCAGAATCATCTTGTGACCTGTGAGCCCTGAAAGCCCTACCGGCTTAATTTATTGCACGGTGAGGATGATTTTATTCAAAGTTTAAAAATCACTATTGATACGAATTGAATACTAATTCCAGGAGCAGACTTTTTTTAAATGTGTCTAGATTCCTTGGAATGTTAATTTAAGTATTCCTTTATTTTTCTAAGCAGTTACGGGAGGAATTTGCTGAGTGCTGGTGGAACTATACAAAACACAAAACTGCAAATTACAATTTCTACAGAAACCTTGTTGGAAATCTGAGGCACACAGTAATAATATTTGTGAGAAGGCCCGTTTTTCCTTTTCCATGAGAGCAGCTTTAACTGTTTGACAGAGGTACACAGTTTCCATCATTTACATGTAGGTAGAGATTGAAGGTAATTTGGATTTCTAACTAGTTACATTCAGAAAGTACTGCAAACTTTCTTTATTTGAAATCCTTGAAAGTTGCCAGATGTTATTAATTCTTTTTTTTTTAAAAAGAAGTTTTGCAAGTAGCCATTAGTTTAAACGTTGTAGTAAGTGTGCTAATCTGATGTTTGTCCATTTACACCAATCCCATGCCTGATGAATTTCACTGAAGATGCTGAACATACTTTCTCTATTGCTTTTAGTCAGGTCTCACGGCATCCATTCAGTATTCTAATATCTGGTTTGAAAACATGTATTTTTAGACTGTTCCCCTTAGAATTTTAAGTTGAAACTTACTGGAAACATTTCTAATGATTCTAGACTTTGGAAGTGCAGATTGAGTAGGAGGGAGAAGGTGTAAATTAAACCAAGTTGGTTCTCTTTGATTCTTTTATTTTGTCAGCTGATCTGTAGTATCTTTGCAGATCATATATCTTCGGTGATTTTTTGGAATGATTCAATAGAAAGAGGAAAGGGAGAACAAGAGGCTTATTCAGGATTTCACAACAGAGCCATTTGCCATCCTTGCGTATATGCTGAGAGGGACTTTACGGTTGTTGCAACATCTGGACTGCAGATTATTAAGCCGCAGACAGTTCCAACAAAAATTAAAATCAAAGCTCTCCATGTAGCTTGTCCTCTAACATGCCGAGGAGTTAGTAAGAAGAGAAGAATGTTCTTAGTACAACTCCCATTATTTCTAAAAACGTTTACTCCTAAGCGAGAACACCCAAAGGAGAAAAAAAAAAAGTCTGTGTTTTGCTTTGTTCTATGCATGTTTTATCTTTTCTCCCTGAGGACCCATTTTTCCTCCTTTTTTTCCAGAATGGGTGCTTTGAATAGCATACGTTATGCCCTGCCCATAGTAAACAACAGAAACTTGTAACTGTGGGAATTCAGTAGTATACTTCAGCGCTGGTTTCAGTTACGGGCATGAGGATTCCCTTTATTGCCATTAAAGAGAGTATAAACTTTACCAAATATTGAAAGGAAATCTAGCTTTTGATAGGCTGCACTATAACCAGCAGTAACTGTGCGAGCATCCGTGGAACCCTGAAAGAGCCATTACCTCATCCTCTGCCGCGAGTATTGCCTGCCCTTAAACATTCTGGGCACACGTCTCCCTCCTGCTGCTACGTGCCAGGAATCACTAACTGGTTTGCTCTAACAATGCCTGGGTGCGTGCTCAGGATACAGTCGGTTATTAGAGAATGACTTGATGAATGGAGGAATTTGACTGGAATATGACAGCTCCCAGACAAGCATCTGATACGACTCTGGATGCCAGAATTTTAATTCCTCCCTGCCTTCCCCAAATCTCAAGTGACCAAATTTTGAGGGTGAAAAATGTGACCAGCTGCCTTTGCAGGCATACAGAGGGCAACTCGGGTAGGGAGTTGGGAAGGCTGCATAGGAACCCTTGGAAGAAGAGTTAGAGGGCACCGATTCTTTCCTCCTGTTTAACGATTCACAGGTATCTGTAAATGAAAAATCTGGAGATCTTTAAACAGTATTTTTGCACTGCCAGTTTAAAAGGTATTCCTTTTAAAGGAAATGTGATTGTGTTTCCCATTTGCAGTCAGCAGAGTTCCAGAAATTGAAGCTGAAGTGCTTCTGTTATGTGTGACTGGGGTAATGGTATGGAAAGAGAATTTAGGGCAGGGACACTAGAAAATGTTAAGACAGGGACTGTTCCTCAATTTCAAGGACACAGTCATCTTAATGTCTCATTCCTGTCTACAGTTGCATAAACATGAAAGCAACACTCAGCCCTGGCAAGCAGTTCTGAGAGAGCCAGCAGGTTTTTTATGTATCTTGTCTCAAAACGCGGAGCAAAATATAGTCCCTACTCTGAGAAACGCAGAGATGCAAAGGGGTCAGAGGAGGTGAGAAAACCCTCGTAGAGTGTTTTGGTGCATTTATTTAACTAAAATATTTCCTTTCTTTTGAGGAGGGAAGGCGCAGGGAGAAAAAAAAGCAGGCTGTCCATTGCCAAGAGAGGGAATAATGAGGAGCTACAAAATCTGCTATAGCATGATGACTCAGGATTGTTTTTACTAGCCAGGACATGTCCAGCTACTGCATTGCAACTGCTTGAGGTGTGCCTTACAAGTCTCTTCACTGTGCTAACTGCGTTGTTCCTTAAGGCTGATGCTTCTTGTACAGAAAAATGCTATTTCTGAAGTAGCTTTAAACTCCGTTTTGCCTCCTTTGTTAGAATAACCCAGAATTTTTGCTTGGACCCTTTAGCTGCCTTTCATGCACGTTTTACAGGTTTGTAATCAGTAATTTTCGGACAGGCCTAAACATTCAGTAGCAGCAGTAATGTTCTATGTACAGGTTCCTAGCACTTTACTAGGAAATGGTGACATAAAGAAACTGATTGATCAGACAGAAAGTAGTGGTAGAACTGTTCAGGTCAGTTACCCAGCTTTGTTAAAACAGATGTCTTTAGAGTTTTCTCTCTTTATTTTACTCCCCCACCAGAGAGAACAGGGCCCTGAGATCCTTTCCTAGTGAACTCTTTTGTTAGTGACATGAGCATAAATTAACTTTCACTGAATGGAGATGACTCCAGGTAATTTGGTGGAATTGCAAGTAAGCTGTGACCTTCTTGTCTCTGGTGGTCCATTTTTGGTTTGGTCTTGAACGAACCTGAGAAGTTCATTCAAGACCGAAAAGATTAACCTATCATAATGTAGTGGAGAGAGTCTTCCCCACTAAGGGGGAAACCGCAGGGCTCCAGCCCAAATAATGTCAATAACTATCTCCCCGTTTCCATGAGATGCAGAGATGCTGTAAGAAATGTGCTGTTTCTTGGCTTATTTTCCTGACCCAGAGACTCTTTCTTGTAATTACTAGAAGATGTAATTTACACCTAGTTCTTCTGTTAAACAGTTGTGTGACATGAGGAATAGGTAGATCAGGCTTTTCAGTCGGTTTCTCTTTGTTTTTTTTTTTTCCTTTCGGTCCCTTTCTTGCATTGCTGCGTAGCTGAGTGAACTCCGACAAGTTGGCACTAATTGTGGTGGTATTTTAAGAATACTGGGTTTTTCTTCTTTCCCTGAAGGTTTAAATAGGCATATTGGTTCTCTTAGCTTCATTGCAGCAGCAGTAGGAGATTCAGCACAAGTGAAGGAAGTACAACCATAGAAACAAAATTTAGCTGCCTGCCAAACTGAGGAGAATGTTTAACTAACTTGTCATTGCCAACTTGGCTGTTTAAAAACTTTTAACTTCTTAAATGATTCTAAGAAGTCTTAGATTTTTGCTATTAAAAAAGCCGTCCCTGGATTTTGTTAAACGTCTGCTTAGTTTTGTGACAACTGTAAATATTTTCAAAATGGGATCTCTAGTATCAAAGGCAAGGAAGATTATTTTAACAGAGGGCTGGCATCATAGCTGCATTAAATTCTCCACCCCCAACATGAAAGATTTCTTTGGCAGCAGCGTGTTTGTGAACTGTTTCTGTTTGCCGTGTTGACAGCCTCTAAGAAATGTTTGTAGTTTTGGTTTGCTTGCTTTCTAGATTCTCTCAGCTTACAATCCTTTCAGTGTAGCGCAGTGTGTGCGTGCCTAAACGTAGACGAGAAACCAAAAAGCGTAGATGTGCCTTCAGAAATACTGGAGCTCTTTCTAGATGTTTCACCGAGCTGCTCGTTTTCTAGCTTTATCCCCCTTGTCTCAGATGGCTGTAAGAACAGTATGTTTGTGGTTATTTACATTGTGTGAATAAACCCTTAGTTTAGCTCAAAAGATACCTTTGGCATTGCTGGGTATTGGAAATACAGACTCGGGCAAGCTGCTTTTTGTGCTCATTTGTTTATTAATGCTGCCCCATTTTACAGCTCTGTTATTATCTGAGGATCTGAAAGGAAATACAAGATTTAATGTGGTTTTGGATGCCTGTAAGCTTTACATATTTAGCAAGTCAGGAATAGGGAAGGCTTTACACACGTTTGTACTGTGGTTTTGTTGAGTGTTTCTTTTTGAGGTAGTGCTTGCTATTCTTCTGTTGGCCAGGGTAGGCCTAGGCACTTGATCCACACCGTGGCTTCATTAGTACAACTGATTGTGCAGCTAGGGGGGGATCTTGACTGGAATTAAAAACAAACAAAAACAACCCAAACCAAAACCAAAGCAAACCACCACAAAACACCTCCCTATGAACACAAAACAACAGACCCCCTTTTTCTTCTAGCTCAGTTTGTCAGGAGGTCCTAAACCAGCAATGGGAATGAGAGCAGAGACTGAAGTGGCCACCTAACTGCAGCACTTAGGCTTGATGTGTTGGTTTTGCAGGAAGACTGGCTGTACCAGCAAGTCTAGTACATAACAGTAAATACTAAGTTATCGCTGACCTCTTTCTTACCATCTAGAATCTGACGAAGAGCTTTTCTTCTACCAAATTCACTTTCAAAATTCACTGCCGTGTTTTTGCAAAAGTAGTATTTCCTGCAATCTGAAAGGTAACATTTTGAATTTCCAGGAAATGGATATTTGTATTTCCCACAGTAAAAGTAACCTTTGGAATCCATTGTTACTTTATGTCCAACACCAGCATGAGGTGGTGTATTTCTAACCGTGTTTTCTTTTGTGGCATAAGTAGTGATCTTTGTGTCTGTCCCTGCTCCTACACTACCTGCTGGGTTGCATGAGCACAGTTGTTGACAGCTTTGCTGTGAACTGACCTGGGAGGTCAGTCAGAAGGTGCTGTTATCCTTCCCCTCTACAAAGGAGGAGCTGTTTCTGCCCATGGCTTTCCTGCTTTCTCAAGTTCTGGCAGGACTTCAGCACCTCTGAAAACAGAATTCAAGCAGAGGAAATGTCAAACCAGGGACTGGAATGATGTGATTTTGACAGTCCATATTTAGTAATTCATGGAGCCTTAGGGCTGTTTTTTTAGAATTGGCAATCCAGATTTTCTGCAACAGCTAGTTGGTGATTATCTTTGCAAGTTGGTGATCTTCTTGCGTGATGTAAATGATTGTAATGATCCTGAAGTTGTCTGTCAGTGGTTCCTCCACCAGGTGAAAGTTAATTGATACATAATGACACGTGCAGAATTATAGATACCTAGATCACTGTTCTCCTTACTAATTTGCTCATGACAATAAAAATACTAGAAACGCAGTGTTTTTCTAAAGATAGTGTGATTCTTTATATACATGCAGGTTTCAGTCTAATGAAAAAAATACTGGGGTGTTTTTTTTTCCTTTCAATAGATTCCTAACTTAGATAAGGGCCACTTCTCTCGGGAATGTACCGACTTTTACATTATTACCATATTTATTGTTCTTCTTTTCTCTTCTACTACATACTCCAAAGGAGAGCTCATTCATCACTTACATTAGCAAGACTCCTAAACATAGTGAGCTTTTTGTGACTTTTACAGATTCGACCTGCATAGCTGCTAAAGCAAAAAAAACCAACCCCACAGCTTCACAAGCTATAAACCCCCAACAAACCACCACTCTAATGAGATCAACACAAATATCAGCGAGTTATATGACCTTCCACTGAGTTAACGCTTTCAGTACTGTATGTAGAACTTGCTGAGTAAATAAGCCATCTCCTTCTAGTTAGTATTATGCCTAGACAGGAAGGACGTTAATAGTGACTGGAGGGAACAGCAGTGATGTGCAGGGATTTGCTATTGTCTTGACTTCTCAGGGAATCAGTTTTTAGGGAGGGTGGTGTTTGAGATTTTTTGCTCTTTGTTTTTTAAACTGTTGTCTGTGTGTGCTTTTGCACTCTTCATTCCTGCATTTTGCTTCCTCTTAAAGATGACAGTTTCCAAAAATTACTCCAGGTTCCAACTTGTCTTCAGAAACACACGAAGATAACATTGTTACTGGATATGTATGACCAGTACTCTCTTAAGAAGCGTGCTTATTAAAATACACTGTTTTCATCTGTTATTTTGAAGTTTGCATGACTTTCTCCATTGATGTTTTTCCCCTAAAAATACCTTTTAAACCACTTTGTGGTCTTGTTATTAATCAGTTTCTGGCAAATTCCTTAGCTCTTTATGCAACATCTGAGAATCTTATGTAAATATGCTTTTGCACATCTTTTTCTGTTAGTTGGGATTTTTTTTCTCCCTTTCAGTAAATTCCTTTTGATTTGTTTTGGTTGGGTTTTTTGGTTGGTTTTGGCGTTTGGTTTTTTTTTTGAGATAGACATTTTTAAACTTTATTTTGGAAGGAATCCTGTAAATACGAAAAGTTCTCTGAATATATAATATATAACAATATACATAATATATCATCAGCTATGTAAGGTGCTAGGTTTAGAGGGTGTATTTTTATATTAGCTAATGTATTCAAATTTGAAAATAAATGATCTGCTTATGCAGCTTCCATGATTGCTATTTATAGGTTTCTCATCTTCCCTGTTATTGGTAGGTGTAATTAACGAGCCATCACTGGGAATTTTTGTAATCACAAAAGACTTTTAGTTGTAAATACAAAACGGTCTCTGCTCAATTCTGAGTAGGCAGAAATGAGGATAACTTACGTCAGATGTCCTATCTCGTTGTAAATCCATGACCCGTTCATGTCCCACTCCTTTTGCATCCAGTCATACGCTTCAGAATAATTAGGGTTTGGTGAAAAAGTTTGTCCAATTTCAAATGGCTCGTTTTGCCAGCAGTAGAATCCCTGTTTGCTTGTGTTGTTTTTTAAAACCTGGCCTCCCAGCAACCCCGTCAGCTACCTGGTATTTTTTGCCTTTCACTGGGAAGGAGCAAGCGAGTTTCCAGTATTTTGCTGGTAGTCAATACCACAGCCTACATGTCCTCTTGGTGCACATAAGAGGCAATTCCTTCATACTTGGTAATGTCTGAAATTTGTGGTGTTGGGGATGACTTAAATTTCCATGAACCTATTCAGTTCTTCAATTTCTCTGACTTTGAAAAGAGGGAAAATATTGCTCGTCTTTAAAGACAGAGAGGGAAGGGCACCCTTGCAGACATTTTTCTCTTAACCTTTTGTTAGCTTTTTAAGTAAAACTTCATTGGAAGTGCAGCACTTCAGGACGCTCTTACAAAAACTCTTACACAGTTTTCTATTAAGTGCTTTTCCTGTTGAATAAGATAATGTCACACCTGGTGTTGGGGTGGGAGGAAGCCTACAACAGCAATAAAACCCCCTGAACCTCCCTAGCTCGCAAGCTGATTAAAAGGAGGAGATTGTTCTTCCAATAAGGTGTTTGATAAAAATTAGTTCATATTAAATTCAGTTTCTTGGTCAACAGTGTTGAATGAATTCAAGGTTTCAGATCATCAAAAGCAGAAATACGAAGGTATTTTATCAGCAAGCTAGACTTCCAGAACAGGAACCAAAATTAACATTTATGAGCTGAATGTGAAGCTGGGGAGATGCCCATTGCATTTTTTTCTTCCTCTGGTATTTATTACCCACAATTAGCCACAGAAACTTATTTTATTTGGTACTTTATTTGTGCGTATTCCCGTATAACCCTTAACCTTCAGAGTTCTCCCGTGAACCAAATAGTATTCATTTCAGTAATTGGAAAACTGGAAGCATGGTAGGCTGCCTTGCTCCTAACAGCTACAGAGTGGTACCAGCTGCCTCTAGCTGCTTTACTTTTATTGCCATCCCTTAGAATACACTCAGTCATTACTTGGGGTGAGGTACCAAAAGGCCACCTAAAGCTGTAGGTTCTGTCGGTAAGAACAAGTGTCCTGCTGGTGCTTGCTCTAAATCCTTTATCCCCGTTGTAGTGATGACTATCGGAAGCTTCAAAGAAAGATTGAAGTAACATTATGGAAAGTTACAGGTCTCATCTCAACACCTGTTAGAAATTCTCTAGAGAAGCTCTTTAATTCTTGCGTTCTTTATTTTTAGCAGTAGCTCTGTACTGGCTCTGGGTGCTTGGCTGTTGGCTGGAGTCAACCCACAAGTAGCTTTTCAGTTGAGGTCAGTCATATTCTCTAGGTTTACAGTTGTTTCTCTAGAACCGAGCAACAAAGTTAACAGTTTTTAGAGGTCAGATTTCAAAATAATAGGACACAATTTTATTGATCTCCAGTTGGCAAATTCAGTGGGTAGGGCCGTGAATTAGAAAGAAATAAAGTTTCTACATTGTGGAAATGACTCTTAGAGGTTTGTTACTCTGAAGTTTGTGCTACTGCTATCATGGTTTGATTTATCAAACAGGGAAAGAGTAGTCTTCATTCTTACAGTTCAGAGTTTTCATTGCTTCCATGTTACAAGTTTTGTAACGAATTGGACTGCTTTCAAATAGTCCTAGACTGCAAACTTCCTGATGTCTCACTGCGGAATGGAGAAAGTATTGATGGGAAAAGAGCTTTTGGCTTCCAGTGTGTTGCTAAATGGATTTTTGTTCTGGAGACTTACCTAGCCTGGTTTGAAGTGTATTTAAATGAAGTGATTTCATATTGCTGAACCAGAAGCAGAGCTTCTTATGTGAAAAAGCAGACCCTGACTTATGTGAAATCATACAACTACATAGGAACTGATGCAAAATAAATCATGTGTCACCTTTGTGATGATTTTACATGTTCAGGGTTGTGAAGGTGGTAAGAATTCATGTTGTGGTTTAGTACAATAAGTAATGATCCAGCATTTTCTGTATCTCAAGTAAAGGTGATCTTCTGATCAAGTTGAGCTTTTTTGACAGGGTTTGTTATTTTCTGTTTTGATAATTTCTGAAGAGGAAATCTCCTGCGTATGTATCACTCCAAATTTTATGGACAAATGTAGCTAACTAACAAGGAGGATGGAGACAACTATTCCTGTTTTTGTTGGATGCTGTGAATTTTAATTCAGAAAGATGAAGAATTCTGAAATACAACTCAAAAGCATATGAATGTAGCAGTTACATTACTTACAAGAAAAAGGGTACTTTTTGAGTATGGAAGAGATTAATTTTACAAGATCGTATTTAGAAGATGACCATATGTGTAATTTATTTCAGGTGAAAAGAGCCATGAAGCCTCATGCAAGAAATTGAGAATTGAGAACTCCCTTTTGATTAAATTATATATATTCCTCTGATCTATCTAACTCTTAATAGGATATTGAATGTATAATAGTGTAACATAAAAGAGTAGAAGAACTGAATGGTGATGTATTTAGTAATGTTATTTGCAATTAAAAACCCTGAGGAAGGGTTATGGTTGTATGATCAGCCTTGCATAAAAATAGTAGGGTCACCTTGCCCTTTGAAATTGATTTTGCTTGCCTTCAAGGGAATATCTTTCAGGCCATCCAGCATGCTGCAAATCACTTACAGGTGGACATTATGTTATAATTCCTTACAAAATAAAGATGATGATTGAATTACTGGTTCTGTAAAGGTATCCCTTTAGTATCTTTTAAAGAAATTATGGTTGTCTGTTGTGTCACACTGCTGGAAGACGCGGTGCACAGTGGGGAATTTTACATCACTTGAAAGTACAAGCAGCATTTGCCTTTATAAGCAGTGGATTTTATTGCCAGAGATCAATTTCATCCCCTACCTTCCTCCCCAAACACATGCTTCTTAGTATGTTAAAATGAGTAGCGTCTGCTTGCTTGGTTTTGAGATCTGAAAATGGTTACAGCTAAATCTGGAGGTGATTTGTAAGAGGTGTAAAATACTCCAGGAGCTATGAAGCTGCTTGTCTGAGGGAGGGAAACCTGAGGCAATGGGTGTGTTAAAGAACAAGGAAAAAAAAAAACAAAACTAAATTAGGTGGGAGCTCCACTAGTTTTAATTGCTTCTTTTCGCATGAGTGGCTTTATTTTTCTGCCTTACTTCTTGTATTCTCAGCTTGCAAGTTATACCTCTTCAGATGTTTTTGTTCAATAAGTTTAACTTTTGACAGCAGCGGGTTGGCGGGTCAGAGGTGTTCTTCGTTTCTTGTTTGTCATTGACAGCTTTTTAGTTCCGTTCCTGGAAGGTACATCTCTCCCAGCAACAGGAGCATTCAGTAGCTGGTGTTGGGCTTGTCTTTTGCATTGACAAGTGTTTTGACTTCCATGCCTGAAGCTGTTTGCATATAAAGTTTCTCTTTGGAAGGGTTGTGGAGCAGGGAAATGTGCAATAACGTGCAAAGATGTGTTTCAAAGCTAGTAAGCTGTTAATGGTGAATGGTATGTTCTATGGGATGGTTACATTTATCCTGAAACTGTAGTAGCCCATACTAGTAGTACGTTAGTCAAAAGTGATTGGCAAAATTGTTCTAAAATTTTAATCAGATGCCTTCAGGTCCAATAATAGTTTTGCATTTTCATTTTCTCCTCAGAAAACCTGAAAAAGGAGTCCAGTACCTAATTGAGCGAGGTTTTGTGCCAGACACTCCAGTTGGTGTTGCCCACTTTCTCCTGCAAAGAAAAGGTCTCAGCAGACAGATGATTGGAGAATTTTTGGGAAATCGGCAAAAACAGTTCAACCGGGACGTATTAGAGTGAGTATTGTGTGTGGGGAGGAGGTAAGCATATTTAAATGTTCAAGTAAGATATTTCTGGAAGCTAACGCTAGTAACGGTCTCTGAATCTTTTGTGCTCATCTCTGGATCTTGTTCTGGAGGAGGGGAAAACCAGACTCTAAGGGTTAAGAAAGAAAACGTGCACATGAGCAAATATTTATTTCTTTGCTTTCCAGCTAAGTTACTGCTTTTGTTATTGATCCAGCAAGATATTTATAAGGATTTGTATTCCCTGTAGTCGTGTGCATTTACTCTAAATTTATGTTTCAATTTTATTGGTGTTAGAGTATGTTATTTCAAAGTCTTTCCTTTCTCAGGCTTTCTAGTAATTTACTGAATGAAACAAAATAATATTATATGCAACATAAGGCTTCATCAGTAACAGAACATGAAAATATTTATTACAGCCAAATGACTCCGATGTTAGATAAACAGGGATTTCAGCATTTACAGGCATATACTGACAAGATCTATACAAACTGTTCTTTTCCAAAGATGAGATAAACAAAAACTGTTTTAAAACCCAAAGAAATTTAAAGCAGAACATTAGGCTTTTAGCAGCTTGGTCATAAATTTCTAAACCTTTTATGCAGAGTAGGCCAAAAAAAGAAGTTGCTTTATTTTTAAGAGAGTGTTCATTTATAACACACATTCTTTTGAGGCGTTTTTTTTTCTGTATGTGATATACTGGCCTGTGAACATAAATACATTTTAGTCCAGTTTTGTTCAAGGAATTGCATAAAAAAATTAGTTAGATGCTTAACAAAACTGTTGAGAAGGAAAGCAAAAACCTCCACATCTTGCCCATTAAGAAAGTTAGGAAAAATTCTGACCACAGGTTTTAACCAGAGTGTAATAAAAGCTGTGCTGAAATTTGCATTGACCTATACATGCAGTCTTTCTTGAGGTCTGAGTGTTGATATGTAATATTGATGCCATAATATTGATACATAGCAGAAATTTTAAGGTTATGGTATCATGATACAAAGTGTCTGCCAACATCTTATCTTTTCTTCGCATATTTCTTATAGACTACCCTCACTGGCTTCATACTGCAAAGATGTCCGTCACATTCCCTGCAGTCATGCTGATCTTTCTGTTGTGCTGTCAGAACTTATGTATCTCAAATTGTGAGCTTGAACACTGTATTAATACAGCTAATGTCGTGTGTACATATGCCATAGACCTTTTTTTTAGAGGTTTTCCCTTTCTTCCCTGTGCCTTGTATAGTACCCAGCAGGAAGCAACGGAAGAGGCTCTGTACCCAAGCATGCAATGAAGTGTAGTAGCCAGCCTTATGATACAGAGTAATAGAATATGGCTTGATTTTGATGCAATCCCTGTTCAGCCTGTGTCATTGTTAGCTACTTGTAATGTCCGTCTGGATTTTGCAATTATGAGTCAAACTAGGGTGAAGACTTTCCAAAGAGTTATTTTGTAATTTTTCAAAAGAAAACAGTGCAAGTCCAGGACAAGATGATTTTTAAACTTACATGATTCGTTTTGTGAACAAATGGTTTGCCCTCAGCATCTCAAAAAGACTAGCAGAATATGGGGAAGTGGAAGTATGTCTCTGCTAAGCCAGATGCTGTCTCTGATGAGGTGAATTGTCAAGAGTAAGCTCATAATCACCTACTGCAACCACGCAACAATCCTTTTATTGAAATTAATCTGTTCTTAAACAAGCCGTTTCAGTGATGGTTTGGTGTGAGGGACACCCTGTAAGCGGTACAGTTCTCCTGATAGTGTTCTGAACCTCGCCTGCAAATAGAAGCAAGGTATTTTTTCTTTAGAAGAGACAGTAGAATGGCATTTAATCTTAAGTATCGCATTTACAGATTGGCGGTACATTTTGTTGAACTGGTAGTAACTCCAGGTTGTTACGCAGAAAAGGTATTTTAACAGATGATCCTTTTTGTTACACAATTTAATTTCAAGTGACTGGCTTTGATTTGTGTTCAAGTTTCCCAGATGCTCTAAATTAGAGTGTTTCAACTGTTTGAATCTTCTTTTCACTGGAGCTTAGCAAATACTCAAGAGAGTAGCCTAAATTTTTGCCCAACAGCTGCATTCTGGTCCTACCGTAGTGGCTACCTGCTGGTAGCTTAACTGTAAAGGCGTTGCTTGGGTGGCATTGGGCTGGCATTGACGATGTTGTCGTGGCAAACATTTAGGGTACATCAGACGCTCTGCCCAAAGCATTGGTGTTCTGTGGCGAGCCTCAGCTTTCTCTCCGCCTGACCAAGGAGTGCTTGATGTGATGGAGGTGTAGCTGAGGATCTGACCTTCCACTGTGTCTTGACTTTGCATTAGAAAACAAAAGTGCAGTCACTCAAAGAAAGAATAAAATCAAACCATTGTAAAGAACACCGTTAAAAATGAGAGGGAAGGCAGGACACTCTGTTGTTCTGTACGGGGCTCCATCATTTCAGTTCATTACGCTGGACAGTTATGTGCGGGAGTACAGGCAAACGGTACAGTAGAGAATCAAGGCAGTTGTAGCTGCAGTGACCCACCAAATGTTGTGTTCCGCTCTTCTTGCGTAAATTTTGTAGAGGGGTGGTAAGCAGGGCACAGTTCCCAGGAAGGCATTTCAATTATCTGCCTACCTAGAAGTGGCGAAGCCTAGCTGCTTCTTGCTTTTGCCTGCCTGGGCGACGTAACTATAGTAGTGAAGATGTGGTCATTCAGCACAGGCTTACTCACCCAGAACACGTATGTACTCAATTTCTCCTGCAGTGACTAAAGTCCATTTTGTCATGTTCGCTTTATCATTATGATCATGATATTGTTATCAGGGGTTAGAATTTTGTTAACCATTGTTTTAAAAAAAGCTAAACAAGTATGTCTGATCTCACTTTCGTGATTCCGTTTGCCGTATAGACCTAGCCAAAGTAACTTGTTCCCTTTTTTTGTCATACTTAGCTACTAGGAAAGTTTTGTTTACGACTTTGAAATATTTGCAGAGAAGTGCTGGTTCCAGTGAAGAACACTGACTGTGATGGTGTATCTGCTGTCTCCATAGTTCGTATAAAAGATTGTTTAAGACCCCTCCCCATTCTGTTGTTGGCCAGCGTGTTCCCAGAGGTCCTTAATTGTTCTAATTACTTCATTTTGACTCCAGCTTGTCTGTACATGTGCTTTACACCTTTGAAGGAGGAAAGAGCTTTTGAAAGTGTTACAGAACTTGCAATAGGTGGGAAGACTGTGAACATTATTGCGGAACTGATAATAGGTTTTTAGGTGTGGATTGGAAAGGGCGTGAGAAATGCCAAGCTTGTTTGTTTCTTTCCTTGCTTCTGCATAAAAGGAAAAACATTCAAGGCGAAGTGAGTAAATTGCTTTGATATTAATCTGTGTTAGCTACAATGTTACTAGAAGAAAAATGTGAGCTACTTTAATTTATCATTGTATAGCTATACATTTAAGAAAAGGCTTTTAAAACTGGACTGCGCTTGCTTTCTGTGGTTTCTGCATTACAGTGCTGTTACTTGCAGTGATTCATGCCTGGTTATTTAAAAACTAAAAGCTAAGTTTAAAGAAATGAAATTTATAAGCAGCTGATTTTAAAGTAGTCTTTAAAGTATTCGAATGTCGTAGTTCAAATTGTTGATTATGTGAAACTGGTTCCTTTTTTATTTTTTGTCAGCACTGTATTTTCAGAGCAAGAAAGTAATGATTTCTCTATTGATGTTAACTGAAAGACATGGCAAATGACGGTGAGATGAGAATTACAGTAATAGTAAAGAGAGCGTCCAAACAAGATTGGTTTTTTCCCTGTATGTAAGAACATTCCTAGACACACAGGCATTTGGTGCAGATTATTGTGCTTGCTGCAGGCTGTTTGAGAGTTGATATTTTGAGAGGTATAAACTACTTATTATTATTGTAGGCATAGTAATAATTCATTGACCCGGAAGCACAAAGCCAATAATTATTCTTTGCAACGGTATGTCACTTACATTGGTCAGACATTTGTCATTCCAGCAGCTCTTCTGTTACAAAAAAGAAAAAAAAGGCCCACTTACATGTACACATTCTCGTTGATCTATTGTTTGCAATCCTTCCTTCACAGCTTACCTACAATTATTGCAATTGCTGCTGAATGTTTCAGAAAGCTCCATGAATCTCTACAAGAGATGGGAAATAGAAAGGTTCTTTTGATCTCAAAATCTTGCCTTTGGTACTGTATTGTTAGAAATTAAAAGACACAATGGCAATATGTTTTTATCCTAGCTGTGTTGTGGATGAGATGGACTTCTCAACAATGGAACTTGATGAAGCACTCAGGAAATTTCAGGCTCACATCCGTGTTCAAGGAGAAGCCCAGAAAGTAGAACGGCTCATTGAAGCTTTTAGGTATGATGCCGAAATAAATTATTCGGTCACTAGAAACCTGCTGTTGTCTAACGGTCAAACTTGGAAACTGGGGAAGCTGAGTATATCTAAGTTATTTCCCTGCTTATTTGCACTGTTCTCGTGAGCTACGTATACAGGTTCAAATACGAGCTTGTCATTTGTGGTGGTTTTGCCAAGTATGAAATAGGAAGTTTTATTAACTGGTGCTGTTCATGTACGTCATTTGTATTAACATAGCAAGGTTTATGAATTAAAAGTTCTTTCTGGCATCAGCTGAAAAAAATTCAAGGATTTTTGGATGTCTCTAACAATTTGCATATAGTAGCTTGTATGAGTGGAATTATAAGACCATTTACTTTTTAGAGTATATATGCTCTCAACCTTTCGTTAGCATTTCAGCAGTAGTGGAATAAAGAGCACTAACTTATTCGTACTAACACAAGTGTACTTTATCCAGAGCAGATGAGATGTAAATGATCACGTGGCAGTAAGCTAAAATCAATGCTGTATGTTTACCTGGTGTCAATAGGTGTTACTCAATGAAAAAAAATTAAATACTGAAGTTACTGTAGCTCAGAATCTGTACTAAGTAGTGAAGTTACAGTGGTGGTAGAAAACAAAAGCCCTCCATGTTCTAGGATCACCTTATGAAAATATGTGGACGGAAGACTAAATATATGTATGGAATGCAAATAATGGTTTGCTCAGCCTCTGGAATGTAGCAAGTTGGCTTATTTGGTGGAATTAGAATAGTAATTCGTAGCTTACAGCTTTCCCCCTTTGCTTTTTTACAGCCAGCGATACTGTATCTGCAATCCAGGTGTTGTGAGACAATTTAGAAATCCTGATACCATCTTCATTCTAGCTTTTGCCATCATACTGTTAAACACAGATATGTACAGCCCAAATGTGAAACCAGAACGCAAAATGAAGCTGGAAGATTTTGTCAAGAACCTAAGGGGTAAGCAAACTCTAACCGTGATGCTTTTCATGAAAGCTTTTCTCTGTAACTGTCATTGGAGGAACACCTCGTGTCTTCTGGAGAAAAGACAAAATACAGGGCACTTGATTCTGATTTCACCTGACTTGTAAAACTACTGTAATTTTTACAGGCTTTAGTTATTTCTGGAACAGTGAAAACAGAACTAAGCGTATAGTATTTTGTCATTTTTATCTTGTCTGTATTGAGTGGATATATTGTCAGGTCCTTTATTGCTAGTTCTTTCAGTGTCGCTGAAGTGACCGTTACCTTGTATTCAGAGTTCTTCAGTTCCTCAATTTTTTTAGATATAATTGGAATTTGCCACACTTACACCCTTCAGAATGTCAAAGGGCACGTCCAGCTTTTATGCATGTGAATGAAGGTAAATAAATTCCATTGCAAAGAATGCGTGTATGTTTGTTTATAGATATATAAACATCGATATAGTGTCAGTGCATGTTGTGGGCTATTCCTGAGAGAAAGAATGTGATTTCTGCATAGTGAATTACACCACTGCACTGCAGCGTACGCTTACTAATGAATTCTTATAGCGATGCTGTCTTCATTGTTTGTGATTCGCGATAGCAACCAATGTATTACAAGCCATATCAGAACTCTATTCTGAAAAAATAAAACAAGTAAGACCTCTTAGATATTTTAGTTTTATTCTAAAAGGAAATTTCTTTCCCTCCCTAGTTTCAAAAGCGTAAACTTATTCTTGTTAAGTAGACATGCGGAGGATACAGAGCCCTTATCTCTGTGTTTTTGTTAGAGAGGTACAAACCTGGGACCCAAAGCAACATAAGAGCTTTGCACGTTCTTAAGAGATCAGGTTAATGACTTTGCTGGAAACTTGTATGTTAGGTATTGCCATGGAAAACTTGCATTTGCTCAGGCTGGACATGTGTGTATGTTAAGGAACATAAATTGCTATGCCGTGATGAGGACTTTCGGAAAGAAACTAAACATTTAAATTCTCAGTGGGGAAACAAAAAAAATCCTAACTCCAAAACCCTCCTGAAAGGTACACTGTAAATAGTACAGAAATTTCATTTTGGTTTCTTCATTGGTATATTTCCTGATCAAGAAACTATTTGCCAGGCTATGGCACACCTAAGCCTGCAATTATATTGCCAAAAAGATATTTTTTTCAAATCTGTATCTTGGCTCTTTCTATCCAGGTTCTTTCTGGTGGAAAAAAACAGGTTTTTATGAAGTATCAGCTCAACCACTGCTCAGCTCTGCCTGACAGGACATAGTCACTGTCGAGCTGAGGAGGAAGATCCTGCATGGGGAGATGATACCTCCTGTTGTTCCTGGGCACTCAAGGCAGAATGGGTCAGACAGCATTTACCTTTTATCACAGAAGAGCACTCAGATGCTAGAGAAATAACATGAGGCTGAAGTCCCCATCCCTTTTTTCCTTTAAGATAGTTTGTTCCTCTAGGGAAAAAGCAGCTTTTACTATAGTTCCATTACTGTGTGTTTGTGCAAAGGCCGGGAAAATTGCCTGCTCAGTCATTGCAACCCTCTCCTCCTCCTCCCCCTGCTTTTAGGGTTAAGCATGACTTAGTGCACAGTCTCTCTTCTTCTGGCAACAATGGATGTAGCAGCATGCTAGCAGAATAGGCCCGCTACTGCAAGCACTAGCAAGTACTGATGTATTGTTTAACAGCCATTTATCTAAATGTATCTGAAAGTGGGCTGAATGGCAGAAGGACAGAATCAGGTAGCTTAATATAAAAAATAGGTTGGTGCATCTCAGATGCATGGCAGTTTGTATTCATGTGTGCATGTGGTACTTTCATTTTAGTACTAGTAAAAACCACATACTTAGGGTGTTTAGGAATTTCAGATCTTGAAAATGAAAGTCCTGTTTTGTGATTTTATTCCCTTAGATTTATGTAAGGCATTAATGAACAATCTATGCTAAGCCGAAGCTTTAGCTTAGCAAAATTTAAGTTAGAGTTGAGATTTTGTAGTAAAGTCCACAAAGATTACAAAAGGCCTGATATTCATCTCTTAGCATGATACAACAGTTATATTTGTTAATATACAGTAAATTCTCTCTGAGTTCCAGCCTGGATGCCAGCAATTTCTTATTATTTTAGGCCTTTTTGTAACAGGCTGCCTTGCCTGTAGCTTTAAATGACTGGATTGCAAAGGATGGTGTGTGGAAGACTTGCTGGTGTGGAACAGAACAGAGGTGGTTTTGTTTGCTTCTAGTTGCAAAGAAACTATTTTATCACTGCATATTTTATGTGAGCAGTCGTTCCACTGGGTGACAAAATCTTCTGCTTTGGCTTCTGAATCAGAGATAAGAGTTTATTGCTTTAAAACCTGTTCAAAAAATAGACACGCATCTCCCTGTCACCTGCAAATCCAGCTTTAAGTCACTTATTGAAATTGGGCTCCTTCCACTGCTGTTAAAAATACAGGATCAAGCACACAATACACTGTGACATTTGCTAGAATACTGACATGCCAAAGATAATCACGCAGTGCTAAACAGTAATACTGTAAATAGGATGTTTTGGTATTTGTTTTTCCAGAGTAAATTAATTGTTTTTGAAACCGTACAGGAAATACTGGTTAAATTAATTCTATTGGGTGTTCATAAGGTTCTCTGGAGAAGGTCCAATGGAGGGCCACGAAGTTGATGAGGGGAGAGGAGCATCTCTCGTATGAGGAAAGGCTGAGAGAGCTGGGTCTGTTCAGCCTGGAAAAGAGAAGGCTGAGAGGAGATCTGATCAATGCTCACAAATATCTAAAGGGTGGACGTCAAGAGGACGGGGCCAGACTCTTCTCAGTGGTGCCCAGCGACAGGACAAGGGGCAATGGGCACAAACTGGAACACAGGGAGTTCCACCTGAACATGAGGAGGAACTTCTTTACTGTGAGGGTGACAGAGCACTGGAACAGGCTGCCCAGGGAGGCTGTGGAGTCTCCTTCTCTGGAGAGATTCAAAACCCGCCTGGACGTATTCCTGTGCAACCTGCTCTAGGCTAACCTGCTTTAGCAGGGGGGTTGGACTGGGTGATCTCTAGAGGTCCCTTCCAACCCCTACCATTCTATGATTCTCGTGTAGGAAATTATTTTATGAACAGAGTGTTGAGTAATATTGGGACAGAGGCAAAATGGAGTGGTGGTTCTCTTTCCTCCCAGTGGTGTACTCCTAGGAGGAAGTCATAGGGAGAATTTAGTGTCAAAAGGGTTATTTAACTCATTTGAGCTTTGATACCAAACGGAGGAAACTTAAAAAAAATAAAAAAAGAATTTACATAGGAAATTAGCCTTTTTATGGCTTAGCTTTAGATTAGGGTTTTAAAACAAAAAAAAAACAAACCCGTGTGATTTCCATCAGTGTCTTGGCATATTGGGGGCAGCAAGCTTTTGGACAAATTCAGTGGTTTAGGAATGAGTAACATAACTTCCGCTGCTTTGGTAAGGTAGGCACAAGGAGAGCATCGGAGATGTTAGCAGACGTAGTACATCAAGTACATAGTAAACAAGTACATCAGCACTCTTAGGCAACATTGGCATTACTGTTAGCAGAAGAAACAAAGACTGCCATGTTCTTATCTTCTCCTTGCTGAGAAGCCTACATTGCTGAGAAGTAACAGTGTTTGTTAGTCAGATCATTCAGAGCCAGGCTGATAACAGAAACTGTTGGCTTCTGCAGGTGTGGATGATGGTGAGGATATCCCACGAGAAATGCTGATTGGGATTTATGAGCGAATCCGCAAACGGGAACTGAAGACGAATGAGGATCATGTATCCCAAGTCCAGAAGGTTGAAAAACTCATAGTAGGAAAGAAACCGGTAAGTTCACTTTGCACTGCCTGTCAATTACTAAGGAGATGTAGGGCAATGTGCAGTATAGAAAAATCAGAAGAGTGTTACTTGGAAGTATAAATTGGCCGAGAAATGGCAAAAGGCAGAAACTGTCAAAATAATAATTTGCTGTAAGATTGGTTTAGTTTTGGAGCATTCACAGCACAGATGAATTTTGTTGTTGCAGTCTGGTATTCATGAGTGATGATGGTATGACTCTTAAGCTCTTTTCCCTATGTGAAGCTGTACAATTCTGAAATTACACTGAAATATCTGCATTTTAGGCAGTTCTCATGTTTGTGTCAAGAGAATTGAAGTGTGTTGTTAAAGTGATGTAGAGAATTGTATTTCAACATTTAAGCTATCCATTATGGCTCCATAATTTAGAAGAGAAATAGAGAACTTCTGTTCACATTGGTGTCTTTCTCAGCTTTGCAGCTAGCTCTATGAAATGGTATTTGTAAATGGAGAATGTGTCATTTTGTCTCACAACTGATCTGGAAATCAAGGCACAGGGACTCTAATGCTGAGTTTGAGCATCCAAAGATACTACTTTGTTGTGGGGAAAAATGCTGAAGTACTTTGCTATATAAACTAATCTTCAAAGTGCCTGTTGGGAGAGGAGAAAGAGCAAAGGAAGGCCACAGCATTTTCCCCTTTGTTTCAGGAGCTGAGTGAGCAGAGAGAGATTAAGACCAATATTTTACATGCTAACAATGGTATCTAATGTGGAGAGGGGCAATGGATACTCAGCCTTCCTGAACCAAGTCCTAGAGTCATCCTCTGAAAATCTCCATGTTAATAGTCACAAAGACAACCCAGGACAGAGCAAAAAAAAAAAAAGACTAGACTTGCATGTTTTTGAAGTCCTACATCAATTTTTTATCAATTCTGGGGAACTTCACTGCAGGCTGATGGGCTAGGGGATTTTTTTATTAAGAAAAAGAGGGGGGATGTCAAGATTCTCTGTATTATTTTTAAAGACCTTTGAATTATGATCTCTCAGACAAGCCTCAATGCCAAGAGGGGGTGAAGGGAATGAGGGACCACCAGAAAAAAAAAAGAAATCCAATTTACTTCTGTTTCCCAGTAAGGAAATATTGAGGACATCTCTTGGAAGAAGTAGAGGAGAGAGGAAAGCAAAATTTCCTTAATTTCCTTAGAAACTTTTACATATTTGTGAGGAGAAGGGAAATAAATATTCTAAAGTCAGTGTTTGACAGTCACTTACGCTTTCATACAAAACTTATTTTCTGTAATTGTTTGGGGATTTACGTCTGTTTATATGCTTCTGTGGGAAATGGGGGTTTTTTTCCGTTCTTTTTTTATTCAGGCATGTGGCAATTCAAATCCTAAAACTAATCCTGACCTTGTAAATTAAATGGGATTAAGAAAACAGTGCTCTCAATGGAGTCCTAGGTTCAAGGATTCTTCTGTTGAGAGACGTTTTACCTCTGTGAAAGAGAATTTAGGAAACAGTCAACAGTCTTTATTGATAGAAATATTTGTTTTTACTTTATAGGCATTTAGTCATAGTAAGACCGTGACGTATTTACTTGCTATGATACAGTACTGTGTTTCTCTGAAGTTTAATGAACTTGTATATGTCTTTCTACTGTAGATTGGATCTCTGCATCATGGACTTGGTTGTGTAGGTATTTCTCTCATACTCCTTCAACATTTATAGTAATTTTAACTGGCAGCATTTTCTTAAACTGGCAATAATACATCCTGTTACATTTTAGCTTTTTCAAAAATCTGGCTTCTTTCAAGCAAAATTTTCCTATTGTTGTAGTAATAACTCTCCAAAGTATAAAGATTTTTCTTAAAAATGTGTTTCCCAGAGAGACTGCTTAATTTATTGCCAAGAGTGTTCTAGACCTTTTTTAGCTTACTTTTTTTTTGCATTTCAAATGCTTTTACAACTGTAGAAATTAGGCAGCCAGCAAAGAATAAAAATGTAAGTAAAATCACAGTTTTATCTCCCCTTTCCACCTGGGCCCTGGGGTGTTTATTCTTTGTGGTCCATTTCGCTATTGAATGATACTCTAGAAAGATACTGCCAGTTAATTTAACGGTTCTCTTCTGAAAGGTAGAAGAACACAGAAAATACTGACTCCAGATTTAAGTTATAGGCATATTCAATAATAATCCTAAAACTATTCTTCTAATGCAATGTTCCACTTTAATTTCGTGATAACATTATTGCTAATAGTTTTGAACAAACAAAAAATCACCTCATAGCAGAGGAGTGCGCATAGTGCTCTGAAATCTGATTACATTATACAAATTTGTTCCTAGTGATTGTTTTTATAACTGCACTGTGCATTAGTGTCTTCACTCAGGACAGTCCAGAGAAGGAAATTTAAACTTTCATTTGTTTTTTCAGTCTTCTATTTCTTGCCTTTTCTGCGTGAACAATTAAAATAATGCAAAGTTAGCTTCATGTTCCTAAGTGAAGTACCTGTCATTGCTTCCTGGATGCATGTCTAGCAGTACCACCGAACTGTAAAAACAAACTGAAAGATGTGACCTATACAAAATATGGTGGAAGGGCATCTTACGGGATCATCTATTGCTATGAATGAAAGCACTGTCTGTGGTTAAATTTCAGTACCAGAGCTCACTCTAGTTGTTTGCAAGTTTATAGGCTCAGTGACTACCCTTAGGTTTCGTCATCTCCCTGTAGCAAAATCTCTAACTGCCATGTGCTGGGGAAACTAAGTCTGGAGGTAGGAGAGGATGAGAATGTGCAACATCGGTTCCTGACGCTTTTCACTGAGAACCCGTGTAAGCTGTTCAGTTACCAGAATAGCCTGAAAGTAGAAACCGTTGATTTCTCCAGCATCGTTCACCACGCTGGCTCCTTTAGAACATGCCAGATTTTTTCTTAATACCTTCTCCTTGCAAGTTCAGGGAGGGTGATTAAGCTAATGCCATCGAGAAATTAAATGCTATTAGTATTTTGTCTGTTATTAGTATAGTTATCATTTGATTTGGGAGAAACACTGAAATCTCACCAAATGACTTGATCACCAACCAGGAACAAGGGCAGCTAGTGAATGCAAAACTCTTTCCCTTCCTTTTCTCTCTTTTTTTTTTTTCCCCCCTGCTCACATAGAGGAAGACGACACATTAACAGTCTTTGACTGTTTTTCTTTGCCTAGTAAATCTCGTCATTCCCATGCAGAAGCAGGAATTATAAAGAAATAAAATATATAAATGAAATATGTCTAGTTACCAAATAATACTCTGTACTTAAAATTTTAAAAATTTAAAGGATTTCTTTTAATATTGTTGACAAGATCATCGTTTACATTTGAAAGAAATAAAGTTTCACTAGGTTGAAAACAGCAGCTTCAGAGATAGCTTCAGCAGACATATCAAAGAAGAAAATCAAAAATTATTCTTGGCTTTCTTGCCAGCGTGAGAAAATAAGCCAGGCTGAAAATGCATTTACTTCTTCCTAATGTCACTATTTCCTTGGTATTGGAGAAAGACCAAATTGAATTAACTTGTTGACTGACAAAAAGTAATCTACAGCATCAGTGCATTCATCTCAGAAAAGCTAAAGTTGCTTTGCATCCTTTCTTCTAGTAAAGATACTTAGGAGTGCTCAGGAAAGGGAACGTCCTTTGCTTTGAGCTCCCACTTTCTTAATCTTAAGTTCTTTAAAGGTTTTGTCATTTCACAAAGTAAAACTCTATCCCCAGTAAAATTTTCGTAAGAATTTTGATGAAGTTTGAACGTCATGCAAGTTTGTGGCATATAAATTTTTATTTTTCTGTTGTTGGTCCTTTGATGAAAAAGTCTAATGGGCTTAGAGGTAAGAAAATTGCTCATTCCTGGCTAAATGTTGCTGCTTTAACCGTGAACTTTTGTATTGTCATAGGTCCTCTCTCTACCCCACCGGAGGCTTGTTTGCTATTGTAGGCTGTTTGAAGTTCCGGATCCAAATAAACCTCAGAAGCTTGGATTGCACCAGCGAGAAATATTTTTATTTAATGATCTTCTTGTGGTATGTATTTTCAGGTGGATAGACTTCTAGTGAGGTGTTCAGAAATGCCTATCCGTGAAATCAGTGGCAATTAAGTGCATGAGCATTCGTAAAAATAAATATATATTACCTGTTGCTCCATACTCCAACAACCTTGGAATGATTAAGATTTGAATTTTCTGAATTTTCTTCATTATATGTAATTTGCTTTTAAACTGAAGCGTTTTATTGATTACTACGCTCTCTTGTACGAAAGTACCTTGATGCAACAGCTTTTACTATAAAGAACAAAAATTACTTTCTGTTCACCCATTTCCCTAATGAGTAAACAGAGACGTTTTTATTCCGTGAATAATTAATTCCAGTTAGTCGTGGGAAAAAAAAATTACATATTACTTTTTATTCCCTAGACGTTCTAATGAACCAGACACGCTTATTCATTGAAATCAAAATAGGATGCGTTGAAATAGGTTTTACAGTTGACTTTACTTTTTAGTGTGCGTTTAACTTGACCTAGTCTTTTGAAAAACAGACATACAAAACTAGTGACAGCTTGGAATTATTTGGTTGATTTACTTTTAGAAACAGGAAAAATTTGTTGCACTCTCTTTGGAATGTATTTGGCTGATGTCTGAGAACCAAGAACTAAACTAAATATTTCGTGTTTCTTTATGAAAAAGGCACACTTCAGATGCACAATTTTATATTGTGTAGTTTTTACATACCTTCAGACCTTAAAACCGGGAAGTAAATAAAAAAAAGTAATTAATCCTTTTGATTGTGAGTATAACCTCCTAGTTGTAAATGTGAGCTTGAGTGTAAAATGAAGAAACATTGTTGTCTTCAGTTTGCAAGTTTTTTTGTAGTTGTTTATTACTTGCTCAGATGTCAGTAGGTTTATCAAACTGTTTTGGGAGTAATATAGACGAAATTTGTCAGTTCTAGTAAAATGCCATCGCCAAAGTTAAAATTAGAAAGGACTAGTAAAAATAAACCTCTTGGTTATACAGAGAAAGATTGGTTGCATTCACACTTCAGGAGAACCCCCAAATTGATGGTAAGCAGTAGTATGTTACTTCTATTTTAGCGAAAAGTAAAGGTTTCCACAGTCTCGGAGCTGTTATTGAGACAGGTGCTATACACAGGGAAAACAGGGCACCATGGGATGAGGTAACGTAAGACAGTATTTGGAGGTGCACAGGAGTGAAGCAGGCTTGGAAGGTCACACAGCAGCTGAGAATAAGGACTAAGAATTAAACTTGCGTGGAGAGGTCCATAGGCGTGTCCTGCCTGTAGTCAGACTGTAAGAAAAAAGCGTGAAGGAAAGTGTGGTAGCAGCTAAGTTTCTCAAAAAAGGATAATTTAAACATCTTTACATTTTTGCTAGCATGTACAGTGCACAGTAAGGATGCAGAGGTTTTTTTCTTTCTGGAATTACAAGCAGTAGAGTTCTGGAGAATAGGGAACACAAAGGCTTTGTATCTGGATAAAATATTAAACCTTCTGGTTAAGAGATGCTCCTGGTTCAAAGCTAGCTTTGTTTCTTCAGTAGCAGTGGATTAAATACATCAGCTGCGTTACCAAAAAAAGGAAAAAATTGCAAGTTCATATTTTCTGGGGGATTATAGCTTTCCTTGACATGAAATGTTTTCTCATATGCTCATTCTTAAAACAGTAGTTTTCCACAAACACATGGTAAAAGGGATAGTTCACTTTGTTTATTTGACAAATTGCAGGTGACCAAGATTTTTCAAAAGAAGAAGAACTCAGTTACGTACAGTTTTCGACAGTCCTTTTCTCTCTATGGAATGCAAGTTCTTCTTTTTGAGAACCAGTGTAAGTCTTTCCTCTCTTTTTAGATGATAATTTTATTTATAACTAAATTAAAATAAAAAATTGTGTGAGTGAAGGAGATGAACAGGGCTTTATTCTAAGTTTAGGAATAAAATCGCTCTGAATTTACTTTAGTCCTAAAGTTTAAAACAATACGGTGTCAGCATGAGAAACAGCAAAACCACAGTTAGATTTTTTTTTTTCCAGTTGTAGTCAGAAGCCAAATCTAGCCAAATGTGCTGTTTGTGAATACTTGTAAAGAATAAAAAGTTTGTAAAGAAACAAATATATCTGTTGCTGAGTCAATGGTACAGTTAGCTGGAACTGAATGTATTATAATAAATAATGACTATTATAATGATACATGTAATTCAAACAACGATTTATTTTCCTGATTTGTATCTTAACTTTGGGCCTAGGTAATGTATACTCATTCAAATACAATTCAAAGCAGAGAGTCTGTATTAAAGGTTGTATTTTCTGACACCTTTTGTTTGCATCAGTTGTAATCTGCGTCAGTCCGGTATTCTTTTTATCTTTAATACTTGTCAAGATAGTGTTAGCAGACCAAAAAAAAAAACCAACAAAAAGCAAATAGTTTGCTGATGTCCTGATTTTGAGCCCAGAGACAGCATCAGTAATAACATAGCAGAGCATAGTTGGTTGTTTGGTACATAGGGAGACAGTCTATTTGACCTGACTTCATGGTTTGTAAACCCAGCCTCGACCTTCATGATAAATTGGATAGAGTTCAGTGTGACATTCAGTAGTTTCTGTGCTTTTTTTGTTGTGGAAGGCTCTTAGTTNAATAACGTAGCAGAGCATAGTTGTTTGTTTGGTACATAGGGAGACAGTCTATTTGACCTGACTTCATGGTTTGTAAACCCAGCCTCGACCTTCATGATAAATTGGATAGAGTTCAGTGTGACATTCAGTAGTTTCTGTGCTTTTTTTGTTGTGGAAGGCTCTTAGTTTTCACTTGTCCTTGAGAATGTGCTCCACCGCTCGTCTCGCTCAAAAGAAGTTGGTGTTATTGAGTCAAAGCGTCTGGAGATTTCAAAAGGGAAGGTTTCGTAGAGCTTATAGCAGCGATGTAGCCTGCACATTATTTGTGTACATCTCTCTTGTGCACACGTTATCTCATATAAAATGTATTTTTAAAGAGGAAGGCTAAATATTTCTATCCTGGATTCTACTACAAATAGAATAATAGATAATTCCTCTGATACCAAATTAAATAAATAAATTTTTTTAAAAAAAATCTCAAACATGCTAAGTAGAAACTTTATTCAAGTAAACTTAAAAATATCTATAGTGAGACTAGGAGTGAAGGGTTGGGTTCTGCCCAGCGAACTGGAGGCATTTTAACTGAGAGACTCTAGTAGGCACAGTTAGGCTCCTAAGGTGAATTCTCTATGGTGAATCAGTGAGCTGATTGTACTTACAGTATCGGTGCCTGTTATGCGGAATGCGGTATTTTCCAGTTGGGAAAGAGAAGTGTTCTTCCCCTCTGGTTTGTAAAATTCATATTATTGTTTCCCCTGTCCCCAGCAAGCTCTGGGATATTTTGGCGATAGCCATCATGCCACTCAGTAAATCTGTGTGCAGCAGCTGTCACTATCAGCTGGTTTCAAGAGAATAAAATTTAGTGTCACTAAAGCAGAAACAGCAAAAATGTTGGTTTTGCTACTGGTGAGGTTGAACAACATGATTGGAGCTGGTGGTAGAAGAATTGGCTTCTAATGATAGAAGTCGGTTATGTTGAGGGATGGATGAGCTCCAAAAGCGAAATAATGTCATATATCTCTGGTAAATAGGCCGTAAGGGAAGTACATTTTACATTTTCACTCAAAATCACCAACAAAGTATAAAGGGTGAGCAGATCACTTCAGGAGAATGCATCTGAAACCAATACTTACGTGTTTCCTGATGCTTAATCAATACGATGTGGAGAAGTATCTCTGGTAATAAAATATTTTTGTTTGTTTACTGTGTGGAACTTCCTTCTTTGTTCATATGTGAAGGTAGCCCATGTGACTTCAGGGTTACCAAGTTTCCTTGTTTGGTTTCATAAATCTCCCCCACCGCCCCCTGCCAAGTGGTGCACTTTGTGGAGCTGTTTGCTGCATAGCCAGCTTCAGTGTTCAAAACAGTACATGCCGTTACGCCATGATAGCTTGCCGAGCAGCAGACTCGTCTGTACTTCTGGCTGTTTGGCTGTATTCTGAACGACAGCCACTGCAGACAGCTTGAGGCGGCTGGCTTATTTGATTGCAGGTAGATGCAGTTGTTCTGTGGTCAGGAGAAGCGGATCAGCTATCCATTACTGCTGTGTGCAAGATGTTGATATCAGACCCCAGGAGAAGCCCCAAATCCTTGCTCCCTCCTCCTCCTCCTCTGTACCCTTTGAGGCTTGTGATAGTTGGCACCTTTTTTCACCTGAGAATGGGAAATGGACTTGCTTCACTTTTAGTTGTGACTCTGATTTGGAAGATAAGATATCCTTTTAAGAAAGTGTAGCATTTGCACTTGTTTCTCAGTATTTTAAGTCTTGTTGAAACCTAGTGGCTTTGAGACTACCTTACATCATCTGCTGGTTCTTGAGGGAATGAATTTTTAGTACATGGGAGCACTTGAACTTCAGGTTGAATACTTAAGTAAATATTTGAGAGCTTTAGCAAACCACTAAGGTCAGGCAGTTGAGTAAAAGAAAACACTGTGAATTAGAATGCACATTTTGAATTTTTCTGACACCCTGTTTCTATAGGTCTGTGTATCAAGTAAAGGCTGGTTCTGTTTTCTACAGCAGAATGTATTTTCATTATAAACTATCTTTCTGTAAAAGAACCTTCTATCTCAACGAGGAGATATTTTTGACCAACTGTTAAAATTTGCATTCTCAGTTGTGCAGCTAGAAAAGAGGCAAAGACAGTGTGCTGGAGAATGTGCCTTTTATTGTGAAAATGTCCATAATATCGACCAAAAGAGGGGAGAGAAAAAAAAACCCACCCCTTTTACTTCCTCAGTATGTAATTGCACAGATAATTTTAACTTTTTTTTTAATATAATTTTAAAGTAGGATGTCCAGGGAACACAACTTCATAGGAAATACTAAAAGCTGTACACACTAGTGTGTTTGTCTTCCTGCAAACGTTAAATTAAAAATATAAGCCAGTTTCTAGTACTTGAGATGTGTTCAAGTAGTCTTTACTCGGCAAAACTTTGGTCACAATTGAGTAAGGTAGGTAATGGGATCTGTTCCGTGGAACAAAAATTATCTTCTTAAATGTGTTTTTTGGTTTTTTCTGGTATTTTTCTTTTATATTGTACATTGTGCCTCAAGGGTAACAGCTGCATAAAGACTTATCTTTCAATGTTTATTCAATATCTTGACAGTTAAGCAGTTCCAATGTATATTGGATTTTCATTCTAATTCTGTGCCTTTGGACTTCTATTTCTCTGACTTTGTCCCCTGTATGGTAATATTAGTAAAAAGCCTTCATGTTTGGGGTTTTTTTAATATAAAAAGAAAAGTAATCGGAATAATTGGAGCTTGGTTTTTCTTTACTCTTTCTTCTAGATTATCCCAATGGTATTCGGCTCACGTCAGCTGTTCCAGGAGCAGATATCAAAGTACTAATAAATTTCAATGCACCAAATCCTCAAGACAGGAAGAAGTTTACAGATGATTTGAGGGAGTCAATTGCAGAGGTTCAAGAAATGGAAAAGCACAGAATAGAGTGTAAGTACAAAGGTACATACAATAGAGCATTTTCAAGTGAATCAAAATAAGAAAATCCAGAGTATGTGTAAAACCCATTAGAACTCTTTAAAAGTTAAAAATAATGTGGGTTTTTTCCATGGCTTCGGTTCTAGAAACAGGAAAAACCCAATGATATCTTGAGCCCCAGCAGAGATCATTGACTGTTACTTACTGCAGTGTAGCTGCAGTGCAAGTTTAGCCTGGAGAAATTGCAAATAGCAACGGAGAGATGGAATTGCAATTTGTAATATAAATTGCAGTAAGAATTTTAGCGGTAATTTATATCACTCTGAAATTCTCGGTGATGGACCTTCAAATAAGTTTCGCTGAATTTTCCTTCATTTCCATGTTGATATTCCTGTGTTCTCTCAATTAGGTAGCCATAGCACAAACTGACACATTTTGCTGGAAGTTAAATGAGTGTCTAAACTGGAATTTTATCTTCTGTTTTTCCAAACGAGGAATAGCCTTTCATCCTGTTCGTTGTAATACAAAGCTGTTAGTACAGGGGTGAAGTTCCTCTCTGGCATTTAACTGTGCCAAAATGAACTCTTACCTGTTATTCACAGCAACAGGCGATCACGTACAGAAGTTGTGATGTTACCGTGAACTTCGTTATAGTCAATAAATATGAATTGCAAAATTATTCTCCTTGTTTCAGCTGAGCTAGAAAAACAGAAGGGTGTGGTGCGTCCAAGCATGTCTCAGTGCTCCAGCCTGAAAAAAGATTCCGGCAATGGGACGCTGAACAGAGCTTGCCTGGATGACAGCTATGCTACTGGGGAGGGGCTGAAGAGAAGTGCGCTGAGCAGCTCCCTGAGAGACCTGTCTGAAGCAGGTAGGCACTGCCTTTATTTCCTTGCTCCGACTAGTGCGTGCAGAGATGCGTGAATGATACGTATAAAGCCCAGCTCACAGTGGGCTTCCAGAACTAGTAATACTGAAACTTCGAACATTTTCAACAGCTCCTCTTTCATAGTTCATGTTTAATTTCTGTTTGTTTTCCACCCTTGTTCTGTTAAGCAACCACTATTTGAAAGCATTTAAACCGTTGTAGATTGCTATATATACTTTTAAAGGAGAGTGAAGAAAGAGGAGAAATTGTAAGTGTTTTGTAAAAAAAATTATTGACTTGTGCTAGGAGTAACCCCCATAGTTTTCCTTTCATTTTTTCTCCCCCTTTGCTTCTTCCCCTTCATACAATAGGCTTTGAAAGAAAAGAAAAGAAACTGGTCTCTGTGTGATGACCGCTTTCTGTGTATTTTGTGCTCAAGTGTACCTGTGTTACCACACTGATGAATGAAATTGAGTGAAGCCCTACTAAATTCTGCCTAGAGCCATGTAATTCAGATGCAGTGTGTCCCAATGCTCTTTTATTGTTTTGTTACTCAAGATATACTTCCCAATTCTTGCAAAAGAGGTTGTTGTGAAATACTATTGCCAATATAGTGAAGGAAGTCCTAGTGGACAAGAATACTGGTAACCCACAAAACCACTGATGTGTCTTAAAATTTGTTAACTAATTTAGCTAATTTATTTAGCTGAAGACTGGAAAGCAGTGGTGGTGTGATTTTTTTTTTTTTTTTAGCCAAAGAAAAGCCAAGCAAAGTTTGGTATGTTTTTATTTTATGGTTTGCTTTGGTAATACACAACTGACATGCCCATGTAATACAGGCTGCCGTGGGTAGTAACCTTGTATTTCAGTGTTCAACGGGATTCCTGTTGTTTACAAGTCATCATATCTGAACACCATGCCCGCTATTCAGGAAGTACTTCTGGGCATATAAGCGACTATATACCTTTTTTTTAAATTATTTTTTTAGTTCATAGTCTGTTAAATACTCTGATTTGTTCTTTTAATTGCAGTAATGATTTACGGTATAACTAGAGATTTTAGCTACGCTGCAATAAATAAAATTGCTGTAAACTGAAATTACAGCCTGTGTTTTGTGGGTATATGTATGTGCAGACAAGTACGTAGAGAGTGAGCTCTTTCAACTATTTAATTCTCTGTTTAGGCTTTCATACTCATATGTCCATTTGCTTCATTCAAAAGACCTAGGACCTTGATCCAAAATCAGGCTGAAGTCGAATATTGATGCTTGATTGGCTTCAACGGATTTTAGATCAAGCCACTAGTCTTCACCACTGTTACATCTCATGAGGATACTTCCGTCATCTTTGTTTTTATTCATTAGAATGAGAACTACCATATTGTTTAATATGTGAGTTCAGTGGGTATCTGTACCCATAAATGTCATTTCTGATTAATTTTTTTTATCCCATAGGAATTTTTCATCCGTATCTTTCAAACACTGCCGTGTTTAAATTCATGTTGTGTGTTTTATGCAATAAACAAGTATTTGTAATCATGAAAACATTTCACATTTAAACACAGCATGCCTGCAATTGGCATGCTTATTACTGAAAATAACTTTTTTCCATAAAAAAAGTAGAAATCACTCACAGACTGGAGGGTTTATCAATGAGTTTGTTAAACCCAACTAAACTTAATTTTAACTTGAAATAGTTGAGAATTATGGAGAGTTTCTGTTTGGTCTTGTGCAGTGCAACAGACTTGAGAAATTACATACCTGTTATTTGCTTTGTTATTTGGCGTAGTATTTTTAATGAGATCATACATGTCTTTTCTGCCTTTTCTCAGTAAATAGCTTGCATGTGAGGCTGATTTTTTTTTTTTAATATGGGAGAGATGATCCATAGAAAAACAAAGAACTCTCAGTTAGCAAGATACTGCATCCCAGTGATTATACCATACTAAATTGGTTCTGTAAGAGAGTACAGAGTTAGGTTGCCTCAGTTCTTCTTTTTGTGGATGAAACACAGGATCAACGAGGAGGAGGAACAGGAGTAGTGGGACTGTGTGTGGATGTGTGTCTTCCTGTAGGAAAAGGCACGATGGCAGTGGATTTGTAGAGAGTTCCTTTCTACATTTAAACAGAAATAAATCTAATCAACATGAGGAAATTGCCTGGTTGCATGTTTATGTACCAAGGCAGATAATTGTCCAATGAGCATTGCAAAACTAAATTGAAACATTTAAAATACTTATTCAATGGAGGGGAAATCTGATTGAGCAGTATTTTGTTTGCACGGGTATATGACAAAACTAAAAAAACAGCCCATTACTCACTACCAGATATGACAGTAGAAGTGGTGGCTGTGGAAAGTGACTTTAAATTTCTGTCTCGGAAAAGAATGATGATTCATAACCAACTGTTTTAAGATGTGACTATGTCAAAAATACTTAGTGCTTTATTTTTATGAAAAGAAAAATACATCATTTTTATTACACATTATTGAGCGATACTCAAGGAAGAAGCGAGTTTAGTTGTCCCAGACGCTGAAATTCTTAATTTACATAAAAATATTAGAAGAGAGACAAATTTTAATGCAGTTAAACCTGAGTCTTACAGGTTCTGATCAAATTTTGGACATTTCACCACTTACTCTGTATACAATTACATGATAAGTAGGTTTACAGAAAGACATGAAAGGTGAAGTCCCATTATGGCCATTAGTACATGGGAAGAATGATTTGGTCGCTAGAGCAGAGCATGGAGGATTAGGTGTTTCTGATTCTGTGTCCCTCACAGGTTTCTTGACTGATTTTAGACTAGTCAGTCTGAATTCCAGTGGCTTTCAGTTGCTGGAGCACCCAGTGCTTTCACATTGAGTTTACAGTAGTAAGCACCTGTGGAAATCAAGCTTTATTCCCCCTCATCCCTAACCTGTAAGGTGGAAATAATATTTACACGCTGCACTGGTTTATGGTTTGCCCCAGTAACACACAGCTGGCATACCCGTGTAATATTGGAATCTGCACAGAATGGTATCATGGTTACTGTTAATATTAAGTTGTGCTTGTCTCATAATCTCCTGAGCTGTCTCCAAACGATCACAGACCAGTGGAGACTACCTGGGGGAAAAAAAAAAACAAAAACAACACAACCAAAAAAACCAAACAAACCCAAAAATACCCCAAACAAAAAGAAAAATGTAAAGTAGTTCCAGAATTACAATAATTCTGTTGGTATATTGCATATAATGTCAGTTGTCAACCTTTAACTTTTTAAATGTTTGTTTCTGCCTTCCAAAAAAAAGCTGCTTTTTTTTTTTTAACAATTTCATCATGTATTTTTTAAAATTCCCTATATCCCAAAATGTAAAAGACTGTGGAACCTCTCAGCATTGTAATCCTCTTAAAAAGACTCTGACTTCATGCGATTACAGAATCCCTTAATCTGTTGAATCAATCTGTGATGGGATGGCGCAGTCCCTTGGCTCCTCCCTTGTCTGACGCAGGCAGGGTTACTAGGTTATTTTCTCGTTCGTCTCCCATGGATTTTGCTGCACTATGTAGGACAGAGGATGCTAGCAGTCTTTTTCGCCATCATAGCTTTCTTTTTCTCCACTAAGAGCTTTCCGAGTAGGGAGAGATTTTTCCTGTCACTTGCCTCGTCGCTGTTGTTGTATTTCCTATGGAACAGCAACAGTAATGGGTGTAATAGAATTTGCTGGGTGTTTTAAAAAAAAACAGATTTGTATGAATCAAGTCTTTCGTGATACGCATATGTTAATACCAAACCATTTTACAAGTATGTTTTACAAAGGCACCCCACACTGCACGGAAACACCGTTGTCTCAACAACTTTTCTGTCTTACGGAAGAGACAGCATTTGCTTTCCCAGTGAAGGAGGGTTCAGCAAGGCGAGGTGGGGTTATGCTGTTTTCTCATCTCGTGGGGCTTAATCAGTATTTTGACAATAATCTGTTTGAAGAAGACAAGGAACTGTTTTCACAGTCGGTGCGTGATCTTAAGACTATACCTGTTTCACCCAGAAGGCAAAACGGAAATACAAAGGTTACAAAAAGGCTTTTCACCCTGGAAAGTGGTCTCTCTAAGTGAATGATTAGAGCGTATGTTTTAGATAATGTTGAGCAGCTTGGGTACTACCTATCAGCTCTGTAGCTAGGTGGTTCCCGATTCTGCTGTTGCTGGGATTATCAATTGCACAGCCTTTGGAGGCTAGTATAATGACTCATTGTTACAAGAGCTGCTACATTGGTTTGCTTTACCAAAACCTGAATTTAGAACTTTTCTCCAAGACGTACAAAGCCAGGTCGTAATACATTTTAGATATCGGTGTGTGTCACTGGCATAGAACAGAATTTCAAGAAATACAGGGTAGCAGTGAGAAATATTTACATTTACTGTAGTGATCTGCCCATCTGTGAGATCAGTTTCTGCAAGGTAGAATCAATTTTTAATAATTAAAGTCTGAATTTTCTTTAGGAATGTTTAAGTTTGTAAAAATACTTCAGTCACGTAATATTTCTGCTCTAAATTTAAAATATCCTTAGTCCCATACAGTGCATGCACATATATGGGACATATTATAGTCATGTAAGTTAAAGATACATCTTACAAAGAATAGTCATATCTAACATCAGTGAATTGTTGGAATGAATCAGAAAAGATTAAACTAACCGAAATTCAATTTTATAAGAATAAACTAAAAACCACTCTAAGTAACATCCTGAAAACATTTCAAGTTGATACGTAGTGTATTAAGCAAAACTAGTCTTCAGATTTGATAAACACCACCTTGCCTTGTACCACAGCTGTTAATTATTATCGCGAGTACAGAGCTACGCTTGCGTAGGATTCTATTCGAGAGTCACCATTTTCTTGCATTTGAATGCTGCAGCTCTAGCGAAACATTTTTGAGATGGGGTGCCACCTCAAAGACCAGAGAACAATCCTGTATAAACACACATTGGCAGGGGGAGCACTCTAGAGGATTTACTTAATAGCCTTCATATCACACTGTAGTCAATGCAGAATTGGGTTCAATTTGTTTATAAGAAAATAAACAAAGCTCTCTTTGTAGTGATAGTGCCTATAGGAGGGAAGTTACAGGTATTTTAAGCAGGATTTTTCTGTTTGTTCTTGGCTTCGCTAGTACTACTTTGCCCTGAAGTTATTCTAAGCAAAAATCCATCTGTCTTTTTCTGTCCGTATATACTGTGTATATACCGTGTTCGTGATTATTTTATTAGAGACTTTGACTCCTGCCATATGCAAAAAGCATTAGATTTTCCTGATTTCTTTCATTTTTGGCCACACTTAATGACTTGTGGCAGCTGTCAGCTTTATTTTCAATATTGACTGCTAAATTAAGAGATGGCTATCTTTCATAGTGTTTTTGTATCAGCAAGCAAGAGTGATTTGAGTGTTAATCAGTACTAACCCAGTTAGCAGAGCAGAAAAATATCAAAGCCTGACTAGAAGTAAAAATAAGGGATTATCAAAACCAGTTTCTCTTGGGGGTTCATAAGATAGTACGGTTACTGTTTTGATGAGGCTAAATCTGCAGCAGGAGATGAAGCGCCAAGCTTCTTTTGACAAAGAGCCTGTCTAGGGGAATTGTTCAAAACTCCAACAAATGTAACAAGCCAAACAAAATACCTTGACCGCAGCTGCCTTCCCATCAATTTAATGTCAATGCGGAGGGCTTTGTACTCAGGAGTAACTCTCGGTGATAATAGGAGAGGGGGGGAAATGTTACCGCAGTCTAAAGAGAACTGTAGCTCTTATGAGGGGCTTGTGTTGCAGGGCAGCATCCCATGACTAACCAGGTCAAAGTTATGCTTATGGATCCGGTACGTGCTATTGTTAGACCGTACTGATCTTGTAAGAGGTGTGGGTAGTCTAAATTGGTCTATGAAAGCGTATGCCAAGAAGTAAGGGTGAACCTCCCAGGAATCGCTGTTGTGTCCCGCTTACAAACCAGTCCCAAATTCTCCTCTTTAGCTCTGATACCATGTGCCTTTGGGCTTCTAAAGATGAGGGTATGTGGCTCAGAGGTTCAGTGATGCTGAAATCTTCACGTTCCTCCCAAGACCCACCTGCTAGAGTAGAAGATTCTGAGTGTAGCAATGTACCAATGCAGAGTGGAGATTGTCTTTGATATTTGGCCTTGCAGGAAAGCAAGGAGAAAGCGCTGAGAAAACTTAGGTTTCTAAAAACATGCAGATTTTAGAGAAGCTTTGAGAACCCTGCCAGTAAGGTCTTTTGAAACTTTGCAAAAAGCAATGCTGAACAAGCTATCTTTTCAAAAATGTTCATTTCCACTGCATCCATATGGTATTTTCTCTCCTGTGAAATGAGAGAGAAAATCTGTGATCCTGCATCCTATATACAGGCACTAAAGTGCTCTGGCTCCTCAGGCAAACAGTCCAGTGTTTCATGTGTAGTTTTAGGCAAATGTCTTTCGCAATTTGACAACGGTGGAGAACAAATCCATCATACTTAATGACAAAGCACTGCACAGCTAAACAAACAAAATCTAGCCATAATGTCAAGACAGATTCCAGATTTATTGATCAAAAATTAAGTTTAGTTTTTTTAAACCTCATGAAAGAAGATTATATGAAATCCACTTAGGTTCAAAACTGAAAATGAAATTATGAAACCGATGCCCCTCACCAATCCCTCACACTGAAGTTCAGAATATGCCAATATTAAATTTTGCATTGAATTAATACCACCCCACAAGTATTTATCAATGCTACCAGTCTTTAAAGAAAGAAACTTCATAAGACAGTTAGATTCCAGGAAATCAAACAATTAAACATTGTTGCTGGTCAACATCATAACCATACTACTAAATATAGATGCTAAAATACGTGTATTTTAAGAGTTTTACACATTTGAAAAATCACACCCTGCTAATGATAGTTGATTCACAACAACAATACCTCTTAAAAATTAGTCGGGTACAGCAACTTGATATAACTCATGGCCTTAAAAATCTAGGTCTCTGCTTTAGTAGCTGCTGTACCAGGCCCGTGCAATGTTAACCCCCTCCCTGCAGCCCCTCTAGTTGCATTTAGACTCCTCTAGTGATTCAGGGAAAGCAGCTGTTTTTCACCCGGGTCTTGTCTCAGTCTCTAATCTATGGTGTTGCATGTCCTGGGCAGGCAAGCGTGGGCGACGCAGCAGTGCAGGATCGCTAGACAGCAATATGGAAGTAAGTAGGAAGTTACTGACGTCTAGCTGGATGTGATGATGTGCATTTCAAACCTTTCTTTTATATACATATTTTTTTGCTCTTTTTTCTTCTAACATATAACCCGCCTGCCTCAAATAAAATGCATGCCTAGGCTACTCACTCCGTATTCTTCCAGCTTAAAAAGCACTGACAGCTTGTTTTAGACCAATGCCATTTTTGGTTTGAGCTAACCTTGTTCCCTTTGTTCCTGCAAGCATGGTTAAATGAACATGATGTGTCCTTTTGCCACCATTTCAGTCTGGTCCCAGCTTAAAAGCCCACTTGCTCTTTGTTACAAAGTACACTGTTCTTGCTGTTTGGTACTTAGCTACAACTATTGACTTTCATGCTCACCCATTCCCATTGCTTATTTTCCAGTTAAATTGCTAAATGTATGCAGTCATGACACCATGGAATTGCACAGATAGGGCATGGGAGGAAGAAATTATTGAGATAGGTGAATTCAATGTGGATTTCATGAGATTTCATTCATCTTCGAACCATTTATATATACTGTTCATGTCTCTGAATTCAGCTTGCAGATTTTTTTCTTTTCTGTTTTTCTTTTTTCTTTTTTTTTTTTGTGTTTGCTTTAGGTAGATTGCAGTTCAAATCTAGCACACTTTGCCTAAGTACCGTTGTGTCCCATAACTCTCTTTAAAAAATACAAACCCAAAACTTCCAGAAACTAAATACACCATTCCAGGCTCAGTAATAGAAAACGGTTGGACCACAGGTCAGAAGAACACAATCACACAGAGATCTTAGTGGCAAAAGTGGTGTGGTTCCATTTAACACATAATTAAGAGGTAGGCTTGAGAAGCAGCACTGTGGCATATAGTAGTGGAAAACTACTATATTAAAAAAGTTTAAAATACTGTTTTGAAATCTGAATGGTAACTAATATTTGCTGCTGTGTGTTTGAACTATTTAGGTTGAATTTAATGCAGTTTTAATTTTTGTTGTAAAAAAGCAAGTATGATATCTTATACAGTACTTTAAAATGTATTTTTCCTTTAAAAACACACTCTTAGGTCTTTATGTCATATTACTCTTCCGTGACATTTTTTCTTATTTGAAGTTGTAGCTTTTGATATTAAAGTGCTTAGAGAAAAACCTTTAATGCTTAAAATATCCCAAGAAGGGCATGAATGCCTCATTGGCAACTTAGAGAAGGTGGAAATAAATCTTTTCTGAGAACTCTTAACATTGTCCACCCATGTGAACACAGAAGGAGGAGTTTGTGGGTCAGTGTGAACGTTTTCTTTTAAACATTTTACGATTTTTTTTTAATTTTTATTTCTATTAATTTCTTTTTAGGGGTCCATCATTAGCAGTCCTCACATGCGCCGAAGAGCTACATCAACCCGAGAGTGTCCATCTCGCCCTCACCAGACTATGCCTAACTCCTCCTCACTCCTAGGTTCCTTATTTGGTAGTAAAAGGGGAAAGCCACCTTCCCAAGGCCATCTACCATCTGGCTCATCACAGCAACCTCCGCACCCTCCAGTAATCCCCCATCAGCAACACTCACAGCATCCTTCTGCCATGCATCACGCAGGGCCAGCTGAGGGGCAGACGCAGGCACAAGTCCACTCTCACCATTCGCAGTACTGTCACATGCAGCAGAACCCACCACCCTACCACCACCACCACCACTATCACCCTCCCCAGCATATCCAGCACCCACACCAGTATCACCAACACGTGCCCCATTCCCAGCATGCAGCGCACTCCCAGCACACTCCCTACATGCAGCACTCCCACGCGCAGCATACCCACTCTCCTCATCCGCCACTGCCGCCTCCGCACCCAGGGCACTCTTCTCATTCCCAGCACTCTCAGCATCACCATGGACCGCCACCACCTCCCTCCACTTCAGCCAGCACTAAGCCCAAACACAGTGGCATCAGCACAATAGTCTAGAACGTAGCGACCCTCCTCATAGCTGTAGTTTTAAACAAAGTTACAAAGGCACTTACAGGAAGTAACAAATAACGTTGTCAGTTTTTTACCTAGACAAACCTTTTGAGTTGCGTGAGCTTAAAGGCTTGCTGTTGCTAAATAAAATAATTCGAGTTAGTGCAATGGATGCTGGTTTTACTTATCTACTCAACAGACGCTTACCATCTGGTTAGTTCTTATTTCCAAACTGCCTTGAAAACATGCTGCGTGCTGAATATGAGTAAAGCTACCTTTTACACCAAATCCCTTGGCAATTTCACATGCAGAATAAAAACTTAGTCTATGAAAAAAGGAAAAAAGTGATACAGAACCAAGTGTTGCATTCTTGCTCTTTTATTGTCAATGGGCAAAAAAAATAAGTAGACCTGATATGGTTGATGAAAGTACGTAAGTAAACTTTATATAATATAAATATATACATATAAATATATATATACTGTATAGTTAACAATTGTGCTTGGAAAGAAATTTTTTCAGTCCACAAAACTAGCAATATAGACTTTACAAGGAATTCCACTTACTTGATAGGACAGTATAATAGATGAATAGCATATGAAAGAGTAGACCAAAAACATTAAACGTTAGAAACAAATTTCAGACATTTCAGTATTTTCATTAAAAGTCCTCTGGACTCGCGAAGATTTCTAAGCAATCATTACTAAATGTGCCAAGTAACATAGCATTTAAATGTTGTAGTCAAATACTGCTTTGTATAAATCCTTATTTTATTAACACGATAATATCATACGTAATCAGTATTATAACTGCTCTGCTATTTCAGGTAAGCAAACTTGTTAAGATGCAGTAATTATACCGTAGCAATGTAGGATGACCATTTACCAGTGGTTATCTTCAAGCATTGGCCACAAAAATTCTTAGACACTTTAAAGGCTGTGATAACTGTGAATTTACATGATCTGCGTTTCTTTTGTATGCATATGATTTAACGAACACACGTGAAGAGTTACAACAGGTGCATGTATACACTGCAAAAACATTCATCTCGAACATGAAAATGGCAAACTTCCATCTCTCTCAACTACTTTGTTTCCCGTTTACCATAATTTCTCATTTTTACCCCCAATGAAGCTGAATTCTAGTCAGAGCGTTTCTGGGTGGAAGTGCTCTGAAACTTGAAGGTTTGTTTTAGAATTTAGGATAGGGTTTTTTTATATATATATATATATATATATATATA